>WAAB01014107.1:0-18677 GCA_013389865.1 Piaya cayana | reverse complement strand
GCCTCCAGAAGGAGTTTATTCCATTTTCGCCTGTCCAGGCCAGAGGCTGACAGTTTCCATAGCAGAATGCTGTGAGAAACTGTGTCAAAGGCTTTACTGAAGTCCAAGAAGACCACATCTACAGACTTTCACTCATCCAGTAGGCAGGTCACTTTATCACAGAAGGTGATCAGGTTTGTTTGGCAAGACCTGCCTTTCATGAACACATGTTGACGGGGCCTGATCACCCAGCTCTCTTGCATGTGCTTCATGATAGCACTCAAGATCACCTGTTCCATGACATTCCCTGGCACTGAGGTCAGGCTGACAGGCCTGTAGTTCCTGTAGATTTTCAGTAAGATTCCAATAGGCTTTTCCTAACGATATTTTCAAAATCGATATGAATTAAGCTATGGAGTATAATGAGGGGAAAAAAAAGTAACTGACAAAAATACTCAGTGCCATCTTACACACACATGCCTGAGGTTTGCTCTAGTCTTCTCATTCATATTCATGAGGCCAAGTGACATAGGCCCTCCTGTCCCTGAGGCCACCTGTATTATTGCAAGACCGAGTCCTGATATTTTACTCCTCAGTGCTTTAAAATACTTATCTTTCAAGATGTGAGCAATTCTCTGTGTTTCCATGTCTCTGTTTTTTGCCTTTGGCAAGTGCTCTTCCACTTCTCTGGCTATACAATATTTCACTTTGTAAAGGTGAGAGACCATGAGATGGGTTTGCCTTCAGCTCTGGAAAAATTGGCCTTGGGGCTCCTGCAGGCTTTTCAGAAGTGGTTTGATAACTGTGTCTACACTCTTTCTCGTGGTGTACCATGGAGATGTTGCCCTTGGATTGAAGTAAAATATACTTGGCAATATCATTTGGATTTGATAGGAAGAGTGAATGAGGAGAAATTTCCATAAGTGCTATGAAGTCCCCTGTAGAGACTCATAGATTTGCCTCCAGATTTCATTATAACATTAGCAAAAGCAGTAGAAATGGTCCCTTCTAGGCCAGAGTCACCTGGAACCATCATGCAGTGGGGATGAGCCATGCAGTTGGAACCCCTCGGTCAGTGTCACACAGAGTGAAGGAGCAGCCTTCAGATCTCACACTGGGTGATGTGACAGGACACACCTTTAGTACACATGGCTTACAGGGAAAGAGGGCATGTGGAGTCATACACAAGATATGCTGCGGAACAGCACTTGGGAACATACTCCCAAGCTGCTCTTTGCCAGATTCCTTGGATGAACAGGTTAATAAGCTACAGCTGAGACTAGGGGAGAAGAAGCTGCAGAGCAGCTGTGGTGCCATGCAGGCAGGAGCAGCAAGAGCTTCAGCTGGGAGGCAAGAGATGGCAGCTGATGAGGGGATAAAAGACCCCTTAGTTCCTGTGATAAATGAAAACGTATCTTTGCATCTTGCCACTTCTCATTCCACTCACACTACTGGCTTCAATATCTCTTTGCATGTCTCTGTTTCTATGGTCACTTTGCACTTGTGCAGACACGATATTCCTCCCCCCAAAAAGGTAAAGAGATCCACAATGTTCAATTGCTCCAGTTGTGGAAAGAATGTTTGGTGTGTACTGCTCCTTGAAAGAGATACTTTTCCACAGATGTGGAGCAGCTGGCATCTAACTACATTTACACCAAGCCTGACCAAAGGTCCATCCAGGCCAGCATCAATTCCTGGCAATGGAAAATTGCTGGTGCTCAGTGAGAAATGTAGGAACATAACAAGATCGCTGTGACAAATCCCCAGAGCACTTCCAGCCTAAAGCAAATTGTGGTTCAGGGAACTCCAGGGCCAGGGTCAATATTCTGAGTGGATTTATCATCTGTGGATTGGTCCACCTGCTTTTTAAGTAAAACTTTCAACATCCATAGGCTTCAATGGCAAGGAATGTGTCTTGTCTACAAGTTGTGTGAAGGAATACCTCCTCCTGCTGGACTTAAGTTCTAAAAACTCAAAGTGACTTCCACTGGCTTAATTCCAGCAGCCATATGCTACTCAAATCTGGTGCTACAGTGCTGACGGAGAATATGGTGTTACTACATCAAAACAGATTTGAGTTCTGTCAGTGTATAGTCTTTTTACTTGCAGATGAATGAAAACATTTGATCACAGAACTTAAGTTCTACAAAAGGCAATCAAAGACCAGGCTCAATAAATGAGGTAATCAGAAAAAGAGCTTAGCTTTATAATCACTCTTTATATGCAAGTCTGTAACAAAATTAGGAAGAGGCTGCAGATGCCTAGATTCCCTCATCTGTTTTCAATGTTAGAAGTATTTTCCCCTTTTAGCAAGGAGTAACTTTGTTCAAGTCCCATGTCAGTTCAGCACCTTGTGCTTGAATCACCTTCACCTCAGAATTCATGTTCAATGCTCAGCTTTCTCTGTTTTGGAGAAATCCCTAAAAGTAGGGATCCCTTCGTAGAAATAATTTTTCCATAAACAAAATAGATTTTGAAAGCCAGAAACATATTATGAGATTAATTCCTTTCCCCTGCTCACTCCTACCCAGCCCCTGTCATTCCAGTATGCCCAGCAACATTATATTTGGTAATAGGTCTAGCAACAGTTTTAGTAAATCAAAGAAAGAGACTATGACTGAGAAAATTTAAGCTGTATGTTTCTATAATTCATATTTCATTCAAGTCCCACAGATTTGCCCTGTACCTTTGCTGGATGTTTTATACAATAATCAGTGCTCTACCACATGTAAGCTCTCATGCTGAGTTACCATCAGCATGCAATTTTATGCATTCTGACATGGAATATATACATGTGGTGGCTGCATTAGAAAAATGTTCAACAAGTCCTTATTTCCTAAATGAGTATGCAACCAATATAGTATGCACTAGATATTTGCCTAAAACTATTTTATTATGTAGACAGGTTGACTTTGGGATAGTGGGAAAAAAAATGGGGAAAAAACAAAAGGAAAAAAGAAAGCTAAATTTTTCTTACACTAAAACACAAACCTCACATTAAAACTTAGGGAGAAACAGAAATGGTCTTTTTTTTATTTGCATGCCTTCAGTGAAAGGGGGCATGGACACTGGTAGAAACATATGCTCTCAGAATCTCAATTTGTCCTTCATTCCCGGGTGAGAATGAGCAAACCAAATCCCCCTCCTCTTCAATGTTAAATGCTTTCTGAGTGAAGCATAATTGTCCTCTTCCACTCAAAAGCTGCAATGCCTAGAGCAGCAATTAGAGCTGAGCTACCCTTGCTGTGGGACAGCTGAGTTAGCCTGCTCCAAGAATACTTATCAAAGAACTGTTCCATCTCCTGCTGTATCTGTATTATTTTGCAAGCAGAATTGGCACGTCCCTGACAGAAACCCTTTGCTTCACCCTGAGGGATTGAGGGAAACTGACAAAGTGACATTTGCTACTTTGCAAGACTTATTTGAAAAAAAAAAAGCATCACAATGTGGTATGAAATCACGTCCCTAAATTGTAAGTTTTAATGAATTTTATTCTGCTTCTGATCACAATAGTTTTGGGAAAACACCGCAAAGGTCAAAGTGAGTCATTAAAATTTGCCCCTTTGCAATGTAACATATCGTTGCCTCAATCTGCAGTGCTTCAAATACCAGCAGATATTTACTGCTCTTCATCCAAATAAATCTGTCACAGCCCAGAAAGTAACTCTCCAGTATAAGAGCCAATTAGAAATAACACATGAAGGGATGTGCCTTTTTCTGCCATTTAATTTACTAAAGTGTTAGCAGTAACCTGAGAGTTTCAACAGAGGGAACATATCAGTGTGATACTTGAAGTTTCATTATTCTTTTCATCATTTTACAGAAAACTTTTTAGCTGCAAGCACTACCAATGCAAGATTACCTAATGCTAAGGTTAGATTTAGTTCTTTTAAACATCCATGGGATGCTGCATAGTAAAAAAGTCATAGCTATCAGTCCATTATTTTTGAAGCACTGTAGTATGAACGTATCAAATATCTTCTATTGTGCTCTTCTCAAACCATTACAAATCAAGTAAGATATTTTTCAGCTGCAGATGTGTCGGTATAAACCCTATGTTTCTGAATTCTAGAGACATTTATATTCAGAAAATTCGTTTTGATGCATTGACAGCTATTAAAATAATTTCCCTGTTCTGCAATGATGGCTTGACTAATGTGGAATGTTGAAGGNCAATTTTATGCATTCTGACATGGAATATATACATGTGGTGGCTGCATTAGAAAAATGTTCAACAAGTCCTTATTTCCTAAATGAGTATGCAACCAATATAGTATGCACTAGATATTTGCCTAAAACTATTTTATTATGTAGACAGGTTGACTTTGGGATAGTGGGAAAAAAAATGGGGAAAAAACAAAAGGAAAAAAGAAAGCTAAATTTTTCTTACACTAAAACACAAACCTCACATTAGAACTTAGGGAGAAACAGAAGTGGTCTTTTTTTTTATTTGCATGCCTTCAGTGAAAGGGGGCATGGACACTGGTAGAAACATATGCTCTCAGAATCTCAATTTGTCCTTCATTCCCGGGTGAGAATGAGCAAACCAAATCCCCCTCCTCTTCAATGTTAAATGCTTTCTGAGTGAAGCATAATTGTCCTCTTCCACTCAAAAGCTGCAATGCCTAGAGCAGCAATTAGAGCTGAGCTACCCTTGCTGTGGGACAGCTGAGTTAGCCTGCTCCAAGAATACTTATCAAAGAACTGTTCCATCTCCTGCTGTATCTGTATTATTTTGCAAGCAGAATTGGCACGTCCCTGACAGAAACCCTTTGCTTCACCCTGAGGGATTGAGGGAAACTGACAAAGTGACATTTGCTACTTTGCAAGACTTATTTGAAAAAAAAAAAGCATCACAATGTGGTATGAAATCACGTCCCTAAATTGTAAGTTTTAATGAATTTTATTCTGCTTCTGATCACAATAGTTTTGGGAAAACACCGCAAAGGTCAAAGTGAGTCATTAAAATTTGCCCCTTTGCAATGTAACATATCGTTGCCTCAATCTGCAGTGCTTCANAAAAAAAAAAAGCATCACAATGTGGTATGAAATCACGTCCCTAAATTGTAAGTTTTAATGAATTTTATTCTGCTTCTGATCACAATAGTTTTGGGAAAACACCGCAAAGGTCAAAGTGAGTCATTAAAATTTGCCCCTTTGCAATGTAACATATCGTTGCCTCAATCTGCAGTGCTTCAAATACCAGCAGATATTTACTGCTCTTCATCCAAATAAATCTGTCACAGCCCAGAAAGTAACTCTCCAGTATAAGAGCCAATTAGAAATAACACATGAAGGGATGTGCCTTTTTCTGCCATTTAATTTACTAAAGTGTTAGCAGTAACCTGAGAGTTTCAACAGAGGGAACATATCAGTGTGATACTTGAAGTTTCATTATTCTTTTCATCATTTTACAGAAAACTTTTTAGCTGCAAGCACTACCAATGCAAGATTACCTAATGCTAAGGTTAGATTTAGTTCTTTTAAACATCCATGGGATGCTGCATAGTAAAAAAGTCATAGCTATCAGTCCATTATTTTTGAAGCACTGTAGTATGAACGTATCAAATATCTTCTATTGTGCTCTTCTCAAACCATTACAAATCAAGTAAGATATTTTTCAGCTGCAGATGTGTCGGTATAAACCCTATGTTTCTGAATTCTAGAGACATTTATATTCAGAAAATTCGTTTTGATGCATTGACAGCTATTAAAATAATTTCCCTGTTCTGCAATGATGGCTTGACTAATGTGGAATGTTAAAGGTGCGATAAAGCACAGTGCCAGTAGACTTTCTTTCACTGGGCAACTTCCCTGCTCAGTAGCATTTATTATCACTCTGTGCAATATTTTATTAATTGTGAAAATAAGTGTATGAATATGTGAACTCCACTGCTGGACACTAGAGCAAATTTACTGGATTAAAACCACCTTTTCAATATCCCTACCTAGTGAATCCTAATGCCCTAAAGTTGAAATTGATTGAGATCATCCCCTGGGGCTTTAGGGTTTTTTGATAAAGTTAATGTATAACCATTCTACCTTCATCATCCGCACATTAAACTGCAGTGGTTCAGCACTCTGCAGGTGTTTAGAAGCCTCTGCTGGAGGGCAAGAACTTCAGAGTATGAGAGAAGGGAGAGTCACAATGGCCAACATAAGAAAACCTTATACGTCGATCAGAGCTCTGAAGCAGGAGAGAAGAATCCAAAAGGAATTTCTGCTTTTAAGCAACCCCATGCATATTACTTCCATTTGTTAATCCAGTTTCCACAATTTTGATTGTATCCTTTCCAGGAGCTACAAACATTTAAAATTTGTTGAATTCTGTAACATGTTTTAAGAATTTCTGTTACCACAGAAATATTTAAATATATAAGTTTTAAGCCCTTTAGTAGCCTTCTGAAAATGTTGAGATCGTATGCATATGTAGAAAGAAATCATAACTTGGTAGTCAGGGAATATATGCTAACAATGATGAGAATATATTGGAATATCTACCAGCAATCTGGACAAATCAAATGATAGGCCTCCACTTATTATTTTGTATAAATGCGACAAACAACAAGGAACAAAATCAANTGGTAAAGTTAATGTATTACCATTCTACCTTCATCATCCGCGCACTAAACTGCAGTGGTTCAGCATTCAGCAGGTGTTTAGAAGCCTCTGCTGGAGGGCAAGAACTTCAGAGTATGAGAGAAGGGAGAGTCACAATGGCCAACATAAGAAAACCTTATACGTCAATCAGAGCTCTGAAGCAGGAGAGAAGAATCCAAAAGGAATTTCTGCTTTTAAGCAACCCCATGCATATTACTTCCATTTGTTAATCCAGTTTCCACAATTTTGATTGTATCCTTTCCAGGAGCTACAAACATTTAAAATTTGTTGAATTCTGTAACATGTTTTAAGAATTTCTGTTACCACAGAAATATTTAAATATATAAATTTTAAGCCCTTTAGTAGCCTTCTGAAAATGTTGAGATTGTATGCATATGTAGAAAGAAATCATAACTTGGTAGTCATGGAATATATGCTAACAATGATGCAAATATATTGGATATCTACCAGCAATCTGGACAAATCAAATGACAGGCCTCCACTTATTATTTTGTATAAATGCGACAAACAACAAGGAACAAAATCAATAAATGGTTATGAAGAACTGATCTCATTTTTCTGTCTGGAAGTTATGCCACAGTTGAATTTGCTTAAATAACTGTGTTAATGAACAGCCAAGATCCCTTGAAGACAGAAGATTTTGACACATACAACTAAGGATAGGAGTGCTGGACACCTGTTTGACCTTGGGCAGGTCCATCAGTTCGGACATGGGAAGAAACCTCCATAAAATGCTGGTAAGCAAAGGAACATCTATAAGGAGGGTCAGCAGTTTTGGATGTGAATCCTGATGAAACTCAGTACCTAAAGATTCCATTTCATTCAACAAAGGGAAATATGAGACATAAGAAGATTTCAAGAATGTTACTAACTGTGCAGCTTATAAGCACATAAAATAAAAACAGGGGGGAAAGGCTAGCTACAATGACAATTTAATGATCTAAATGAAAGACTTCATGAATTTTAACTAATAGGAAGTTGCCACACTCGGGAGAAAACATGAACAGAGAGCAGAAGATGGAGAAATCCTACTGTCTCTGACATGGCAACAGGAATAACCTCCAGCAAATCAGACTAGAATAAGGATAGCAATAAATGCACATTTTTGCAGCCTTGATCAGATAAATCTCAGACTAACAGAAAGCAGGCAACAGAAATATAAATAAGAAATAATCAGTGGTGTTGTAGTGATAGGGAAGATTTTGTTTCTGCTCAGATATTTGTTGTTCGCTTCACAGCAGTGAGTGGTAGCAGAAGTTATATTAATAAATTGAAATTTTAAGGGATGTCAAAACAATATAAAAGAAGAGCTATTCCTAGTATGATTTTTTAAGCAGACTAGTGGGATTTGAAACCCTCCATGATAAGGACTACATGCGAATAATGAATCATATTTTCAAGTATGTAAGATAAGTAATATCTAATCTATGTTCACAATATGATTACGTAAGCCTGAAACTTTGCCCCCATTTTAGAGAGAATACAACAAATTCAAGCTTGGATTTGAGATCAGAAGGCTGGACACCAATACAAGATTTTGAAGCACAACCACTTTCATTTGCAGCACAGGCTAAAGGGCACCTTCCCCATTACACATGGAAGGAGTGTATTAATGTTTCTGGAAGATGTTTTTTATGATCAATAGAAGAAAGATACGGCTCCTGCCCTAATTCATAGAAGCCTGCCTGAAAAGAAATATGCTCTGTTCATGCATAAGGCAATTATTTTTATTTTTTGAGTGTTTCTTTCAAACACTAGACAGTACTATTTGCGTGAAGTAAGAATTTAAAGTGGTGGCTAAAAAGTTTCACCTATATCCATTGTTTAACATAACAGCAATTTGTAGGTTTTCTTTGTAAGGGAAACCAATTTCCTCTGCAGAGCTCAAGCACAATGACATCTGCTGGCACTGCCCAGTGAGAAAGCAACTACAAAATCAATCATTTAACAAGGAAAAATAAACTTTCAAATGCTTTAGTACAAATTCTTAGTTCCTCATTTTTCGACCGCAGAACTCCTTTGGGTGGACAGGGATTTACGTATATTGATATACAGGAGAAACACACATGCATATGCCCATCATGCAGCGACACTTTGAATTTTGGTCTGGAAACCTCTTAAGCTATGAGACAGTGCAAGAACACAAGGCACAACAGCTTCATTACCTTGTTGCTAAGGTTTTAGGGGGGGTTAAATGCTGTGTGCAATTACTTTTAAAAATATTGTACTGGTTGTCCTCAAAATTTTACACTGTGCCTATACCCATGAGTATGGCATGCCCACAGGGGTGTGTGTAAATACAGATGCTCTAGAGCAGATGCGTATACCCCATGGGTACAGCCCCTGTGTGCATGAATGCACCTGCAAAATTAACTTCAATTTTAAAACCAAATCTACGTGAATCGTTGTGGTTTGGTTCCAACCTCATTGCCATTGGTGTATGTCAAGACTAAACCTGCTGAAGCTATGAATCAGACCCAAACACAATCAATATACAACAGGCTTTGGTATAAATATTAAACAACACGGATAAATGCTGAGATCTAAGGGCTCTTGTAGGATTACAAGGATAATTCTTGTAATTCTTGAACCTCAAAAGCTCAGTTTTGTAGTATGTGAAAATCTTTAAAAGACACTTCAGAAGAGAGCTGTTTGTACATTTTCTGGCCCTGCACCATCTGCCTGCCAAAAAATATATATACACAATATCTTTAGAATATGTCTATGTAGAGAACCTGGGAAGAGGGGCAAGGCATTCTGAAGGCCTGAGGCTTTATGAAATTGCCTTTAAGTTAGGTAATTGGGCTTTAAAGGCAAATTTAATTGCACTTAAAGGCAGGCATTTTTAAATTGAATTATAGAGGATTTATTCAGCAACACCAAATGCAGGATTAGATTACCTTAAAAAATAATATCTTGTACAGTTAAAAAAAGAAAAAAATCTCCACTTTTCATTGTGCCAGACATGACAGAGCCAAGCCTGGAGACGAAGCTCTGTCTCCTACCAGCACTGTGAACACTGAAGCACGACCGACCGACCTACTTGTGCCACTTCCAGTAATTAAGTAGCACATCTGTCCTTCAAATGGTGCACAGTAATGAACAGTAAATCAGAAGCAGAGGGGCATGTCTATGTCAGAGCAGTCAGTCCTCAGAAAGACTCATTATATCACTGAATTCATTTACCTTCTAAGGAGAGAGTAATTAGGACAATTGTTGGGTGCTCTAGATCTGAGAGCAGGAGAATTTTGAGGTGCAGAGGCAGCAGCATCCACTCACAGTGGGGTCAGGAGCAGGCAGGGACTTATTCCCCTGCCCGATCTCCTGCCTGCATCCTAGCAGCTCATTCTGGGCTATCACGGCCCTCAGATTTCCACTTGCTGCCAGTAGCCTTTGCAGGAGCTGCTGTGGGGTTTAGGGCAGCCCCATGCATGCAGGGATCCAGCCCTGTTCTTCTGACCATGCAAAATCCACACGCTGACCAGCCAAGAGCAAGTGCACACAAAGCATTTATCCATCCTACCAGGAACTGTATTTCCAGCCTTGACTGCAGAGTTCATTAATCTGAAATTACTGTAGCATGAGTGTGAAGACACCAGCTCTCCATGCCACAGATGAGGCATAGAAAGGGTTTGTATTCCTTGAAATGCAATACCCTTGATAGGCGTACTGTACAATAAAACCAAAGCAGATATTACTTACATTTACAATACTCCTTACCAAACAAGATTTGCTGTCTTTGCTTCAGCGCAAGATCTTCTCACTCCTTAGACCTGGCAATTTAAGCACGTAAGCTGTAAGAATCTTTCCACAAAAATCATTTACTGCCTTAAAAATTTTCTACCACTGAAAATTTTAATGAATTTAAATAAAATATGCTGGAGCTTGAATCAGAAGAGGTCTCAAATATTTTAGAAGTCCATCTCACGTTTCCAAAAACTATTTGACTATACAGCTCAAAAAAAGACTATTTCAGTTTGAAATTCATTTAAACTGAGCTGTAGTAATGGGTTTTAAAATGTCCTAGGTAGTAATGCATCCTCTCTTTCTGGCCGAATAGTTCAGTCCAGATGAAGTTAATCTAGATATTCCAATTGCAGAGGCTTAGGTTTTTTAATGTGGAAAAAGAGAAAAGTTATTTTTGAGAAATAGATTTAATGCTGTAGCAGAGAAAAAAGCAACATACAATAGAATTGTTTCACCTTTGCCTCTCCTAAAGCATTCCTGTTGCTAAAGGGCAAAAAAAAGTGAGATGTCGGACTTTTTTTTAAGAGATTTATTTTCTTGCTTGAAGGTTGTCTACCAAACTTCGATCCTGCCTGCTTTTATTGATGAAAACACCTTGAAGAGTAGGAGCGTTGCTATTAATTTATCAATTACCAGAACACTTTGAAGCAAACCTAGGTGCTCTGGAAAGACAAACAGGCATAGTTCCAGGAGTTTATTCTATGGTGAAGAGACTGAACAACACCTTTCAGTTTGAGATTATGTTTCATCTATTCCTCTCCTATACTTTCTCTAAGAACTCTGAGAAATTTGAGTGTGAGTCAGGAAAGCATGTAAAGAGATACGTACTTTAAGCCACTTTAGGTGTATTGACTTATTGCATAAACTCAATAGTTATTTGACTTGGCTAAGAAAGAAAACATTTGGAAATAACAGCTATTAAATAAAAGGTGAGTCTAGCAGAGAAGTGATCCTACATGTTGGGCACAGCCTAAAAAAGGCCTCTGAGCTTTTGGCAGATCCATTTCCCTTAGAATGATGATGCTAAATCCGGCTACAGTTAATGGTAGCACTAAGCATAAGAAGTTGCCAAGTAAACCTTCAAAATCAGACATCTTCACTTTTCTCCTTCATTTGTGATTAAAGAAATAATTAATGCTTTGATGACGAGTTTAGAAATATGACCAATTTTCTATTGCAAATTGTTTATTCACATAGCTGGCATATTCTTAAAAGAATGCCATGAACATTAGGTAAAAACTAAATTACACTTTAACAGTGCCCCAACAATGCCTACTTCTCCTTTACAAGAACTACGCACACTTAAAAATTGACAAAAAAGGATTATTTTTCATCATTGCTCTGTAGTTATCTTTATGCAGAATTTTCCAAACAGACAAGAAATTTCATCTCCACAAGCACAAAACACTAACTACCGTGTTGACTAGTCGAAGTCAGACTACCTTTCCCTGGTAAATAATTCAGAATTGGCAAATCCCATCACATACTATATTCAGCAACAAGGGCGCAGGGGAGTCATTTTCCTAATGGAAGATACAGGCAATATTAAATCTAAAACCTGTTTAAAAACAGGTTACTAACCAAGAGATAGAGGAGATTTTCTGGTACACAGTCAGGAATATAAATTTTCAGATTAACAGAAATTCACCCTACTTAACGCAATCCCTCATTCTGGATGTGTCACAGACTAAAAGGAATAGGCTACGTTCAGTGTATCCATTATGTGGGAAATCAAGGGGAACTTCACTTGTTCCGGCAATAAAACACTGTCAGATGGTGCAGCTTTGGAGTTGATGGATACTCAATACAGCGACACCCCCCACCCCAAAACTGCTTCTGAATGGAAAACAAATTGCTATTTCAGAACACCAGTTCCCCCTCACACCTTGTTACAGCCAGGACCTAAGACTGGGATAGATTAATCTGGCATTGAGACCACACAATCTTTTTCTGGGATCAACTGACCTTCAGCCTCATAACTTAGTATCCACCCAAACAGAGTAAAGTACAATATCCACTTCACTCTAAGTCTATCTGTGCCATATGTAATTCATTTTTTTTATACTACAATACACAGTTATATTCAACCTTATCATCAGCAAAAGTGATGTGGTGTTTAAAAAAAAAACAAACAATACAGAGACTACTGTACAGCAATATCAAAGCATGAAAGAGATTTAAGATTATTTTGCTTAAGCTTTATGAATTGTTGGCAACAATAGCAATAAAAAGCCAGGGGGCTAATCCTTCTCATGGTGTTTTCTCAACTGACACCTGAAATATTAGGACTCTGCTATTATATATATATAGGACAGACCAGAATTTATGTCTAAACTCACTATAGTTGTGTGGTCAAAAGACCTCTCCACAATGACATCAGCTGTGCAGAGATTTCATTGTAGGTAATATCACCTATGAACACCAGGCATAAATAGGGATTTCATTAAAATACACGTTGATTGCTGTAGATAATATAACTTCATAAAGGTATGAAAGTGTAGGTCAGTATTACCTAGTCTACACTGCCATGGATCCTGAGGCTGAAAACTAAAACTGAAGCTGAAAGAAACGAAGAGGAATACCTGCAGCTTCATTCTAAAGGCTATGTTTTAGGGGAAAATGCACCTAACTAGTTTCAGGAGAGAATTAAAAACATGAAGTCCTTTGGCCAGGAAGTTTAGAAGATGCAATGCTTGCTTCTAGCTTTGGAGTCTGAGAAATGTATATTCAGTTAGATAGATCTTGGGTCAAGTCCCAGGAGGACTGTGGTGTCTTGTTAGCTCATTTATTACAGTACTTTGGAAGGAGTGAATTGTAGCTTTTTACAGAGAAACTCCTAACAAGACAGTTTTGGAAGTATAATTTTTGGCATAATGTGAAGTTTTGAAGGTCAGACTGTACAGATACAGCTGACACGTTCAGACTTCTGAAATATTTCTTTTTTCAACCTTCTGCAGAGGTTTCCATGAGGTAGAGGTAGTTTCTGAGATTCAGTGGATCCTCTGGCTACAAAGTTCTGCTCATCATCTCTAAAAAATTTCACAGTTAGCAACTGGTTTGCTTCATTTAAGAGCCGTGAATTTACACTGCTTCCTGTACTACTTCTTTCTGGTTATCCTGAACAAACAATTAAAAAACCGTTCTTATTTAAACAAACACATGGATCTTGACTGTACTATGAAATTGCAGATGTCAGGAAAAGAACAGAGGAAGGAGTAGTGTTGCTTGGATATAGCTCTAACAATTAACTAGATCAGGAACTTTCTACTCATCAACAAAGAAGAGCCAGCTGCAGAACAGTGTAAAATCAATATATCCTGCTAAAAAAAATCTTCACTGGAAGGATAGAGGAAAGACTAGAGGACCTTCTTTTGTATACCTACACTGTGGTAATTTTTCACTTCAGATAAAGATTACAATCCTGGCTGCTTCATTCACATGATCATATACCCAGGCCTAAACCCAATAATAAAAATTATCTGTTTCAATGGGATTATTTGCCTAAATGAGGGTTTGCGGAACAAGAGCTTGAGTGGCCCACTTATGTGTGGTTCTCTGAGAGTCTTTAGTGAAATCCTCAGAGTGAGGCTTTTTGTGAGTGCTGTGTAATTTCATTTAAGAGGATGGGTCAGACTCACAGCTGATGCAATTGAAAATACTGTTGTTGATTTTAGGTATTCTATAAGGCCTTCCCTGTAAGGATCTGATCTGTAGAATAAGCTCTATCTTTTTATTCTTACACAACAGATAGCTTTAATAAGCAGCCTTCTCTTTTCAGAGTATCCTTGCTATGAAACAAAACAGAATCAGTCTGCAATAATACCAAAGTCAATATGTACTGTGAAGAAATTGGAGTGTATTTCAACAGAGAATGGAAAGGATGCTAAATATTTTAAGAATCTGCTGCTTAAATAAAAATACACCTCTTGTGCATTAAAAATACATTTACTGATCTTATTCAGTATTCAACAGAAGATGACTTCCAACAAAAGAGAACTTAAAGGACTTGCCTCTTGCCATAATGGGTAGCTATGTAGGACAGTCTTAGGAAAATGTAACAGAAATCATGAAATACGCTGAAGAAGAGTTTGAATTCCTCTCTTCTATTAAATATTTAACTTGCATTACAATGCATGCATCGACAGTGCAAGGAGTAAATTTGAAGAGCAAAGCAAGAAGAAAATATTATGTGTTGCTTAAGACATCCTAGCTAATTTATGTAGATGGAACAGTTAAAGAGATAAATTAAAAAGACCCCCCACTGTCTGCACTTGATAGAAATAGAAAAAACCTTCTTTATTCTCAGTCTACTTTTCTTATCTTTCCTCTCTTTCCCTTAGTGAATATGCGTCAGAAATCACCTCTGGCAGAACAGCCAATGAAAAGTTTTCAAATCCCAAAGAAAAAGAACCTGATTTTATTTATGCTAATATTGAATCTTTTCCTCTCCTCCCCAGATAAACCCCATAACACGGAACACCGCTTTTCCTCAGCACAGCATATTTTCACCAATTTTGCAATCTCTTTTTATCTTTGCAGTTTTGGTTTTCAAGTCGTAACTTTCACAAGATTTGAAGATATAACTCATCTTTGGTGTAAACAAAGAACTTTACTCTTGGTAATATTAAACAACAATTTGTTCAGAATGAGACTTAGAATCTGCACTGCAAGTATGAGTCCTTTCCAAACATTTTACTTGTTCCTATTGATAACTTCCCAGATCAGAAGAGTTCAGAGAACTACTTTTGTCATCAAGGTGTCGTCTGACTCTGGAACTTACTTCCTCTGAAATTGTTGATGATGCATGAAGTAAATACAGCAAGACGTAACTATAATATGTTACACTGTGAAAACATTATTCTGAGAGGTGCAACAACAATTTCCAACAGCAAAAGTACTTTGGAACACAGGATACTTTTGCTGCATCATCACAGAAAATTTGGTGGGCAGCTCTTTTAACGTGCATGGATAACCCAGACTCCAAATTTCAATCACAATGGGTGAGTAGGATTTTATGAGCTCTAATTTTTTTTTTTTAGTGCTTTTCTACAGAAAACAGGAGGAATCCCTTAAGGGAAAAATCAGTTCATATCCTGTATTTGTGTTCCCTGCCTTTCTTGTCCTTGTATATTTGTAGTTATCCTTCAGTTAGAAAACAGCAGGGCACATATTATCCAAAATGGATACAGACTCTAAATCACCCATTAAAAAAGATTCGCTTTGCTTTATGGTCACCATCAGACAGGGGATCCTGTAGCCACAGGTGATCACAGGCCACAGAGTCAAGACCTAGTGACTGGTATATGAATGAGAAGAGCTGAAAGATGATATTGACAGATAAGAGTGGAAACCAGTCTGCGATTCCATTTTTATTAAGCTCCTCATTTAATCTGCCAAGGAGTCTTACTAATAGAAATGGTGCTTTTTGAAGTCTAATGCCTGGATCAATATATAATACTTGGATCAACAGCTCTGAGTAGGGGATGTCACTGATGTGTGCCCAGAACCATCACAACATGGTGTAAATGAATTTGCTGGCAGCATCCGCCCTCAACTCAGTTTGTGTTGTGGAGCACTGACAATATCACAAAGAATGAGCTGGCAAGGTAGCATCAGGTGCAGCTACCGCAAGTGCTTGTTATTAACAAATTACCTGCAAGAAAGAGACTCACAGGTTCCAATTGTTTATTCCAAAACTTTTTCCTCATATGAATATCACAAAGCCATATACTGTGAAATTTTAAACTGGGATATTACAGCCAAGATTCTAATATTTAATTTTATAACCCGTATAAAAGAAAACTACTAGCTCAAAATGAGGCCAAGTTTGACTTGAAGATCCAGCAACAACCAATTTCTTCCACAGATGGAGCCTGCAAGAGCCAGTAGTTCACTACTACCTGTCTGTATTGAAAAACATTCTGTATTCATTCTGGCTATAAAAACAGATTATTCACCACAACGTGACAGATGTCAATGATATTTTATGTCTATCCTTAGTTTCAAAATTGAATTTTATGCCTTGCAACTTACAACATTAATCCATTAATATGTTCCTTTAATAAAAAATATATAAGAAATACAATTTTTGGTAATTAAATTCCCAAAAGGACCACCCAATTATTTCTAACCCTTCTCATCCTTCATATATTCCAGTTTCTATACTGTAAAAAATAGATGTAGAAACCCCACAATAATTGCTGAATTTACTTCTTAATATTCAGAACTGCAGGAAAGAGAAGTGTGGAAAACATTTCTGACATCTAAAGACAACTTAAAGTTATATAAAGAAATACAGCCACAGATCAATCCCACAGCTAAAAGACTGATATAAATTAGCATTTTGTGTCAAGTAGCTGAAACACCTGAAATTGCCTTTTAGTACCAAAAGCTAAAAATATGGAACAGGAACTTTTGTTTTCAATAGGACAACTCATTAGCATAAAATGAAATATTCATACAACTATGTGGCTATAAAATTAGATAATTTATCACTGCAGTCATAAGCACCAGAGGCCCAGAGAAGTGTCCATATCATAAGGGGACAAAAATGCATTCTAGTACAAGGTTGTCTACCAGGACTTATGCAAAGACCTCCTAATATACAGGTCCTGTGCTGTCTGCATGCCATATGACCCGAATGGGCAGTTACAAAAATACAGTGGAGAAAAGGGAAAAAAACCTTTTTCTATTAAATATAACAGTCTTCAAAAGCTCTCTCCCAATTTTTCTTGACATTTTGCTTCAACGCTGTGCAAATGCATTTAGCATTCACAAAATCAGGGGAATTACTTTGTGGGTTTATCCACTGGAGTGTTACAGCCCTGTAGAAGTCACTGTGAAAATAAATGTGTTGGACAAGATGCCTGGTGAAGACCGAGGAGATTTCATATTTCCCAGCACAGTTCAGCTCTGACAAGGACTTTGCTGGAAGACCAAGATTTGTGTATTCCTGATTGTTTGGTAGTTTTATGAAGTGTACAAAGATGAGAACTCAGCTAGAGTCATCATACACTTTACTTGCTGCCAAAATTCATATTTAAGACCAGGTCTTAGATGGGGCTGGGAAGTGTGCACTATAGTCAGTGCATTAATGCACTGACAGAAAAGTCTTGAGGCAAAGTTTGAAATAATGTTTTCTTTATGAATCTTAAATTATTTTTCCAGTATGTTTCTTCTGTCTTCACTTAAAGGCAATGCACTATACAAGCATTTGTGAAATAATTATATGTGTTCAGAAAAATAGTTTCACATACAAAATAGTGTTCTTGGTTTAACCAGCTGAAAGAGAGATGGAGTGAGAAAGGGAGGAATATGGCACTCACTAAGGCAAAAATAAAGTTTTTAGCAATTTTCATATTCAGTGAATTGTAGTACTTGAAGCCTTCAGCTCAAGTAAAAAATATATGCAAAACTTATAACTCTATTTTTAATTTACCAGGGCTATAAATCCTGCAACATAGCCTGGAAAGGGAATGAAGAAGTAGGAGAAAAAATGTTGCATATTTAACAGATTAAAATATTATGATTTAGTGCTAGAAATTATAATCACAGTAAGTAGGTACACAGAAAACTGCAAATGTAAAATAAAAATATTGTTTTCAAAACAGTAACTACAGTGCCTGTGGAAAATATATAGAAAACAATTTAGAGATGCTAAGCCAATAACAACATAATGTTTCCTTTGCTTTGTATACTGATTTGAGTTTATAACTAATGGCTTTTAAAATGTTTTCTAAACTGATGGAAATAAGATTCACTAGTGTTTCAAAGAAGAGCTCCAAACAATTAGAAATTTTAAAGCCTTCAAATACTCCCTGAAAGTGCTGCACCTCGTGCGGTGCTCATCCCTCAATGAGTTGATAAAAAATGTATAAGGAAAAGGAATCACATCCTGAATTTCTACAATAAAAATCATTACAAATGCTTCTCCTGACCAAGGTCCTGTGACTCAGAAGGATGAGAAATTTAGTTCTTCTGTACTAGTTCAAAATTGAGATCAACATGAAGGTTGGGAAGACAGGATTAAGTTTATAACTGACTTTTCCTAAAAGAGTGAGTTCTGCTGAAAACTTTTATTCCAAGTTTAAAGTTATGGAAATGCCAGATGTTTTACTGATTTACATTCAGATATTAAGAAAATCCCCTAGGACAGTATCTGTGAGATAAAATAATCTTTTTTTTAAAAGATCTTACTTGTCAACAGATCAGTTTGGTTTTTTCTGAACAAATGTTCCCTAATATAATAGATAATAACTAATGAAAATGTTTTCTAAAAATTTAATGAAATTATTTATTTTGGTAAAAGTAATATAATTGCTGTATTATTT
>WAAB01014106.1:9767-28099 GCA_013389865.1 Piaya cayana | reverse complement strand
CTCTGCATATAATAGATGTACTCAGGTAATTACCTTGTCTGTTTGAAAAGGCCTCATGGACAAATAAATTTCTCTGTCTCATTTTAAGGCACTGTTGAAGGGACGGGTGGATGAGGTGCTACGGGGCATGGTTTAGTGTTTGAAAGGAATGGTTGGACTCGATGATCCGGTGGGTCTCTTCCAACCTGGTGATTCTATGATTCTATGATTTTTTCCTCTTTCTGAGTGGGCAGGGAGGGTGGGGATGGTAGGGAAGAGAAGGACACTAAACGAACAGTGAATGGATTCTGAAAGAGCCAGACATATATCACACCTGGATATACTCACACACACAGAGGAGCAGATCTGTCTCTCTCTCTCCTGTGCCAGGGCAGTATGATCAGACCTGGGATTCCCACCCTGCAGTGTCTTCATGCTATGACTGCACTAATAGCAAATTCTTTAGTGGGTTACACTTTGGTACTTTCATGATATGAACCTGTCAGGCTCCATTTCTTCCCCCCATCTACCACGCTGTTTTACAGCTTTCTGATGCCTTGAGTGAGGAAAAAGCTTCCCCCAAGCTCTCAGCTCCAGCTGGAGAACTATTTAATCTCTCCTTCAAGCTGGAGGCTTGGCTGGCAGCTCTCTGCTGATGCAGGGGCAGCCCTGTGCTGGGGTGGGGGATGAGACCAGTGGCAGCAAAAACTGCTCTTGGCTGCCGCTTGCCCCTGTGTTGGCAGAGATACGAACACGAGGGTCTGGGCCTGCAGACACTAAATGGGGTCAAGCTGCAGGCTGCTCCTGCTGAAATGATTGCACTGCTGGTGGTGCAGGGCAATTGCTGCAGATCAGATTTAAAAGCAAGCGAGTTCCTCACTGCCGTGGGACGAGCAAATGCCTCATTGGCCAAGGTTTTCTTTGAAAGGATTGACCTCACTGGCGGGGGCTCAGGTCTGGTCACATTCCTATTGCTGTGGTAAAAGGCAGTGCTGAATGAGAGCAATAGTTGTTCACAGCATGATTACTACAGCATCTGGTGTGTCTTACGTGAGGCATCATACATGTAAATTGCTAAAGGAGTAAAGCAAGACCAACATCTTCTGCCAACTAATACATTACGACCTTTTGACCACCAATATTGATCCAAAAATTTGCACGTAAGCCTAGAAGGAATAAGAGTTCGCGATGTATTCTTTCCTGGTGATTAAATTTCTCGTTTGGGAATTTCTTCAGGAAAAGGAATGATTATGAGAGGTCATTTATCAAAAAGAGTTCATGCATATGATTAATTTATTGCACTTCAGCAATTTACCATGGGTGAGTTTCTGTGTCCCTGGCTCTAAGTATAGATATGAAGCTAGGCTAACATCTATTTACATAATGACATATTGACAAAGGATGAGCTTTCAAAACAGTAGTGAAAAAGCCAGAATTTTTCATGGAATTACTTATATTTTTTCTGAATTTGTGATGTTACTGTACTATTAGTCTATTACAGATCTCAAATTGTAACCTAAAGGTGCTAGTGCTGTTGTTTAAGTTAACCTTCCCTGGAAGATGCTTATCAAGCCGTATCTTATTAGCAGATAATATTTTGCCCCTGGCTGTCAAGCTTTTCATCCCTGGCTTCATGAACTCTCTGTCCAGAGAAATTCTTGGTCGTTTATAGGGTGAAATCCTTGCTTCAATTGATTTCATTCCCATAAATGCTACCAGGTCTCAATGCTCTTCTCACGGTCTAATATTTAAGAACTATTTCTCATTTCACTAACTTTGTTTCGACGATTCTTTTTTCCTTATGCATTGTATGTACTGAAACGCCTCAGGTCTTATTGTGGCAGGGTCATTCTGGGAAAGTTCTGCAGTAAATGAGTGGAGAGGAGACACCATTATTAAAGTCCTGCTGAATTTATAGGGGTGTTGGATCTCTTCCTAACCTTGTGTCCAGCTCAACTGAGCTCAAGGAATTCATGATGTTCTTTGATTTTAGATGTTCACTCATTGTTTCCCAGACCTTCTTTTAGATATGGATTCTTTGTAGAAGGGATACACACACACACACGTCCACACTCATGTGCGTATGCACACAAATGCACACAAATTTTCCACATATATTGTTTCATACTGACTGGAAAAATGCTGGTTTAAGTTAAAAGTGCCAGTCTCTCAGATACCTGACACTGATACCTGATTGCTTCATGCTTTTACACCGTGCCCTTTAAAAACTTACACTTTTTATACACATGATTAATACTCTATTTATCTCATCACATGCAGACAGTCACCAGACCTACCTTGTAACCTGTGAGAACATTGCCTGGAGCCTGATAAACCATCAACATTGACCTCTCATCATGGATGCCCCACCTGATCTCCTCCAGCCAGGGAAGCTCTCAGAGTTAGGAGTCACTGTGCAATTCTTACTTCGTGGACTTAGAGCCATAGTGATGGCTGGGAGTGGTTGTGCATTTCTAGCAGATTTTTTTCTTTGTCCTTCAAAGTGTTATTTTATTGCTCTTATGACTAAACACCCCCCAGTGCTGGGAGATGACCCAAACAGTTTAAATTCTAATAAGCAAAACAGAGAACATGAAACATGGTTGTGCATCTTTTGCAGATGGTAAATCTACCGATATCAAGGCTGAGTGACCTTTCCAGTTTTATGCAGAAAGTGAATAATGAACACGGAGCAAGTCGAGCTATCCAGAGTCTAGGATGGATTTTTAATCATCTTTCCTGGCCTGTTTACAGTCTGATTTGTCCCCAGAGGTAAGAAACTTTTGCTTGTATACTATACATCTCAGGGCAAATTTCTTCTTGTTGTCACTCTATAAAGGGAAAGATTTACACTCAATGGCTTCCCTTGTATAGGGAAGAGGCAGCTTGGATAGGAAGAGTAATTTCAGACTTGGATTTTTTCTATCATCCTCCCTGACTTTCTCATACAAGAGAATGAAGTAAATCTCTCTACTCTGCAAGGTTTGCTTCTCCATTATAAACATTAGAGAAGCAGTAGTATTGTGTCCTTACAAACTAATGAGGCTTCATCTGCTGGACCTGTCTGAAGCCCTGCAGAGATGGAAGCTCTGGCCAGAGAATTCCACTGCCTTTGCCATCAGGGCTCATAAGTTCCAGTCTGTCCTGCTGTTGTTGCTGTAGTCATCTTGCCTGTGCAAAAGTACTTTTGCTTTTCAGTAGAGAAGTACTTATTGCTACTTTAAGACAAGATGTTGTGCTTGTACTGAAATGTCATCAATGAAGCATTAATCAGAAGAGATCTGTTAGAGAGATTAACCTGGAATTGTCCACTTCACCTTTTTCACACAACCATTACTGGATATGAGAAAAGCCAGCTGAGGCTCTTCTGTCACCTTTGCTCCTTTTGATATGTCNTCTCCACAACCTCCTTTCAGGTAGTTGGAGACAGCAATGAGGTCTCCTCTCAGCCTCCCCTTCTCCAGGATAAACACCCCCAGCTCTCTCAGCCGTTCCTCATCAGGCCTGTTCTCCAGCCCCTTCACCAGCTTTTTTGCTCTTCTCTGGACTCGCTCCAGAGCCTCAACATCCTTCTTGTGGTGAGGGGCCCAGAGCTGAACACAGGATTCAAGGTGCGGTCTCACCAATGCCGAGTGCAGAGGGAGAAGAACCTCCCTGGACCTGCTGGTCACACTGTTTCTGATCCAAGCCACTAACATGCAAGAGGGTGGAGGAGACTCTGGTCTCAGAGAGGCTGTGCCTTTTCAGGCAGGACTGTAAAAAGTTGGTCACCTTCTTTTGAGCTTCTCAAGTGTGACCCAAGTGGGAATCAATTTGACATATTGTATGGACTTATTTTGCTGGCCCTCTGACAGCGCTCATACTAGTTTTTATTTTAAAACAATTTCACACCCTTTCTGAGTTGGCCAGGGTTAAGAGAAGACACCCAGTGGGAAGGTGTTAGGATTAGATTGTGACTGGTGAAATAAGCTTCCATGTCCTGCAGTGTCAGAAATGACTGGCATAAAAAGTGCTGCTCAGGGCCTTCAGCCCTTCTCTTTGGGCTGAAAGGCCAAGAAAAAGCGTGAAGACGCGTCTGTATTTAGCAGGCTGAGATGAATTAGAGAGAGGTTTGAGCCGTGTCATGGTAAAGATTCTGAAGGAGTTTTTGCCAGGGCAGTCACCTGTTCTAAGACAAGTCTGTAAGGATTGCTCAGAAGACAGTGGCGTTTTCTGCTGTAAAACAAATGCTTCCTTTTGTACTGTGTCTCCTTTGTTATGAAGCAAAAGCCAGGTCAATTAGTTGGAGAAGGCTGGCAACCTACTGGGAAATCTGCAAAGCTCGAAACAACGTTAAGAGAATGCTAAGATAAATTGCTGAATTTGCACTCATTAACATGTAACAAAAATGCTTAAGTATGAGTTTAAGCACAATAAGCTTAAGGGACTTGTTAAAAACGTTAAGGCCAGGAGATCACAAGCGCACTCTCTCTGAAACAAGGACGTCTGTGAAGATACAAAGTAGACAATATTATTAAAGCTCATTTCTTGCTTATTCAAGCTTGTATTGTAATAGTATTTCTTTAAATGAAAAAGAGCAAGATGTGCAAACCACATGAAGGTCAGTAGAGCCAAGTCCAAGGGACTGGGCTGGGACAATCCCAAGCATAAATACAGGCTGGGAGGAGGGTGGATTGAGAGTAACCCTGAAGAGAAGGAGTCGATGGTGCTGGCCCAGAGAAGCTGTGGGTGCTCCATCCCTGGAGATATTCAAGGCCAGGCTGGATGCAACTTTGAGCAGCCTGATGGAGTAGAAGGTTTCCCTGCCCATGGCAGGGAAGTTGGAACTTGGTTATCTTTAAGTTCCCTTCCAACCCAAACCACTCTATGATTTCAGGAGATTTTGGCTTATATTTTTCACAGTTTGGATGCTAAGCATCGATTTTTCCAAAGTAAAATTTTGCCTTTGGAAGCAAAGTGTGTGAACAAAGAGAGAGAGAGAAACCCACAGTTAGTATTTGCAAAATATGTTTTGAGGACAATACAGAGCTAATGACAGGCTTGATCGTTTTCAATTTCCAGGGCAATTTTCCAAATTGAGGAAATATGAATAGCTCAGCGATGTTTGAAGTTCTTGCATTATTACATTAGTATTTCACCTAAAGCAAATCCTAGATTTCTATAAGCCTCTTCTATCCCTTTTCTCAACAAACAGGAAAAACAGACAGGTCCAAGGTCTGCATTTATGAGCAGACACAGAGCAGCAAGGCTTGAAATTAGGTGGCTCTATTAGCATAAGGTTGTATTATTGGGCAATATACCCAGTCTCTTTCCCTTTTCTTCACAGGAAAGGATGCTCATTTCTCTCATAGCCTCATCTCTACCACTCAGACAAAGATATATGATCTCATCAGGAAGGAGGACAGCTTCCGGAAGTCTCCATCAGAATCTCTTCGCTGTGATAGATTGTGTTTCTGATAGGGAAGATATTGCATAACAGGTATGTGCCTGTTAAAATAAATAAAACATTTATGGAGTAATATTTATAGGTTTGCAATTTTATCTCGTTTCAGTTACCCGTGGTGCAGGCACAACCCTCTGCCCTCTGTGTTATGCACAAGGAATGAAGACATCCCTGCTTATGATCAGAAGAGACATTTGTCTTTTTTTTTAATTTCCCAATAAGCTCATAAAACGGCAAATATTTTGGTCTGCTTACTATATCTCTATGTAAAGACTTGTGTACATATTTGGTTTTAGAGCTGAGTAAGTGGAAGCAAATAGTTTTCTTAACATGTTTTCCTTCAGCTGAATCTACAAAGAAATGCGGCGTAATTAGGAAAGCAGCTATGTGGTTTCACTGCAAGCAGCCTTTGAGGATGATTGATATAAAAGTTGCCAACAAGCAATTTCTAAAACAAAGGTCCTTCTTTATTAAAAATAACAGAGAAGGAATGTATTTTTTCTCTTTTAATGCCATTAAAAATACTTAAAAAATGTAATTAATTTATTTTCTGACAAAAACACCTAGAGGAGTGGGAAGCATCTTTTCCAAACCAATTAAAAGTTTGGTGTGAGAATCTCTTGCATCAAAGAAAAGGGAACAATTCTGTAGTGAAATCTCAGATAGGCTGGGAGTGATGCGGTTCAGGAAAAGATCTGAATCTACTGCACAGCAAACAACCTGCCAGCCCCACGTCAGAGATGCTCAGATGTGTATGGTGGGGATCACAGAACCACAGAATCACAGGGTTGGAAGAGACCCATCGGATCATCGAGTACAACCATTCCTATAAAACACTAAACCATGTCCCTCAGGACCTCGTCTACTCGTGCCTTAAACACCTCCAGGGAAGGTGAATCAACCACCTCCTGGGCAGCCTGTTCTAGTGACCAATGACCCTTTCCGTAAAAATCTTACTCCTAATCTCTAGCCTAAATCTCCCCTGGCAGAACTTGAGGCCATTCCCTCTCGTCCTGTCCCCTGTCCCTTGGGAGAAGAGCCCAGCTCCCTCCACAACCTCCCTTCAGGTAGTTGTAGAGAGCAATGAGGTCTCCTCTCAGCCTCCTCTTCTCCAGGCTAAACAACCCCAGCTGGATGTGACACCCCAGGATGTGACATTTGTCGCAGAATACCACTTCTTTCTGGTATAACACAACCAGAGAAACGCATCCCAAAGTACTAAATGAATTACAGAGCTGAGGAGGAATAGATTTGAAAAGAAATCACCTTCAATCATTGGTTCCTAATGGCACAACAAAGCCAGGTATTTTTTTTGCAGCTCTTCTAAGCTCCGGTGGATTGTTTTACACTAGGAATTAAAACTCTCCATCCCACACCAACAACTATCTACCATTCTTTGATAGCAGGGCCACAATCCTGTTTGGCTACCAGAAGATGCTGCGGGAGCTATTGGCTGTGTGGTGTTATCAGGCATTTAGAGTGGAGCTTTACTGTGAGTACACAGGCTAAATGTGATTGCTAATTGTTTCTCCTTGCTGTGAGCTTCCTCCATATCACCTTCACCTGGTCATCATCCTTTTCATCTAAATGATATCAGTTTATTACAACAGGAAAACATGCATATTCATGTGTTTAGGAAGTAGCTTAGCGCTGAGTATGTTTTCTACATCTCATTGAAAGTTAATGACCATGAATTCCATTGTCTGAAAAATTTATTTGAAGTGATGATTATGTTAATGTCTCTTGGGGTGCATTTATCATTCGTGTTTCTGAAGTGAGTCCCGTGGAAAACAAAGGTTGACGTATTTGTTTCCCTGTTCAATTAGCAGCATTAGCTGCTCTTAAAATATTAATCTGCCGAGCTAAGTTGCAAAAGAATTTGTGGAAAGAAGACAGCCCAAGGCTACGGGGAAGCAGGAATGCAAGATCTCTTTGCACCGGTGCTATAATCCAGAATGAAAGCATTTTTAAGTGTAAGTGTGCTGTAGTTCCTTGATACCTTCTGTCCTGGGATTACAAAGCATCTCACAAGACTCAAACCAGTGCTCATGTTCTCCTTAATGTAACAAGGCCACGTAGAAACAAATGATTGATTCCAGATGGTCGGGAGGATCAGAGCAACTACAGAGAGTAGAGTCTGGTCTCTTTCTTCATCAAACTGACTTTTCTTACATCACCTGCTCTATCTATTACTTGAAAATAGGCCCATTCCCTCATTTCACCCTCCCCTATTCTTCATTCCTTCCACAAATGGGACTTTCTGGCCAGCTAACTTGCTAGAGAATATTCATGGATCATGGCCCCTCCATGTAGCTGTTGATAAAGTATGCTACTCAGGGGGTTTGAGCCTCTTTGAAAACCAGATCGCTGATTAATCAGACCAAATTTAGAAACACATTGCTGATATTAACACTGCTATAAATGGTTTTCATAATTTTAGGCATTGCTTGAACTTGTCCTGTGAGCCTTGAGTATGTAGGAGCTACATTTTACTTGGACATGTAACCTCTATTGGTGGTTAGCAGCAACGTTATATGTGATTCATGTCTTCTGAATCCCCACACTCGTGTCTGCTGGAAATGTGTCTCAATTCCAGGAGCCACTTGTAGTTGCACCCTCAGCATTGGAAGACACAGAGAGTGTCAAAATCAAGATCCAAGTGCAAATTTGGGGTTCAATTTTTTGGGTTTGTTTGGTGAAACATGCTAGTTCTTAGGTTCTAGATGTGTTGAAAGCGATGTCTCAATGCTGAGCCAGATGGTCTCTCTGTCTCCTTATATTCCTCCATCTTTTGTCTGTTGTCTTACCAACGAAAGCACCGAGGGCAAGAAACATTTTTTTTGTTCTGTATTTGCTAATGACCAATAAGGGCATGGCTTATGGATGAGCTCTCAAGGCACTGCTGTAATAACATCAGTGATAAATAACAATAATTATGATAATAACAGAGATGGCATCTATTAGGAGAGATGCTAATAGAGTTCTAACAAGAATCACAACTGGGTGATGCTTTTTAATCAGAATTAATGACGTGTGTTGAAATACATTATAGCAGGATGCTGTTCAGCAGCTGGGGATCTAGCAGAATCTCAGACTTTTTCTAAGTGAGTGCAGGCCAAAGGTAGCTAGCTAGAATATAGATAAGGAAATCCTTTAAAGCTGCACTTTCCTTTGGGGAAACATTTGTTTGTTCATTTATTTATGATTTGAGCATTAGAATGGCGATGTGAATGTATTATTTGCTGTTTGGGCCATTGGAAGATGCTAATGTACGTGCTGCTTTTCCAAATTGATATGCATCTATCAAGTATGAAATTCTCAGGCTCCTTACCATAGTGTCATGGTCCTGTTAAAGCACTGAAACATAGGTTGTCCTTAAAGCACCACTAACAGAAGCCGTGCGCTAAGCAGATAACTTTGTCTTTTTTTTTATCACCAGGTTGGAAAAACCCATCGGATCATCGAGTCCAACCATTCCCATCAATCACTAAATCATGTCCCTCAGCACCTCATCCACCTGTCCTTTAAATACCTCCAGGGTCCCTTAAACACCTCCAGGAAACAACACCAAGTCCAGGTAACTAATCTACTAATGAAGCCAGGTCCAGGTAACTCATACAAACACCCCGTGGTTCTCTCTTTAGAACTTCTTATAGGAGAGATTAGGACGCAAGTGCCAACCCAGCCTGCTCCATTCAAGTGCTGCTACTTGTGAGATAAAGCACTTCTCCATCCCCAGTCCCACCACACTCTTCTACATCAAAACAGTCACCTCTAATTACTAAAAAGCAGCAGTAATGAATACAAAATCCTCTTTTAATACAAGCTGATCTCCAGATCACCACTTAGTACAAGGCTAGGGAGATAGGTGAGGCTTTCACTTTTCTAAAATCAGGGGATGATGCTCACCGGGATGCATGGTCCTAGGAAGTTTGAATAAGAAGTTCATGGTTGAAAAGCAGTCATTGCTGAAAAATTTGCTCCAGCAGTTACCAGGAGTTTCTTGAAAGTTAAGGATTTTGGGGGACTGAGGGCAGCCCAAAAGCAATGATGAAGTGTCCTTCTCTGTTGGAGAGATCTGCAGAGTTTGTCTGGGAAGGTATTAGAGCAACCGAAAATGTCTTGGAAAAAGAGAGGACTATAGCACAGCTGTATGAGAGTCAAGATTTTATGTGCTTTCTTCACCTCTCATTTACTCTAGTAGCCTATCAGCATCACACTTCACTGTTGTGTGATGATATTAAATAGTGGTATGGGCATCAATGGAAGGTGACAGAGAAGTGACTGCCTGGGATTGATTCACTCTTCCCCCCCTCAGGGGTCTGTCTCCTGGTCTTGAATGCACAACACAAGGACGAAGCAACAACTGCTCCTCCTCTCCTTTGCCAGCTGGACTATCCATGCAGTAGCCTCTGGTCTTTGTTAGAATTTCCCTCTCAGTATGGAAACTGTGTCATTGGTGGATTTCACTGCCTCTCTGCTGTGCCTCTGCTAATGAGCAATCATGAGTTTCTTGATGTAAATCTCCTTACATCCCTCCTTAATGATAGTGAGTTTGTTATGATCATTGTTCTTCTGACATCCCATCTATTATGGCACCATTTATTTAGCAAGTGCTTTTTTTCTTAAAAAAAAAAAAAAGAAAATAATTATTCCACTCTGTTCTTGTTCCAGATGGCTTCTATAATTAGTTTATTACTTTTGCAGATGTTGTATGAAAACTTCAGGATGTGAGCCAACAATGGGCAGATAAAGCTAATGAAAGTGAGTTTTCGGCTGATTGTTCACCATGTGGAAATAAATATATTCTGCACGTCGACTAAGTGCAATGCAGAATGCAAAGGATGTATCTGGAGCATTTGATTCCAAATGGTGTATGTTGTATCAAAGCCTGTGCCTTTAGGTCATGTTCTTGTCCCTTGCTTCTATGGGCAGAGGCAGGGAAAGGCCAATGTCTTTCCTATCCAAAAGCCTAAGGTATCATCACGAAGAATAAGACTACAAAGTCATGTTTCTGGTCCCTGAATGAATCATGGAATCATAGAATCATAGAATCATCAGGTTGGAAGAGACCTACTGGATCATCAAGTCCAACCAATCATGCTTTGTTTTCCCTTTCGGAAGCAGAATAAATGTCACGATGCTAATTGTTTTTCATCTTTACCTGGATCCTTTCTCTCCCTGCTCCAACACCCAGAAAGGGTGATGTCCCTGTTTAGTTTTCATGTCTACTTTCTTATACTTCACTGCTTTTCACAGCAGCTGCACCGCAGAAGCAGACCTCTTGCCCTCCGTTCGTATGGTAATGAGATGATCACATATTTACTAATTTTCTGGGATGGCAGTTATTTCATTAAGGGCAATTATTCATTCCCCTTTTGGATTTAGATTGCAATTTACAAAAAAAAAAAAAGGGGGGGGGGAAAAAGAGACTTGCGAGAGCCTCCCTTGCATTGGAAAACAGCGCTTCCCTCGGAAGAACGTCAGTACCCATTTACAAGCCTTCTTGGATAGGTTTCAATGTTAATATCCTTGGCCGAAAATGCTTGGTGATTAATAGCATCGACTGGCTAGTTAAATACACGATCAACCTGGGAGCAGTCATGCTTCTCGAGTAACAACAGTAATTGACAGAATGTTCAGCAAATAAAACCAGCTTAATGCTGTACTAATATATAATTAAAATACCTGTAACGCTTTCCCCCACTGGGGATAACGCCGCCGCAGAAATGCCAAGTGTTTCAGTTTTAAAAAAAGGTAACAGGTTTTAAAAAAGGTATCAGCTTTAAAAAGCCTGATTTTTCTTTTTGAAGCCTGCCTCCCCCTCTACCCTGAAAATAGCCACAGCGGTAATTTTCTATTCAGAGGTGCCAGTGAACACACGACTGTTTCAGTTTACAGTTGCTCCCACGCATTGTGCCTGCAAACAGGAGACAATGTATATTTAAAGAGCTGCTCCTTGGCATCCTTCCTTTCTGCCTGAAACGTTTTCTACCTACAACTCGGGGATGTGAATTATTTACTGCCAAACCAAAAAAGTGAGGGTGTTCAGTGGTGACACGCTTGTGGTGTGAGTGTAAGTGAGAAAATTCCTCTTCTTGTGTGCAGCTTCTCCCTCTCCTGCTGAGCACTGTAGAGGATTCTGTGTAGCCTCTCAGTGCCCTGCAATGCAGGGATCCTCCTGCTTGTGTGCAAGATACCCACTTCACATTCTTCAGACCTATTGTCCTGCATTTAATCCGTCCCCAAATCCTCTTCAGGCTCATCCTAGAAGGGTTTCACTGGCAATACACATTCTTAATATAGCACGTGTCTTGAGACTCGAATGTTCTCCAGATCTTTCACTGTCCAGGAAATCAGAAGCAGTGTGGAGGTGGTTGAGTCACCTTCCCCGGCGGTGTTTAAGGGACAAGTGGATGAGGCACTGAGGGACATGGTTTAGTGTTTGATGGAAATGGTTGGACTCGATGATCTGATAGGTCTCTTCCAATCTGATGATTCTATGATTCTATGAGACATTAACCCTATATCTGTGCATTACACTGAGCTGCCAGACGCAGTGGAAAAACAAAGCAGTTGATAATCGCCTTTCCCTTTCCATTGGCAACACTTCTTCAGTTATAGCAGAATTACGACGTGTAGTTCTAGCTTTGCTGGCACTGCAGCAGTTGTTAATCAATATGTGCTCTCTATCGAACTATTTGTTTTATCCAGATATGTTATTAACTTCCTTTCCATCAATCCAGCGAGGGCCAGAACTCTTTGGAAGTAGGTATATGATGATTGTTTTTGCAGAAGGTATAGTAAAAAAATTAAAACTCTATAAAATATCAGGTCAGGTTCACGCCAGTTTGATTCTTCTGCAGCTGGTGGAAAGGCCAAAGGGGGGATAAAGCCCAGCCCTTCGCATAGAAAAGCACTAAATAAACGCTCAGTTTTGGAGCTCTGTTAAAATAAGAAAAAAAGTAGAAATTAAAGAAATTACAGTTGTTAATTAAGTTATCTTATTGGACAAAACCATCACTGGATTGAAAGCAATGATAAGGCAGGGTTATCAATAGCAATTTTATGCAGTGTGGAAGTAGGCAGAGGATGCAAGAGCAAGAAATGGGAGTATTAGAAATCTAAATGCTGTGCAAAAATATGATAAAGCATGAGTCCGCTCCTGAAGACCTTCAAGTCTTTGGGTAGAAAAACAAGGATTTTCCTCATATTTTTTCAAATTGGGACACATGATTAGGATGAAGTGGCTTATGAGAAGTTATACAAAGAGTCTGTAGGATGAGTATGACTTATCTCCAAGTCTGGAGAACTGTCTACTTTTTTAGAATGTTGGCCACATTTTTCTCTGGAGGGAAAACAGTCTCAAAAAGAAATAGCTCAGCTCCTTAAAGAGAGAGCGCTGGGAGGAGAGGGACAGATACAATGAAGATAAATGTCTGGAATAATGGGAAGTGATAAATGTGATGATTGATTTTTATACGACGACCAGCTCAGTAACACTTCAGATTTCTGCTACGTCTTTACATTGCACAAAAATATTTTACTTTTAGATATATGTTCACAAATATGATAAATTAAATCAAAACTACATTTCCCCCTCACTTTATAGCAATTCTTATCTCAAAACAACTTCTTTCCTCTATTTTTCTAACATGATTGTCTGGCTACTGCTGCTTGGATGCTTTGTGAAGCTCGGTTGCAGAGCTGGCATCTGTTGTGATGCATCTATTCTTATAAGTAGACCTATTTCTAGTACCAGGCTGTGCCTTTTTCTCATATGTTTCTTCATGTTATTTTCCACTTTTTTTGACTTTTTAAACTACCAAAAGGCAAAAAAAAAATAAAGCCACTAGGAAAGTTCGTAGTCAATTTGCAGAGAGTCACATTATTGTGAATGTTCTGGTTTGGGTGGGGAGAGGGTCAAAGGACCTGTTGCTGCAGACTCAGGTGTGAGAGAGATGCTGAAACTATTCTTCTCAGGAGATTTTTCTTCATGATCCAAATTAAAATCAGTAGGGCAGAAAACCCATAGTGGGGCATCACGCTAAGACGGTGTTTCAGCAATTCTTTTCATGAGTACAGACTGCAGCCGAGCTTGTTTAGCGTTTTCTGCTGCGGATCTATTACTTCCTAACTCATGCCCCAGTCTGGAGCCATTGCCATTAAATAGCTCTCTGGAGTTGTTTTATTGACAATCCTCTCAGGCTGACGAATCTTTCATGCACTTGAGCTGGGCTGACACACTGATCTGTTCATTTTTATCCACCTTCTCGATCAGGTCTTAGTGAAAATTAATTCTTTAGCATTTTCAGGTGCTGGTAGTTGAGACTTTTCACTTGCCACCGTCACCCAGCTGAGGGATCATCCTAGACTAATCTCCTGCAAGCATCTATGAAAGAGTGTAAGCTGAAGAACAAATTAAAAATGTGTTGGGAGGTGAAAATAGCAAGGGGCATTGCTGTCACTCACCTTCAAGTCTGAACAACCTGTGGAAGTTTAACCTGAAAATTCTCCTGTTGACTCAATCTCACCTCATTGATGAAATCTGGTGTTTGATACTAAAGGGTTGGTGCCAAGAAATCTTTTTCAATATCATTCTAGGCTGAATAAACAACACTGCAAAACATCTGACTTGCTAGCATTAACTGTACATGTTGCTACCTCTTTTAGACAGACGTTTCCTTCACTAAGATCCTTAGGATTCCTCACTTGCATCGAAGGTTCTTCAAGACTTGATTATAAGGCAGGTCCACAGCATGTCATTAGCAATTTCAGTCTCGAATTATCTTAATGGTTGAATCACTTTTAATAGTAGAGAAGGGGCTTTGCTGACAGGTTAGGTCAAGGCTGATCCTAAACCTTGAGGAAAACTGCGCTCACGCCTGAATTTCATGGCTTCAATATTGACTTTATGGACCATATGACAGCCCCTATGATACATTGTTCTCTCTTTTGCATTGGACTTGTTCTACAGTTAATGGCTTAATGCTTTTGAGTTGGCGCTTTTAGTACAGGGGATTGTATTTCTCTTCACACACCTCATGAGCAGATAATCAGAGCACTGAAAAATACAATTTTTCTTCTGCAGGTATTATCTTTATAAGGGAAAAATACTGTAGCATGTCGAACAGCTTTTAGGGTTATTGTCTTTTAATATGATACGGAGTCTTGTTAAGTGTGAGCTACATATCCAGCGGACTATTTTTTTTTGTTTGAATGTTTAACTTGAATCAAAACCCTGCAAAATTCAGGAAGAAATATATGTTCAAGTATACGTATACCTATGTGTGACAAATAGTCTGTGGAACCACCCAAAAGTCTAAGGCCCAAGACACTCCAGATAAAACCCGGATGTCCTGATATTGCCTTGGCTCAAACTGCACCAATTCTCTGCTTCATCTGTGATTAAAATCTCAGAATCAGGCCATAATCCAACATCTGCGACTATTATAAAAGGTTGTTACATTGTGCTGCTTTCAGCATCACGACTGTAGGATCTCCATAAGAGCTTCTGCTCAGACAGCAGACAGAGCTGAACCTTTCATAGAATCATAGAATCATAGAATCACCAGGTTGGAAGAGACCCATCGGATCCTCGAGTCCAACCATTCCTATCAAACACTAAACCATGTCCCTCAGGACCTTGTCTACCTCTTTCTACCAGGGAAAAGTCCTCAAACCAAAGCAACACAAGTCTAAAGAGAAACCAAGGATAGAAATACTGATATTATTTTCTACTGAACTGAATTTACCACATGAGATGAATGAGCAAACGGATGGACCTTAAGAAAAGGAGCCAGGTACTGGTGCTTGAGAACTTTACGTTTGGCTGAGGTTGATTTAAAAGCTGGGAGAGGGATTTGTTCACGGACCAATTAAAAGCTAAGGTTCGAATATTGGTTAGTGTTATGTATAATTACTTTTCCAATGATATCAGGAAATTATTTAAATGCAAATTAAACTCTGCTGCCAGAAGGTAGCCGTGTAGTGCTGAATAAAGCTGTTTTGGAAAACAATGTAATTTTAGGAAAATTGCCTCCCTGTCCTGAGAAAAAGAACAATGACTGTGGAGTTAGCGGGACCAATAATGTACCACTAAGCTCAGCTAAACGTTGTTATTCTCCATAACTTAGACTTCTACAGAATTCTCCTGAAATGACTAACAATGGTTTCGTAAGTAAGTCTGAAAGGAGACTTTTGAAGTGAAACAATTTCTCTAGCCTTCTTGTAAAACAAAGCATTCCATTCAATACCAGCTGGTTGTGAGGGTAGGTGGAAAACTGAGAAGGTTATAAAGCTTAAACTCCTGTCTTTTTGGTCCCCCAAAATTTGTGGAGCCACATGCCATTTCAATTTAATAGAAACTGTGTAGGTCCCATACTGAGACTCTGAGCTGCTTTGTGAAAGCCACAGGAGGACCTTCGAACACAAGCAAATTAAAAAAAAACCCTGAAAAAAGAAAATAAATTAACTCAGATTAATGTAGAGAGAATACTAGAGTGTACTGGAGGTAGAGAAGTAATTTGTTTGGCTTTCATGAGAAGACTGAAATCTATTGCTCCTCCCTTTCTATCTGAGAGACTTTCCCTCAGAACTATGGAAGGCTTTACTAGTGGCGTAGCAAGACATTTGTGTGTGTTTGAGAAGTCCAGGAATTTAAAGTTTCTGTATTCAATTTAAAGCTCTGTATTCAGACCTTCCTTCACTTTCCCTGGGAGGTTAAAAAAACGAGAAAAAAGAGTGTTTTGTTTTAAAATGACACATTTATGGGATCAAGACTAAGCAATTCTGGTTGGCTGGTTCAGTTTGCTTTGGTACCAACTCGCAGTGACTGCATCTGGGTAACTCTTAGTGTTACAAAGTGGGGTTTGCTCACATTGAATTGCCTTGTGAAATAAAGAACTAAACAACTAGGCAGAAATGGCACACGCATGCATGGAGAGGTGATGGCGTTAGCTCCTGCTGTGTTGGGCTTTCTGTCAACCTACCTGAGACAGGGCTTGGTAACAGCTGGGAATCAGGTTTCCAACTGTTCAGCATCCATTATCAAGGGAAAATTTTGAAAAAAAAGACTTTAAAACCTCTTGGGATACTGGTCCATTTAAATTTAAATTTTAAAAAAAGTGGTTTTTTTAACTACAAGCACTTTTCCTGAGGAATGCTGGAAATTGCTATCCCCACAGCCCTTTTGATGATGTTCTGGAAATGGGGGCACAGCGATAAAACCAAATGAAGCCTTCCTTGAAGGCTGTCCCACAGAATGTAGAAGTCAATGATGTTCCAGGACAGCCAGTGATTTAACACTGCATCTAGTCACAGGTACAGGGTATAGGCAGCAAGCCCAGTTCCTGGTTGTATCAAATGTCTGAGCAGAGCTGAGGTGCAGCCCCTAGGACAGGGAGATTGAGCTAGATGTAGGGTTAACATGAAGCTGGAAGATGCAAAGCAAGGGAAAATCAGTTAGAGACCTTCTTGCTTAAGACTAGAATTTTCACCTCCTTAATCTGTTTAAGGCAGCAGTCAGGTGAATCAAGATAGGTAAAAGGGAGAGCAATTTTGTTATGTTGATAGCACCCAGCACAGACCCTCTTGCACACTGGACGTGTGTCTCCTTGTGCAAATGTCCATGGCCAAAAGTTTCTCTGAGGTGTGTTGTAAAACACATAATTGAAAGACTCCTAAGGAGTCTGCTATGACACCCATTGAAAGCCAAATGCCAGTAGCCATCAATTCCTGACCAGCAATATTTCAAATAATTCTATACCCACAAAAAAAATTTCCCTGTTGCCTGCAGTGCCAGTCACTTCCAAAAGCAAGAGAATATCTAAGATGAGATGTTTGCCTTGAAACCTGAGGTGTAATTGTGCCTTTCATCAGCGTGAGAAGGGCCTTGGACCATTCTGCCTCCTCTCTTCTTATTATTTCCCCCTTTCTACCAGCCTGCACCTGTGTCTCCCTGGCATGTGAATACCCAGAGACTGTGGGAAAGCAGCTAGTTTTGTGTTTGGAGAACCCCCCAGCCCTTTCTTCTGCAGCTTCTGAGAGCACTTTCAGGCTCATTGCATTAAGAATATGTTTACCAAGGGAACTAAAACCTGTTGTAAAGCAGCAAAGCAAGAGCTGTTGTTCAGGTTAGAGCAGCCAGGTGTACACCACACACAAAGAGAGCTTACTGGAGACAAAAGCTTAAACTGTTATGTTGCATATGTATCAGCCTTGAAGTACTCTGAGACCTCTTTATGTCACCATGGCAGGGGAAAGAAGTTTTAAACTGTTATTTTGCCTAAAGAGCCTCCTTGAATAGTCTGCAAGTGCATGAATGCTTATTCATAATCGAAATTTAACTGCCTAACAGTCAGGGTTTTGCTTTTCAGAGCCTATGAGAAGCAGAGGGTGAGACAGAGCCTCTCCAAGGGAATGTGGATTTACTGTAAGGGTCTGGGGAGGCTCTTGATGCACCGTGGGGCAGTGTTTTCTCATAAGCATTGTTCTTCCCTCTTGTTCCCAGAGGACTGCACTAAAAATGAGACTTTCTTACCCTACTCTCTGTGGAGGGTTATGTGGGGAATAAAAGGCTATAATGTGAGGGAGTGGGATAACTCAGCAAAAAACCTGTCAGCAATTTAGCCAGGGGAGCACAGATGCAGGAATCCAGCTCCCTCTGAAATGATGACTTCTATTGACAAAGCAGCTCCTTGTTGGAGATTTTTTGGCAGCTCGGATGTCAAAATGGATGTTTGCACAAGATTTTTGTTGTTTTGGCTTCTGGCTCTGGCCTGAAAGACTTGGCAGAGGAAGGTCATGTTTACCTAGCAGTATGTAATTTCTATAACTGGAATTGAAGAGAGAGAGAGTCTTTGGCTTGTATCAGAAACGGTGTGACCAGCAGGTCCAGGGAGGTTCTTCT
>WAAB01014099.1:0-10589 GCA_013389865.1 Piaya cayana | reverse complement strand
CTTAACTCCTCCACCATGTGGATTCCCACAATATTTACCCTTCACTACTCAGCTGATTCAACTAAATTTCTTCAAAATGCAGTAAGATCCAGTACAGAACAAGAATTCTTTTACTGTTAAAAGCCTTTGTCTGTTTTCCTTACATCTACAGCTGATTCCGTCTATGATACAGAAGTAGAACAGGATCCATGGTTTGCGATCAATAAAGTATGTGTGCAAACCTGAGTAATGGCACTAATTTATCTTCTGAAGTTGACATCTGCCCTTCTTCTCTGCCAGCCCAAAGACACTTGCACTTCTAGTTTGCGATGGTTAGTTCTGCTTTTTGCACCTTCTACATACGCTCTGGATTTGGCACTTCCACCCAAGTCTCCCTGGCAGAATTGCCTCAAGAATCAATCAAGGTGCAATACTCTGCTGCTGCCACTCACTTCCTCCACAGCTGAAAAGCAGGTGAGGACATGGTTATGCTCTGCTTCTCCCCCTGTGTCCTGCAAAAGGAAAGGTCAGTGTCACTCTGCAGTGGGATTGCAGACTGATCCCCAGCAGACTTGCTTAAGCAGCCCTGGCTTAGACTGAACCACCACCCAACCTGTGTTCGACTGTGTTCTCACCCTGCTCCCTACAGGCTATAAGATACTTACAGCTGGGTGCTCTGGTGGAGACCTTTAACCACAGTTCCCCTGTATGCAGTTGCAAGGAGATGACAGGACAGCCTGTTCTTAGTTTGTAGGCAAATACTAAGCAGGGATTAGGAAGGAGAGGGGGATTATGACCACAGCCAAAAAAGGGATGTTACTCTTCAGTCACAGAATGAGGAAGCATTAGTTAAAGCTTAGTGGAGTAATAGAACTAGATTTTTTCAGTATATTATTATCATACTGACAGTATTCATACAATGTCCCATGGGAATCCAGTATTTGATTTAAAATAAAAAAAGGGAGAGAGGGCAGAGGGCATAAAACCAGTTTTATGCAATGGTAAAGCAGTTAAGCAGTGCACCCCAACTATCCAAACATCCACTACAGTCCTTGGGTGGTAGCAGAAAACTGGAGAAAGGAGATCAATGCTTTCACCCAAGTGATAAAAACCTACCAGGTAAGTAAAATACAAGATTTTCAATCAACAATTGTTTTTCCCACACAGTGGGTGAGGAAGTTTCTGAAGTTTATCAACACATATTACCAGCACAACAGTAAGAAGACAAATGTATTTTGCTGGACACTAAAAATATTTAGGAAACTTTGTAACCCTAAAACAAACATTGCATTTGAGCAGCACCAATTTTGGCCTCATCACACTGGAGCAAATGGAATTGACAAGTTTACAGATGAACTGAGTCAGAAAAGCAGCAGCAACAGGTTAAGATTACTGAAAATGATATGCTTAGAAGCAAAATTGTGTTCCATGTGACTGACAAAAGGCTGGGAAAGAGGTTATTAACAGAGATGGATTTGTGCTTGCAAAAAAGCAATAGACATCTGCCAGGTCTTGGAAGATACACAATGCTAAAAGCAATAATGTCTGTATAAACTGTCAGCTAAAGTAGCACGGAAACTAGCAGATCTAGAGCTCAGCCATGAACACAGCATGCAATCAGCAATGGGGACAGAGATGAGAGCGGCCTTTGTGCTGCTGAAAATTACTCTTCATGTACACCACAGGAGATATTAAGGCTGAATTTATCTTACCCAACAAACAACTTTGCCAAAAGTCATGCAGACCCAATGTCTCTGTCAAGGCCATGACTGCCAAAAGCAGAACTAAGAAGCTGTGTCAGCTATCAAACACCTTTTCTGGTGCTGGAGCTGACACTAAGTGAGATCTGATTTAGTAACAGGAGCCAAGGAATTGATCAATGAAAGTCAGATACTAATTCCTGCAGAAATTAGGAAACAGACACATCCACATCACTAATTCTTGCAGAAAGCCATTGCCCAGAATCACAAAGAAAAGCAGAGCTGGACCACGTACCATCTGCAATCACAGGAACAGGCATAGTGATAAGACCCTGCGGAACAAAAATCATTGCAGTTGTAATCTAACAGAATAACTGAAGTATTCACATGAGAACATTACTGTTTCATGAACCCTTTGAATTGCACAAAGATCAATATGTACATCACCACACAGAAAATGAGGGTGAACACACCTGGGGATGGTAAGGGAGATATGGGCACTCTGGTGCTAGCTACTCCAGTTACTAGGCAATTGGGAAAGAACTCTGTTCCCCCTAAGAGGGCTGAAGGCTTGACAGCTCAACTGAAGCGCATTTACACCAATGCATGCAGCATGAGGAATAAGAAGGAAGAGCTGGAAGCTGTTGTAGGGCAAGGAGGCTATGATGTTGTCGCCATCATGGAAATGTGGTGGGATGACTCATATAACTGAAGTGCGGCTGTGGTGGAGTACAAACTCTTCAGGCAGGACAGGAAGGGAAGGAGAGGAGGCGGGGTAGCCCTCTTTGTAAGGGAGGACTTGGACACCATTGAGACAGATTGTGGTGATGAGGAGATTGAGTACCTGTGGGTTAAAATCAGAGAAGCCCATAAGAAGGTAGATTTTGTGATGGGAGTCTGTTACAGACCACCCAGACTCTTGCCTTCACGAGGCATGGCAACCTGGTTCAGGAACAGCATGGCAATCAACCCCAGGCCACTCAGGCCATCAGCTCACTGACACCAATGTGGTGGATGGCAAATGGCATTTATTAGTGAGTGACACAGCATTATATAGCTTTGGTTTACAACGTCACTTCCGTCTGCTTACATCATAAGCTAAACACTATTGGTTATCAGGAGAGGGGCCCTATCTTTCCATACAGCGCGATATATTCTGGCCGCCAGACCCTAACTACCTACATTTTCCCCCTCCTTATGCATAATTAAATTGGTTAAAATACAACAATCTTAATATATATATATATATATCGTAATCTTAGCTAATAAACATACTAAATACATCTTGTTCCTATTTTATGCTTTATGACAATCTTGAAGTCTATACATCACAAACTTGATTAAAAAACATAAGGCACTCTAAGCAAGAAATAACTGGGGGGGGGTATAACTGGGAGTAACAGGGTATAACTGGGGATAGCTAAAGGAAATTTTGAACAAAAACATTCTTAAAGCAGTTGTTGGTGTTCTACCAACATGACTTTAACCCTCTCTAACCGGCTCTTGACAAACAACACAAGCCTATTCAATATACAGAGTCCAAAGATCAATGCTATCACGATCATTGTGATTGGTCCTGTCAAGGTCGATATCAGAGTGGCCAGCCATGGTGAATGGTTAAGCCATGCTGTGAACCAACTTTGTTGCGCCTCTCATTCCCTTTTGCATTTTTTCCAATCCCTCTTGCAATTTGGCCATAGTGTCCCTCACTATTCCGGTGTGGTCAGCATATACACAACATTCTTCCCTCAGCACAGCACACGCTCCCCCTTGTTGTAAGAACATCAGGTCTAATCCTCTTTGATTTTTTAACACTACTTCAGATAGTGATCTAATTGATTTTTCTAATGCAGTTATTGATTGTTCAATTCTAGCCAGGTCTTCATCTACTGCCATCCTCAAGGCACTAAATTCTTTATTTTGTTGCACCAAGGATGCTACTCCTGTACCTATTCCCGCACTTCGTATGATCATTAGAGTAGCTACTGTTAGTGTTGTAAAGGGTTCTCGTTTTCACAGATGATGTTCTGGGATAATCTGTGAGTCATAGACAAAATCTTCAGAATGGTAAGATTTTAGGGACTATAGTTACCTGCACACAATATACTGAAGATTCATTAAAATGTTCTAACGACAAACAAGGTGTAACTCCCATGGTAGTGCAAACCCACTTGGTATTGTTGGCCGGTATTAACCATTTTGCAGGGGTTTTATCTTGTGTCTTATTAACACACAGTTGTTCTCTGTGCTTTGGGACTTTACCTACACACATGCCACTTCCCACTACCTGTGCTAATGTAATTCCTTGCTTTACTGTGTCCCAATACATTGGGCCGGATTAGAATCATTTACCCATTTGGGTATGTCACTTACTCCCGCAGCCTCATAAAAGGGTGGTTCTACTCTGTAACACAGCCAACAATGCTCCATAAGATTTGGGTTAGTCTCATTCAGTAACTGATGGCTAGCTTGTATCATTTTCCAGACAGGATTTCCATCAGGAATTGTAGTGGTGCGGGCTGCTGCAGGTGTGGCAACTTCTGTATTACTTGTGGCAATTACTTGTAGTAAAGGTGTAAGTATCCACGGGTTAAGAATAGGGTTAGGTCTGATTGCTTGGGGAGCTTGTGGTATAAGCCTAAAAATTTGTATCAGTACTCCTATATCTGTGAAAGCTTTGTGAATGAATACTGACCACATTTTCCCTACAACCCAACCCATGTTAGTTGGGCATAGGATTTCTAAAATCAGATGGGTACAAGTACCTTTATGATATACCATTCCATCGCTCGCAAATTTTGGACAGTCACACCTACTTGGTCCCCATGTTACCTGTAAAAATTCATCATTTTTTCTTAGTTTCCATCTATCACTTGTTACAATGGTCTCACATCCCCAATATCCACAAAACCAATATCCTGGATAGTTACAATAACTCATTCCTGGGTTTGAACTGGGGCACCAGTATGTCCCCCATAATGATTTAGATTTGGGTCCTCCCACCATGGGGAATAAGTCACCAACTGTTATCGTAAAAGTCAGGGCACCTGCTGTTATGTTTTCACTTATCACTTTATCGCCATGTGCAGGGTCTCGTAGGATCCACCTGAATGGCTGATGGGGATGGTACTCTGATTCTACCTGCCTTATAGTGACAAGCTCTAAAATCAAGATCACACAGAGGCATTGTAGGCCCCTCCCATGGGGGCTATGTCGGCGTTGTTTAGATTCCACCAGTATGGAGCTCCCAAGTGGACCAGATGCTTGTCGACTTGTTGTCCTCTTTTGCCACCAGGGTGTACAGGTTACAAGGGCATCTGACAATCTGGTCCTGTGGACAAAAACTCACAGTTTTCATTAGTTTTATTCTGGAGGTCCGGTTTAATAGACTCAAGCGGACACCACTTAACTTTGCCATCTTTTCTGACAGCAGCTGTCAGGGTAGCCTGAATGGTTTTTGCTTCAAACATTTCATCACAGTGGGCATTATAACCACATGGCTTCCCCTGAAGTTGGTTCTTCCCATCCGCCTGCCCCCCCACCCCACCCCACGGCTCTCTCACGGAGCCGGAAAGGAAGAGGAAGCGCAGGGGCAGAGTGAGTCGCCACACAGCCAGTGGTGTGGGCAGTCACCGCGCGGCCAGCGGGCCGGGGGGTCGCCACGTGCTTGTGCGGCACGGTCACTNTATTTTATATTCACCCTGGGAGTAGCCCTTAAATCTCTGGATCGCTACACAGACAAACAGACACCACTTTTCCTCTCCCCTTTGTCTGGGTTGAGACAGCAGCGTATTCTTGCCCTGTCAGGACTAGCCTCCACCCTTGTTCCCATTCTCCCAGCTCATTTTTTATTATAACCAATGGACCTTCTTCTAGCATTCGAGTGGCCCAATGTTTTTGGGTGGGGCTATTCATCTCTTTTCCCCCTAGGGAATTGATTTAGTGCTAAGAGAGTGGTCACTAGCAGGCATGCTTGGTCTCCCGGGGGAACGGTGTTGGCAAAACCTTCTGGTTTTACTAATACCTCTAATTTAGATTTCAGAGTTTGATTCGCTCATTCAACTATAGCTTGACCTGTGCTATTATATGGAATGCCATGTGTTAGGATGATGCCGCTTTTCAAAGCAAATGCCTGGACTGATTTAGAGACAAAGTTCGGACCGTTATCTGTTTTGATCTGATTCAGGACGCCAAGCCATGCCATGACCATTAACCAATGTTGGATGGTCACTTTGGAGTCAGCTCTAAGGTGTTGTGTAGCGACGATCACTCCGCTATGTATCTACAGTTACTGCTAACCACACTCGAGGTTTTAGCAACTGACAGAGTGTAAAGTCCATCTGCCACACTTCAGAGGACTTAAGGTCTCTGGGGTTGACTCCACTGGACCACAGTGGTGCTTTCTGTCAATGGGGACAGTTGGCTACTATGTGTTTCATGTCAGTGACCAAGATCCCACATTTCTTTGCTAGCACTTTAGCTCTGATGTGGAGAGACTCGTGTAGCTGACGGGCATCTTTTAGTGTCCACAACCCTTTTGCAGCGGCGTCTGCTTTGTCGTTGCTGGTTTGGAAAAAAACTTTGATTGGGTTGTGGCTGTTGACATGGATGACTGATATGGTGCCCTTTCAGGAAAAAAGTGCTCCTTCCAGCATGAGAGCTGCTGTGGATGTTGACACACCGGGCCCCAACATGGCTAAGCAAAGCTTGGCCACGAACATTGAATCGGTCACTATGTTGAGGTGTTCCATTGAGAAAAGTCCACACGCCAGTACTATGGCCATCGCTTCTAGCTGCTGGACTGAAAGTGCACAATCGGTCATTTTAATGCAGTGCCATTCTCCTCCCAATTGCCTTACCGCCGCCACGGTTGAGGTCGCTGAGGATGCATCTGTGAAGACCATTGGTCCTTGTTGGGGCCGATCCATGATCTTCCGTGGGAGGTCGGTGCTGACAATTGCCAGCATTTGAGTCCAGGGGGGTTTTGTAGTGTATCGGACTTCTCCGATAAATCCAACAAGAGCTATAGCTAAATACTCTGGCATTGCCACTGATTGCGTTAGGAGCTGTTTGCAGAAGGGTAGATATATCCTGGCAGGTTCGATGCCTAGGTGTCTTAGGGTGAGTTTTCTGCCTTTCATGATGAGGTTGCCGAGGTACTCAACTCCTGGAGAGAATGCGCGTGACAGTTTTCCCCGGACTATCCATTGTATTGGTTGAGCTTTCTCAGGGGGCCCCTGGGCTAGTGCCCCACTCCCCCTCCCTCTGTGAAATGTACATACAGATCGAGTGGTACATCTGGGTTCCACCTTGCGAGTATGCTTGACAATACCTTCTGCTCGATAAAGTCAAGAGAGTTCATTGCTTCCATCTTCAGAGTTTTTTGTTCCCATGGGTTCTTTCCTTTCAGAAGATCGTATAGGAGGGATTTCAGGAGGGATCAGGGAAATGTTGTGGAGCCTTTGCAAGGACCCAACTAACTGTTGCATATCATGGAGTGTTTCGATGTTGCGATGGATTTTTATTTGGGGGGGGTTATGTAAGAACTTGTGATCCCCACTCCCAAAAAGCTTACACATGGTCCTCTTTTAACTTTTGCACTCATGATCTGAAACCCATTTGTTTTTAAAGTTTCCAGAACTGTTGATACCAGCTGGTCCACCTGACTTCCTGACGGCGTGGCGATCAAGGTATCATCCATATATTGAATGATAGTCATAGTCGGGTTACTGCGTCGAATCAGTGCCAATGCCTGATCCACTGTAATCTGGCAGATAGTAGGCGAGTTGATCATTCCTTGAGGCAGCACTTTCCATTGGAAACATAGGTTGGGGTGTTGGCTGTTTGGGAACATGACAGAAAAAGCAAACCGCGCCTTGTCCTCCTCATGTAGGGGTATTTAAAAGAAACAGTCCTTAATATCAAGGACAGAACAGGGTTGTCCTTCTGGTATCATAGAGTTCATGGGCAACAGCGTTTGGACGGGACCCATTGGTAGAATTCTCTTATTTACTTCATGCAGGTCATGGAGGAGGTGAAATCCCTCTCCAGTTCATTTGGGTATTACAAAAACAGGGGTGTTCCATGGGCTAGTGGAAGGCTCTATATGACCTCATTGTAGCTCGCAGTCAACTGTCTCAAGAAGAGCGTCCATTCAAGGCTTTGACAGGGGCCACTGCTCGACCCACACTGGGTCAGATGAATTCCACATCAGTCTAATTTGTGGCAGTAGGTATGCAGCAGTGGCCCTTACAGTAAATTTGTCACCCTGGCTTTTATTAGGGCTAAGGCGTCCCTTCCCAACAGGGGTGGGATCCCTGACATGACATATGGAAAAAGTGTGATCGTTCTCTCCGGTCCCTTTTCAGTGTGAAGCATGATTGCTACCAATTGAGCACTCTTCCGAGCTCGGGTTAATCCCCCAACTCCACCCACCATGGGGGCATCTTCCAATTTCCACCGCGGGGGCCAATTTATTTCAGGAATGACTATAACATCTGCTCCGGTATCAATCAAAAATGAGACGCTAATGGTGGCACCATTTGAGATATTATAGAGGGAGCAGATCCCCCACACCACTGGCAGGCTGTCACATTTTACTGTCAGGGCCACACTGGGGTCTCGGCTCCGAGGGGTGATCCTTGCTGTCCCTGAGATAGGGGCAGATTTGGCTGGACCATCGATTGGGCCATAAAGTTGGTTGCTTCTCGAGGGGGTAGCAGGTTCGGAAGCGTTTTGCCCCAGCCAGGGTTGGTATAGTTGGGTTGCCTCATATCCCAAGTGGGAGAGGGCTGTGCACGGCCCAGGTGCCCTCTCCCCCTCCCGTTTCCCTGAATTTTAGATCTACATTCCTTAGCAAAATGTCCTTTCTTTCCACAGGCCCAACACGGTCCTCTGGGTCGGTTCCGATGCAGACGGAGCACTGCTAATGGGTCCCCCGACCAAGAGCAGTTTGCCACAACATGGCCCGCCTGGCCACACTTAAAACATGCCATCACATTAGCTATTGCGGTACGAACAGCCACCTGAATTGGGAATAGATGCTCTTCCTTTGTGACATGCTTAATCACGTCCATGATACTTGACCCCACTGGCAGTGATCATAGGATTTCTTCGGTTGCTGACGTAAGCAATCTGAAACAACCGGGTCTTTTGCTTCCACAGGCAGGGTCAAGGAGTCGACTGCTGCCTGGAGGCTATCCACAAATTGCATAAAGCTCTCACTTTCACTTTGTTTTATTGTGGACCATGGCGATAACATAACATAGTTATTGACAATAACTCTAGAGGCTTTGCAAATAGCTTCTCTGGTGGTGTGAGTAGTTGTCATATCTTCATGGGCCCGCAGGCCCTAGGCCTGCACTTGGAAACTAATCATTGTTGGGTCTGTACCCATTAGCCACTGCAGGCTGGAGACATGTAGTGGGTGATCCGCCCCGATTACTTGGGCTAGTTGTCTCGCACAGTTGTCTTCCCATTCTTGTTTAAAACCAATCATCCCTGCCCCGTCAAAGATTAATCTACAGGTTTGCTTTATATCGAATGGGAGCATATTGTCTCCCCGAAAGACATCATATATGAGGGTAGAGACCATGGCAGAATTAAGCCCTTTATCCGCAATTGCCTTAACAATCGCTTGTATATGCTTAGGGTTTATTGGCGAGTGGATCCTCTGTTCCCCATCCATCACCCAGACCAGCAACACTAGTGCAGTCGATGGGGCCCAGCCGGCGTACACAATCTTTATTTTCCTCCAGTCCATGAGAGGGATTTTTTACCCCCTTGTGGTTCCTCGTTAATTTGAATGGGGATATTTTGGCTCTTGGCTCTGTTTATCTCTGTTTCCTCCTCCTCTGAGTTTGAATCAGTTGTGAGCCACTCGTCCCAGCTAATGTCTGATTCAGAGTCAGAACTTGACTGACTGGTTACTTTGGGTTTCCAGTACCTTTTTGTTGGGCTCTGGCCCCACCCACTACTGTTGCAGGTGGGTCGTTCCCTCTCTCTTGGTTCACCCTGCCCCCTGCTCGACAGGGTGTTTGCCTTATAAGGGCAGTTCTTCAGATGGCTGCTCTGGTTGGCTTTCCACCCTTCACTCGTGCTCCCCTCCCCTTTCTGATCACCCCCACCAGCTTTCTCCTTCTTGTTCTTCTCCCCTTCCTGTTTGTGTGCACTTGTTAATGCTAACGCTTCCTCCCTGTTCCCACCAAGGGCATCCTTGCCCCACCCTTCACCTTTCTGCACCATCTTGGGGGCATAGGGCGGTGGTCTAGCCCAGATATCCTCAAACTCTGGTTTCTCCGTGGTGATCCTGGCCTCCTCGGCTAACCCACCCCAGAAGGATTTAGCTCGTTCCTGTCCCTCCGTAAGAGGGTCAGAGTTTGGAAATTGAGGGGACATGTCACCCTCTTGCATATCTTTAGGCTTGGCAGAATCGTCATCGTCTGGGGTGTACCAAGTCTGCATGGTTGCTCAACTCCTAATTTCGGGGTGGCCAACAAACAGTTCTTCATGGCCCTCCAGGTATCCTGTTCTTGTATGGCCTTCTGCAGAGCCTGTACAACTTTCCCCCATGACTTAAGGTTTTTCCCACAACCTGAGGACATTGTCTCCTCGGCTAATGCTTTGGTGCATTTATCCCACACTTCAGGGTGGAGAATATCCACCGGCTGTTCAATGACCCCAATTTTCAAAAGCCTAGCAACTGCGAGAGTAAAATCTTTGGGTTTACAATCAATACCCCATTGCTTATGTAATTGTGATACAACCTTCACAAGGGCGTCCATCCTCCTTGTTGGTCCGGGAGCATCCTCCTCGCTGGGTTGGTCCTGCCACTCCAGCCACCGTTCACCTGTCCAGGCGACGAGTTCCTGGGTTTCGGCACCACTTGTTGCCTTCACGAGGCATGGCAAC
>WAAB01014098.1:0-21498 GCA_013389865.1 Piaya cayana | reverse complement strand
GATCCATGACAAGTGCTGTCCCTTAGAGGTCCATACCAGGAACAGTGCTGGTTAATATCTTCATCAATGACACACACATTGAGATTGAGTGCACCCTCAGCAAGTCTGCAGACGACACCAAGCTGAGTGGTGCAGTAGTAACATCAGAAGGACGGGATGTCATCCAGAGGAACATGGACAAGCTGGAAAAGTGGGCCTGTGTGAGTCACATGAGGTGCAACAAGGCCACATGCAAGGTCCTACAGCTGGGTCAGAGCAATCTGCTGTCTCAATACAGTAGAGGGGATGATGCGATTGAGAGCAGCCCTGCAGAGAGGACTTGGGGGTGCTCATTGGTGAGAATTTCAACTTGAGTTGGCAAGGTGCACTTTCAGACTAGAAAGCCAACATTATCCTGGGCTGCATCAAAAGAAGCGTGTCCAGCAGGTTGAAGGAGGGGATCCTCTTCATCTATTCCACTCTTGTGAGACCCCACATAGAGTTTCTGGAATCCTCAATCCTTCAACAGAAGAAGGATATGGAACTGTTGGAATGGGTCTAGGGGAGGGCTGCAAAGATCATCAGAGGGCTGGAGCAGCTCTGCTATAAGGACAGGCTGAGAGAGCTGGAGTTGTTCAGCCTGGAGAAGATAAGGTTCCGAGGAGACCTTATAGCAATCTTTCAGTACCTGAAGGGGGCTACAAGAAAATTGGGGAGGGACTTTTTATGAGGGTATGTAGTGATAGGACTAGGGAGAATTGCTTTAAATTGCAAGAGGGAAGATTTAGTTTAAACATTAGGAAGAAATTCTTCACAATGAGTGTGGTGAGATGCTAGAACATGCTGCCCAGTGAAGCTGTGAAAGCCCCATCCCTGGAAGTATTCAAAACCAGGTTGGATGGGGCCTTGAGCAGCCTGTTAGTGGGAGGTGTCCCTTGCCATTGCATGGGGGTTCGAACTGGGTGATCTTTAAAGTCCCTTCCAACCTAAACTATTCTATGATTCTATGATATTTCCTTGTAAGGTTTGGAGATGAGAAGGTGTAAGAGAGATTTCCTAGATTAAAGGGAAATATCTAGGTTTGAGAATGAGTCATGCACATCTAGGTGCGCACATTTTGATACCAAATCAAGTATCAAAAGCATAAGAATGTGAAACTGAGGATTAGAAGTCCATGAAATGGACACACTGACTGGGATACCAAACTTAAACTGCTCCATGACTATGACTATCCCTGAAGTGAGGATAAAGTGAAAGGTTTTGGCAGCTCCAAGCCTTTAAACACACTTTGGGTACATTAGAGATTCCGGTCCATACAGTAAAATTCCACTGAAAGTCTGCAAGTATTTGATTCACTCCAGTGCATGGGTATTTTTCCTATTGCACTAATATCAAAAATTCAAGATATAATAAAATCAAGGAAATAATATAATACATATAAATGCACATATTACAAAAATGAAGAAACATTTATTAATAAAAAGCCATTAATTTCACATGCATAGCAAAGGAGAAGGATTTAAAGAGGAATATAGTGATGTAACTCATTAGTTGTAAAAGGAAAAAGCCACTCTTAAGCAGCAAGAAAATATATTTTGAAGAGGAGTCAGAAAAATCAGTACCTTGTGGAACTGAAGCCCATTGAATTATACAAAGGTAAAATCACAATGATGAACCAAAGAACACAGCAGAAGATTTTAAAATGTCTGGAGCTAAGGAGCATTGCTCAGACATTCCAGACAAAATGCTCCACAAACAAGCATCAGGCTTTTTTTTTAATGAGCTCTGCAAAGAGTATGTTTGAGCTTTTTTTCTACTCCCTAGACTATGATCCTCTTACAGAGCTGAGCCATTACTTTTGTTATCTGATATTTTACAGTTCCCACAAAATGAAAAAGAATGGTCAGGGGGAAAGGATTAGAAGAGGCCCAGGCAAAACTTAAAAAAACACATAGCAATTCAATAGTCAAAGCAGAGAATGACAGTGGAGGTTTCCTTCATGTTTTATACTGCATTTCAGTTTGTTTGCTAAATAAGGAAAGCAATGATATTAAATGGCATTTATAAATGAGCTTTAGGCAAATGAAGACGTAGCTAAAAATTAATGCAGGGGGGTATTCTGTCCATAAGATTGACATTATTAAGTATGTAGACATAACTGTGTGAAAAAACTTATGAAAGAGGTACTCATGTAAGCATGTAGGCTGTGCTCTGTAGCTGACAACTTTGAGAGAAAGCTGATAGCACTGCTATAGAGCCCTGAAATTGAGGGACATTGTTAATTTTGATGCAGTGAAAAGGAAAACTAGTGAAGACTAAAGATAAAATGTAGAGCAATGCGGTTAGGGTGAGAGAGGATAAGAATGCAACATTAGCAGATGTCAGCTAGAGTGATCATCACGGTGATGAAGGGATCAGGAACAATTTTTGAGGTCCAGTCAGTACTTTGATATGCCATAGAACAGAAAAAAGACTACAAAGGACAAAAGAGGATGAAGTCAGGCTCCTAGTCTAGCAAGACAAAAGATGGTAGATGTTACGTTTCTGAAATCAAAACTGATCTGACATAGCAAGTAGACCCCACAACACAATGACATATTCACAAGCCTTGTTTCTCTGGCTGACAACATGTAGGCATGCCATGGACCATTGTATTGGAAAGGATGCAATCAGTGGCTGCTCATCCTGCCTTTGAGCTACCAGATTTTCTACACAGCCACTAGCTCCAAGGGGGGAAACACAGAGCTATGATTTGTACTTACTAGTTCAATTTTAGGATCAGAAATAAATACCAGAATATCAAACAGAACAGACAATGGCTGCAAGATAGGTTGTCAAAGGGAGCAAATAGATGGGAAGAGTGGGCAGTTTTTCTGAAGTACAATTCAGTAGTTTAGAGGGGAGTTCTCAGTAAAGCAGAGTCAGTGGTGCATTTTTGCCTCACCAACGCTGGCAGCTGAGATGTAATCAGATGGGGTGAAATACCTATTCACTGTTATTAGAAGGACAGAAGACTTACATGGAGGAAAGACTGATACAATCAGGAATAATTTCAGGAACCAGAGGAGACCTTTAAGTACATAAACAATACATGCTTTTTCTATAGATTCCCTTTCCAGTGCATTGGAGTAAGAAAGAAACTATTAGGGGGAAAAAAAAAAGTTAATTCTGGAGATACATCAGGGAAAAGGTGAGTTAAAAGGTGGGAGCCCAAGTTCTTTGAAAGGTCTTCTTAAGGAGTTAATTCTTATTACTTTGTTACCATAGAGAATATTGGAAACCTAAGAAAATTACTTCACAGCATGAAAGTTTCTCTGCATTCTGTATTGGGCAACTTTTTATGAAGGTGTTACATAATGAAAAGAAAAAGCAGGTTACATTTCCTTGAGAGGAATCAGTGGCTTTGAATAATATAGGAGTCCACTATGATTTTAGTGACAAGAGCTTAGGACAGGGATAGATCTCTAGATACAGGTGTGGTTGACTTAAACCAAGAAAGTACATGTTTAGTTTGTGTAAAATTTTTCAACAATATCACAGATGGATTACATTTATCCCCATTTGGAGACACACAGGAATAGAAAGGTGAGCATTAACTTATGCAAGTTCAAACAGTACATATAGAGAGGTAGAAGACTTTTGTCTTCAGTCATGTGTTTTGTAACTTCCAGATTCTTTTATATCTAGAGAGTTCACTAAAGTCCCTAGAATCTCTGCACTCTACTGAGCCCTAATCATTGTACCTGTAAAACAGCAAGATGGAAAAAATCAGGCAAGGTATATATATTGGATGGATGATGTCTAAAAATACAAATGCACCACTTTTGATCTCTAGAGAAAAGCTTCAGTAGTTTTGCTAGAAGCTGCTTTTCATGGTACAAATGAGATTGTAAATGCTAGCATCCTTTGCCTCATTTTCTGAGGTCTGATATAGAACCATGCAGATTACCCAAGAGAAGAGCTAGCACAGCTGCTGTTTTACTGATGCACCAGAAGAACCAAGAAGAATAATCATGACAGGGTGAATTCAACCAAGGTGTAGCTCCATGAGCTCAAAATTTGTTCACAATCTTCAAACGCATTCCTCAAATGCAGGTCCTGGAAATTCATGATTCAGCACATAAAAAGCAGTACAATTCTTCCACTTCAATTAAGTTTCAGTCTCCACTGTGCAGAACTGCAGGGAGTTGATTCATCTAGGTAGCAGGACATGGTTATTTTGTGAAAAGAAGCCTTAAAGAAAGTGATCTTAGCAAGTTGAGTTTTCTCCCTCGTTTCTTTCAAAGACTGCAGGAGGAACTAACATTTTGCTTTCTGTTTTCATTTTTTCCATTTCATCCCCCTCACACTGTACATCAGGAAGAAGGTGAAGAAATAGCTGGGCTACTTGGCAATCCACTGCCTCCAAAACAATGTCTTTTGAAAGCTAGTAATCAAGATTTCCTGGCAGAAAATTAGAAATGTAAAATGCACTTTCCTTAGATAAGCTATCTTCATTATTTCTATTCCTTGCTTGACTCTGTTCTTACTTATTTTTTCTAGTTCACTGGTGTTATGAGACATCTTAATTGCTCCAAAAATTACAGTAGGTATTAGATCTTAAAGTCTGGTTTTACACATGGCCACAATTAACAGTGAATAATCCTGGTTATCATTGGCACAACATTTCTTCCCACCAGTACTCAACATCAACACACAGATAATATTCCCTACAGCAGAGCAACCACTACCTGCATTCCATCTCAGGAATAGGCAGTAGCTGCAAGCTGGGGCTACACGCTAGGGTGATTTTTCACATACTATCAGAACAGTTTCTTGTCAAACTTGCATAACTGCTGCATCCTGCAAAGATCTCAGTCAAAAGGGAATTCACTTGGCCATTCTAGCTGTAAAGTTGGGTTTTCCTGCAGAAGTTCTCATTCACACAAATCACTGATGCCCAGGAGGAACTGCAGAACCTAGAATTTTTTTAATAACTCAACGCCCAAATGACTGAACAAGTAAATATACAGTTAGTGAAAATTGCCATTAAAAGAAAAGACAAAGTTTAATTTCATATTGCATCTGCTTAAGGTCCTTCTTCTGCAAATTCATACTGATAAAATATTGTAGAAAATGCAAGAAAAGCAGGCGGTTAATTCAAGGAAGATGTTCTACAAGTTTTAGAAACATTTTCCTTTTTTTTGTGCCAAAACACGAATTTGTAAACAATTTGCTTCTTCATAATTTTACTGAAGTCATTGCCTTTAACAAGTTTTATTTCTAACATTACCAAGTATACAGACAAGAAAAAAGGTTGTCACACTAGGACTATGAAGAGCTGCAGGCGATCAAAAATCATGAACGACAGTTTGGTAAGGAACTTCAGGAAAGGCACAAAGCAGAATGGGTTTTGGTGGACTTTGCATTTGCTGCACACAGGCTGAGCCATATATGTCAAACACTTTTAAAATACTTTTAACCTGGACACCTGTTTTGAAAAAACCACGTGTGTGACAAAATGCAGGAAGTTCACAGAGACTCAGTGTAGATTACAGTGTTTTTCAACAGTCTGACATAACATACTGCAAACCAGATGGCCACAAGGATGCAAAGAATGTCTCTACTGCACTGTTGCCTGCAATTCTTGTCTTCAGTGCCCATGGAGCCCCGACTAAGCTTTTCCTTTCTCCAGCAGGGAGCTCATCAGATTGCATAGGACACCTGTAAACTGTTTTTTTTCTGTTCTTTCAAAGTTTCTTGCATTTGGTAAACATGCTTATTTAACTAGGGTGGGAGGTAAAGGAAGGAGATCATGACCTATGAGTGCAGTGCAAATTGTTTATTTGTTCCACCCACAGCTACAGGCTTGGGAGGTGGAGGAAAACTGCTATTGATGTTAGCTGTAAAATCTGACCCAAAGCCTGTGCCACTGGGCATAGGAGCCCCAGCCAAGTCAGCCACTGGTGAAATACTGGTTCTCTTGGCCACCAGAGCAGATCATGATCTTTATTCTTTTTCTTTTCATTGGTACCATATATCCATCCCCATGAAAAGTTCCTCAGTGGGACTTTGCACTTTTCTTAAATTTTTACCCATGTTACGTTCTTAAACTTCTTTGTTGTGAAGTTAAAATGAAACAGGGAAAAGAGTAATTTTTTTCCTCCTGAGATGTTTTTGACAACATGTTACCCCTTTGGGAGTTTTTAAAAGCTCTTTTTCTGATGAGGCACTTACTAGTCACCTACTTTTTAAAAGCACAGGGTACGGGCAATGCTAGAAATCACAAGGATCCAGGCTGTGTAACCATGCAAAGAGGTCTGATCTGGAGTCAGATTAGCGATGCACATGTTTTGGGCTGCAGAAGGAGAAAACATCATCCTCTCTGTAGCAAAGACATGAAGAAACTACAACACTTTCAACAAAAGCGATTTTCGGAGAGGATTTTACTTTCTCTCCCCTTTTTAGACTTTCAAGTTTCCTCAAGTAGCTTTAATGTGAGAGGAGGCAGACCTAAACTTTGAAGCCTGGAGTCTGAGGGACTCAGTTCTGCTGCAGCCTGGATGGGCTGATGCCTCCTGCAGCAACAGTACTGTGCTGGGAGAAGCCAAGCCTGAGGTCTCTGCACCATGTGCCTCCCTATGTTCCTGCCCACTGCTCAGTGATGTGCAGACTGGTACAGGCACATGTGATAATGGTGGCTGAGGTTGATAGCCATCTGTGCTGTCAGTCAACAGGTTCTTGCCTCAGCTATCTCAGACCCTGGGCCAGGCTTCAGTTTGTGTCAACAAGGAGCTGAGAGGGAAAAAAATCAAATGCATTTGATTGGACATCAAAAGCCAGGTAGGTATATTTCAGCTAAACCCTCAGGCAAATATTTTAAGCCATATTTAGCCTCTCTCCCTCCCACCATCCCCACTAGCTCCTTCCACACCATAAATCATACCGTATTTCCCAAGACACCCAAGTGTCTCCCAAGTGACATGCTTCTCCTCAGTTTGAGTTCCACAATAGTTGTACCTCCATATCAGCATCTTTCTCTGCAACCAGCTCAGCACATGCACATCAGTCTGCTTCCACCTTTCTCTGAATTTCATCCCAAACAGTTTTTTTGGAACTCTCTGGCTTTGATGGTCTTTTACCTCACACTTTTAATTTTGCCTGATGATGTCATTGCATTAGCCAGATCAGTGTGACATGGATCCCTTCCTTCTTTCTTCTCTCTTTTGGGGAAACACTCTGAAATAGCACAGTCTTCCTTCTGGCTTGGTATCCCAGATGCTTGCAGACATGACAAGTCATAATATGTACTTTGCTCTCCAATTTTCCTCCGGATGGTGAGTTATAAATCTTGAAGTTCATCTTAGAAGTACAGTCAGAGGCTGACCTTGAGGACCTGCATTTCAAAACCCATCTCTCTTGGTGTGCTTTGAGCCCCTCTTACTGGTTAGGAGATGTACATTTTCCTCCCAGTGCTACACTGGACTTGTATGTTTTTCCTTAGCAAAACAGGGTCCTATAGTCTCCCATTTTAACCCCTATGGGGCTAAGATGCCTATCCCTACTCTGGCTATGAGCTCCTACTGTTTTGCTTCGCTTTGGTGGGAGCGAGTTTTCCCTCAGGAATGATGGCTGCCATATCAATAACTGGGGGAATAAATGAAAAAATGGGGAGTTGGATACATGCAAAGAGCAGGTAGGAAAAAAACAGGACACATCACGGCCTGAGTATGTAGAGGAAATCTCACCTTAGACCTCATGCAATAACAAGATTAAGAACACAAATCCAGACAGGCTCAACAAGTTATATAGGGAACAAACAGATAATAGAGGGATAGCAGAAATGAGGAGATAGGAAACAGGGTATTATACTGTGAAAATGATCACCACGGGTGATTATGTTAACCAGTTTGCAGGTGGGAAGATGAAGAAATGCAATTCAGGGCAGAAGGTGCAAAGAAGAGTAAGACCTGATCCAAGGATGAGTTGATTAAAAGGGCTCTCCCACAGAAAGCCAAGAGGTTTTCCTCCATCAGAACCCTGCAGGATCGGGCCCTCCATCTCAAATAGTAGATGTCAGATTTTAAAACAACTCTTATTATTGTTTGAGGACCTCAAAGTCAACAGTGCAAATAAACAGAGGCACAGAATAAGGAAACAACCTGCCCCTGGATGTGTAGCTTTTCATCATGCCCACTCAGAAGGACAAATTCCAGTTCAGACCACAGTGCCTTACCAATCCAACTGTTTTCAGTCTTCCCCCCACTAACACACCTCATTCTTGCTAGTCACCAAGCAATCTTTCTCCTTCACAGGCCCAGCAACACTCCCACAGATGGCCTACTTGCTGTGGAATAGAAGGGTTTTGTTCTTTGTGAATATTCTGTAACGTTAAAAGTAAGCCTAACAGCTCCAACTGTAGTTCCAACAGAACTGTCTTCCAAACTTTTGAAGTTCTCTTTCAAACCTTATATTGAAATTTCTGTTGCTCTTTATGGGTTTTTTTATCCAGTTTTTTCAATCTCTCTTTCTATTGAGTGAAACCTACAGAATAAACATCTGTGCAAAATAATGTACAAATTAAGTGCACGATGTCTCATACTGTAAAGTGATAACAAATACTTATAGATTCTGATAAGAGTCAGGCCAACCTTCCAGAGACCGTTATGCTTTAAACTCCTTTCCTAATGTCCTTGTGCATTGACATCCATTTTGTTTACTTCTAAATGCCTTCTGAGACATCAGTTCTCTGCCAAGTCCACCCATGCTTAGTAGAAATGGCTCTGGTCCATGAGCGAAAAGAAAACCTGCTGGGATCCCAAGGCAGATCCTGCTCTCTGTATCATCCAGCTACTTATTCTGTATCATTGCTTGAAATTAGGTTACACAGGTGCTGAAACATGGGAGCTCTTTTACCTGTATGCTGGACGGACCTCTTCAAGCTTCTTGAAGGTTATGTCTGTTTCTGTGGTAAGAAGAATCCCCATGCTTAATAATGCTACTAAACAAACAGCAGCACCAGAGGATATTTATTATACAGGGGGAAAATGGCAGGGTTTTTTTTCTTATGTTAACTAATGATTGTTCTATGGTATGAACAAATCAAGCCTGTGTTTCAGGGATGGAGTTGATGTGAGGTATTTCCAAAAAGGGACGTTTTCCCTGTTATTTATTTAACAATCTCAAACAGCTACACAGAAAGTATTGCAAATAGTCCATTACAGCAACTACAGCCTTTCCACAGATCAGCCTAGAAAAGAAAATGATAGAATTAGGACCAATGATAGTTCCTTTTTTGCAAGTGAAAGAAAGCAAATATTGTTTGGATGAGGTCCAAAGAAATTTTTCCCAGCACAGCTATTTTATTTGAGGTATAAAAGCCTGCAGGGGAAAAAAAAAAATCCAGCCAGCTACAGCTTGTGAAGTTTGCCACCTACTGAGCAAATCACAGAACAGCAATGCCAGAAAAAAGACCGATGCTGGAACTGCTGTACAGTAGAGCCATATTCACTCTTGGAAACTATGTCCAGAAAGGCTTCTGGACACCTCTAGATATCTGACAATGGATCAATTAAATAACAAAAATACTTCTCCTCCTCCTCTTTTATAAGCAAAGCCTTAGAGACAGGGATTTATCCCTAATTAGTCCTAGATTTTGCCTTACAAATCCCAGAAGTCACTGGAAAAAGAAGACTCCCAGCTTCTGCAGGGAACTAATAAATTCCTAGAGATCCAAGGTGTTCAGATGTTCTAAGTCATAAATTGCTAGCTATAAAAAGTCACACTGTAGCTATTTCTAAAAGTATATTAATAATTTTTATTCACATCTGAGGCCTATAAGTAGTACTGTTTTAAGAAACTAAGAGTCTGCCTTTGTAACAGGTGGCACATGAGAAATACTACCTGCTAAAGTTTAGAAACATCTGTTACAGTTTAGAAGACTTTTCAGTGCATGCTTTTGTGTGAAATGTCTAGCATATGCACATCCTCAGAGCAAGGTGTAGAGGCCAGGGAACTACACAGGTCACGTAGACAACACTGACCATGAAGTGGCTGCTTTCACTTCAAATTCACAGAGGTAAATATTTATAAAACTGAAAATGCTATTAAAACCTTTAATGGAGAAAGAAATTAGAATGTAAAAGCTTCAGCCCAACCAAAGCCTAATTGGGTTTTTCCTTGCATGTGGCCACCAGGTTTTAAGTAAACCTTCATCTGCAGATGTGATTGCTGCCTCGCAGCAGAGAGTAGCATCTCAACAGCAGAGCTCACCTCTCTCCCTTTGGAACAGGAATCGTCAGCCCTGGCCACTCCCATCTGGACTACCATTTGAATTTGGGAAGCCTAAGGGCCATCATAGCTCCCAGGGTCACCTTACACCAAAAGCAATTGCACAACATCTGCAACAGATGACTACCTCTGCCCAGGAATACAGCAGTGACCATGTGGTCATGCAGTGGGAGGGATGTTCAGACTCCAGACCCAGCTGTACTCTCCTACAATAAATCTCTCTGTGTGAGTGCCTGTGTTACAACTATAGAGCAAGCACTAACAGGAAAGACGTGTTCTCCAAGCAGCCAGAAATTCATAATTCTAAGGATGACATTGTTCTATGAAATTAAGCCTAAGTAGAGTAATATTCATTTATTTTAAAACAGATGTTTAAATAGCAGATGTGCTTACATATATATATATATATATATTTATATGTATGTACCTGCAAGAATGCATATATATATATACACTACAGCAACTGATGACATATAACTACACATTAATATAGAGTTGTACATGAGATACACATAAAACAAAGAGGCCGAACAATCATTAAAATCCTGCTGACTGGGTCATGTAGTTCAAAAAACTAATACCTGACAGACATGGTTCTGCAGACCATCACCCACATAGATATATGCACAAACAGATATTGCATCTTACATAGACAGAAAATGTCAGTTTGACTAGTACAACTGAAAAAAAAACCAACTAAGAAACCAAACCTTGGCAAAAAAAATCATTAATATTGCAAGGTACCAAAAAAATGACATGTGCTACTCTATTCAAATTACTGCATATACAATGTAATTTTAGCTCCATACAAACTTTAATTTTAGCTTTGCATCAAACTGGTGTCCATAACTGTAAACTGCTGTGTCAGCACGTTTAGAGCTCCTCACCAGTGCTCACTGAGTGCCATGCAGAGTCAGCAGGGTCAGCAGTGCAAGGCACCAGTCAGATCTGACATATACGAGGTGAGTGGGCTCCACTCCCCAAGGCAGTAGTGGAAACACGTAATCACTGCTTTTCCTGTATACAGGCTGAGAGTGGCTGGCTGGGTGAATAGCTTTCATCTTCAGCAGGTAAACTGAATCCCCTGTTGAGATACCCCTGGTCAATCAAATAGCAAAGCTGATATACTCACTCTATGCTGTGAGTTTGCTTCTAGCAAACTTGTCCTGAGAAAATCCTATCATATTGGCCTCTAATCTAATAGGGAAGACTTTTAAAAATGTCATAATTAATGCAAGATAACAAAACAGATTTGTACACTCTATACATCTTTGGCTTTCTTCCTGGTGGGCAAAATTAAGTTGAGGGAAAACATCTTGTTTCTAAAGTGCATTAACAAACTTTGTTTACAATTGAAAGTAACTTGTGTCAGAACACCCCATTAAATCAGCTGCATGCCCATCTGGTCCTGGTGCTTTATTATCTAATAATACTTGCAGGTCTTTTTTATTTCTTTCATATCACAGTTTTGTAACCTCTCTTGGCTCTTGTGCAAGGTAGCAAGCAAAGCAAGGTGTTGGCAGTCAGAAGTAGCCTCTTTGGGTTCTGCTGTGCTCTCCATCACAGCCTGACATGCACAGCTGTATTACCAATAGGTCCTGGTTTACATTCCTTTCTCAGCTGGACACCTATCTGGAGTTATGTGACAGGAAAATAACAGATTTTCAGTTTTCTAATGCTTTCTACCTCTCCTGTGAGTGGAGCAGGACATCAGTATATCAGGACCTTAATCCCAGTCCTTGGCATCTGGTTCAGAGCCTACACACCCACCTCAGTTCTGCTCCTGCTCTGCTCCAGTAAAGGGCACAGAACCTAAGTATGAACTGCACGAGAGCCAAATAAGCAATGGACAATACAGTCTGAGAAGTCTGAAAACAATTCATCTCCATCTGTATCAATCATTCCCTCTGGTGCAGTTCTAGATACATCATTACCCTTGACCATAAACTTCCAAAGAAATTTCTCTAGCCCTTTACAGCAGATCTATGCCTTGGGTCTGCCAGACACCATGTCTACAGAACTTCATGTCAAACTGTCCTTTCAGCTGGTATTTTGGCTGTCCCCCTCATTATTTCCTTGTGTGTCTGCAGCCAACACAGCCAACAAGGCGATGACCAGTTTACAGATGTGAACCCATGACACCCATTTTTAAGAAGGTTTTATCTTCATGATCCCGATAAGAGTTCCATTATGCCTTTAGTCTCAAGGTCTTGCTTTTTACTTTAGAGACTGCTGTCTCCTCTGAGAATGCCACTTCTCTATAATCTGTAACTGTCTGCATTCAGTCCTCCAACTACGTCTACAATGACAATAACACAGTCCTCAGTAACATTGTTCACATTTCTCAGCTTCTGTTAACCTTGTTAGGACTACAGCCATTTCTTTCATATCCTGAGAAACAACTCTTACAGCATCTTTTATTCCCGACTTCAATTAGCTCCTGTAAAGAGCTGGTTTTAGTCTGCAATTTCAGAATTATTCTTTGTTGTTTGTGTTGATAAGGGGGAGGATAGTTCCTGGAAGCCGTTGCTCTCCCTGAGGAGCAGAGCCTCCATTCTGGGAAGAGCTGATCTGGTCATTGAGGTTATTTACTTGACATGAGATAAAGATAGCAGAGGGGATGAGCTTAGAAGAGGGAAAGAAAAAGGAAATGTGAGAGGTGGCAAATGACATAATTGGTATTATTCCAGGGACCCTGCCCAAGAGCTGCTGCCCAGTCACTGCAGTTTAGGGCAGTACAATAAGCTTGTAGTTTCTGTTGTGCTCATGTTGAATTTGCTTCTGTTGTGGTCAGGGAGACCTCAGTCCGATGTTTTCCCTGGCATTAGTGACAACTATGTCCCTGGGCAACACCTTCCTGGCCCTGGCAGGGGACCAGCTGTTGGGTACCACCTGACACTACCTGTCTCCCAGTATCCTGCCACAGCAGCGCTAGTGGCACTTCCAGGAGCTTATTCAGTTTTTGTCCTATAACTGCCCTAAAGTCCCTCTGGATCAAAATGCTTCCTTCTTTTTAGCATTATATTCTTAATGTGTTTTCTTCTCTCTGTCCAATAACAACACACCATTTCTATAAAACTTAGAAGAAATTGCTTTTTTGGGGTTGCCTTCCCATGCAAAGCCTAACCATTGGTAAAGATGTAACTATCCACACCTCTGTTGTAGGCAAACCACTCTCCACCATCCATTATTTTTTCTTGGTGACTGGCTGAAAATAAGAGCAGTTTCAAGACTAATATCAGACTCATTCCTAATCAGCCCCATTTCACTCTCTGCATCTGTCACTGGGAAAGTACCACACTACCCTGAAGCCCTATCAGGCATGCTCACTTCGCAGTTCTTTCAAGCAGGAAAATTTAAAGTTGTAGCTTTCTTTACATTTTCTACCTTGTTTAATTTCCTTGTTCAGTAAGTGCAGGGTAGCATCCATACCATCTATATGAAGAATGCCTGAAGCTCATTCATAGGTCTGGAAATGCATGGAAAAGACTCAAGACTCCATTTTTGCACACGCAGTGAGTGTGCTTATTAATTTTGCATTAGCAAGAGTAAACAATCTTATCACAACCAGCTCTACCTGCATATAATTTGTATCAGCTTTCAACAAGTCATATGATATAAAATAGAGAAAGTACAAATATTAAAGAACAAAGGAGGTGTAGGGAAAAGCATGAAAAACTTACATTCTGAAATCCTAAGACCCTGGCTAACAAACAGGTGCATTCTTAAACAAGATGGAAATTAAACATGGGTCAATACAGTTTGAAATTCAACTGAAAACACTAAAATCCAAATCTGAGGTGATGTGAAAAGCTGTACTGTAAGTCTCATTATATTGAAGAGTGTACCAGTGAGATTGTTAACAGGACGTGATTCTAGCAATTCAAGGAAGGAAGGAAGGAAGGAAAGGATGGAAGGAAGCAAGGAGGGAAGGAATAGATGTAGTTTTTTCCTAACTCAAAAGAACAGTTCTTCATTAAAGCTGCATTTTGTGTCACCTTTTTTTAAAAATTTGAAAATTCATGGATATGCTGCTCATACTCCTAGCTGTTCATTCTACTGTTTTGAATTGCTGAGATGGGACAAAGCCTCAAGTAAGCCAAGTGCATGTCTAATTTTACCATGAAAATGGGGCACACCCTGTTCTGAGATGTTCAGCCTCTAGGTTTTATAATCATATTTCCCTCATCTAACACTCTCTAATAACATTGCAACTTACTAAAACATAGCTTGTACAAGCTATTAAAAACATCAGCTGAAAGGAAGAAATATAGTTTAAACTGGATATGTTTCCAGAATACTGGCAACAAAAAAAAAATCTGATGCTGCAACAAAACAATCTATTTTCTTTCAAACAACTAGTTCAATATCCTTCCATCTGGCTTCCTTCAAAAGTGTATCCTTTGACAAATCAGTTCCTTACTGAGTTAAGAGATTGAACAGACCTTTCAAAAAGCCTGAAGTATAAACAAACTTGAGCTCAGATAATCAGGTTTTGATTGATTGTTGTGTGGTTTTATGCCAGAAAATGTTTTCTTGATTATTCTCCAATGTCTACAAATGGGTATTTCAGGGTAGCTGTGGCTTCATATTTCTTAAATGGAATTGTCCCACAAGGCCTTCTGAACTTCATCTTAGAAAGTTTCATTCAGGCTCTGTAAAAGAAATGTTCACCCCTCATGCCTCACAGAAACACTAAACAAAGCAGAGAGATTAATGAGAAAATATTTATACTTCTTGAACCACCACTAGATTTTCATGCCTTCAAAATTTCGGCCTTTTCTCATTGAAACTGCCTCTGGTACCACTAGTAGCCAGCTCACATGGAAGCCCATTTCTCCAGAAAGATTTGAGAGATGATGGGGGAAAACGTAGTGGTTTTGTTTTTAAAAGCAATACTGTTTGAGCTAAACTGATCTAAATAAGCTTTTGCTGCTGGTATATTGTTTTGTAGTGCCTGATGTGTATGTTAGTAGCCAACACAAGATACTTCAAAAATGTCAGCATGGTGCTACTGTGGGCGATTAAAAACAAGCCCCAAAGCCTCTGGTATATATCACACAGCAGACTTCTGGTTTCTTTACAAGGTGTTGCGAGATATTTTTCAAGCCTCTTCAGTAATGTAAACCACACAGGGCTACAGCAGTGGCTGGCCACATAGACTTAGTAGTATGATCAGATAGTCACGTCACACCCATCACACTGGAATCTATATGGACACACTGGGTGGATAACAGTGGATTATTCTTAATTTGAAGTAGGAATAACAGTGCAAAGTCTTTCATCTGAGATCTAGCAGGGCTACTGCCCAGGCTGCTGCCATGCAATTTGGGTAGCAGGTGCCAATGTTTAGGTAGAATAGGGCAGTTTAAATATTACCTGAATATTCACCCAGAAAAAGCTGGGAGAAAAGCCACCAGCTACATTTATCTAAACAATTTATTTTATGAGAAACAATGTTTTTAGTTATAATAATTAAAAGTATGAGAGATTCATGCCCAGGAAACCCCTGCACATGCCTGCTGTAAACTACCCCAACATACCAGCTCAGTCTTTGCACTTTTGCAGTCAGCCTGTTAAAACTTTTACTTAGCCTAGAAGCATTGCAGCAGTAAAAGGGATTAACAAAGGCTTATGCTAATCCTATTGGCTTCTCATTCAAAAGTGCACTGGAACATCTTTTTTTGTCTTTTTGTACTTGTGAAAATTCACTGAACACAATTCTAATTATAAACATAGAAAGATGTGTTACTTAACTTGTTCCTAGCTATAACACTATTTGAGTACTCCATTCATCCAGGATACCTTAACAGCATGCTTATTACAACCTTAGGGAAGTATGCAAGGTATCAAACACAGATGTGCATAGGCTAGGGAAACAAGATGGCAGAACAGGATACTGAAAAGATGCTTGGTTTATGGATGAACATATTTCATTCTTCAAGTGATGGATCAGGTCTTATGTCAGTCTCTTAGCACTGCTTCTGGTTCAGCTCAAAAACAACACAGCAGACACTCTCTGGTAGGGTACTGGCTTTTAAATAAAATAGTCCAATCTCACTTAGCCTTTTAACAAAAATCATCAGCTCCTTTCATGGTGTCACAGCAACATGTCAACTAAAAAAATGCCCCCAATCTGTTATTTCAGTGTTATAATTTAATTGCATGTTTAAAATTGGTCAAAACATTATTCCTCTATTCCAAATTAACTCCAACTTCAGACTTAAGATTTTGCTTGAAGGGCCTCCGGTCTTTCCCCATAAATCACACTGTTAAGGTAATGTACGTATTCAGACCTTGTGACTGACAGTTGAGAAGTCTGAGAGTTAAAAACTATGCATGTAAGCAGATAGTTCATGAAAGTCTAATTGATTTAATCATTGCTAAAAGTTTTCACCTACTGGCAGAGCTGTCAGATCCACAGTACAAAAATGATATTGTAATTTAAGAAGTTTCATATGAAAGACGTATACTTCTTACAAAAATACTACAAGCTACAATTAAAACTTAGAACAGGATGAGATGTATTTGCATACATGTTCTTCACAAAACCCTTCAAATTCACAAGGCAGTATGTTACTGCACACATCCAGATTTCTTCTTGCCAGGATTACTAGTTAATAGCATGGCTCTCTCCAGGTGTACCTTTTCATGCATTGCATTTAAAAATACTTCTCAAGAGGGGGCAGGGATTGTGCTCCAAACAACTCAAAGAAGTGCACAGAAAAAAAAAATTAATAAGAAGACAGTTTTCATGTTGCCTATCAAGTAGTGATTACTTCCACTAGCACTCTGGTCCTTATCAGCATTTTCTTTAGAGTTTTGTTTGAAGAATTTTTTCAATATAAGACTTCCACATGGCCACTACACTGCTGTATCTTTTTTTAATTATGGCTGTTGTTACATAAACTGATCCACTGAATCAATCCAAGAGGCACTCTTTCTTGAAAGAAGTATGCACTTCACTATGTAGCTAACTTTAATGGACTGGAAAACAGATTTCAGAAGTTGAAATTCAGTTGAATTTATACTACACTGCCAGCTGACTAAAGATATATGAGCTTTTGTTAAATGAACAGCAATGAAGAATGGAGTTTTCTCAGTTATTTCTGAAATTCTGTGATATCACAGCTCATTCTAGGATCTCTGGTGCAAAAGCTACCACTAGGGTTTTTTCGTTTTGGGGTTTTGAGTTTTTTTAATGTACACCTAAAATTGATAATACAAATTATAATTTTCCACCCCTTTTAACTGTATTACAGTCTTCAAAGAACAAATAACTTCATTAACAGACCAAACTGAAAAGAAAGACACCCACTCTCCACTCCTTCAGCGCACACATGCTGGTCAATCACAAATTTATCAGGCAAAGTATTATAGAAAGAAAAATTTGTGGTTGGCATTCCTTCTCCATCCTCTTATGCCCCACCTGGGGAAACTAAGCAGATACCCCAATAGGCATACTCATCCCTCCCAGGCCACTGTCTTGGCATAGCAGCATTAGGTATTCAGGGAATTTGAAGGCTAGAGAATTCAGTTAGCTTTATAAAGTAGTTGGCCATGTAATGCAATCATGTTGTTTATATTTGTATGATTTTGTTGTCAGAAATTGAGATGCTCTCCACAATGTTTCACTGATGGTTTAAAATAAAAGAACTTAAATTGAAAATCATACAGGTCATAGAATCATAGAATGGTTTAGGTTGGAATGGACCTTAAAGATCATCCAGTTCCAACATCTCTGCCATGGGCAGGGACACCTCCCACTACAGCAGGATGCTCAAGGCCCCATCTAACCTAGCCATGAACACCTCCAGGGATGGGGCATCCACAACTTTCCTGGACAACCTTTTCTGGTGCCCTACCACCCTCATAGTGAAGAATTTCTTCCTAACGTCTAGCCTAAATTTCCTCCCTTCCAATTTAAAGCCATTTCTCCTTATTCAATAAGCAAGATTACTTAACAGCATGCAGTAATCCAGTTGCACATGAAATTTTCAGGCAAGATTTGTTCACTTCCTTCTGCTTAAACTACTACAAACCTTAGTCAGAAAAAAACCAGCCACAGCATATTCTGTAAGTTGTTTCATATTCACTAGATGCCAAAACACATGTATTATTATTGGTGTCCAAAGCATACTGCTTTTTAAGTAGCATTGTGTTTAACTGTTAACCTTTTAGAGAGACCTTAAACTATGCTGAATGCATTCCCCTTTCAGCCCTCTTCCTTTTCTTTCCACCTACAAGAATCCAATTTAAGGTAGCTACCACTTCAAAGATTCATTATGCAACAGACACAATGATAATTGTAGTACTAGTATTATTTACTGGAACAAATTAAATAAATTGATTTCACAGAATATGGACAGTCTAATAGACGTCATGTAAAATACAGGATGAACACTCTCCACTTATGTTGTGAAAACAAAACGATCTTGAACTTTTTTTTTGTATTAGATACACAAGTGTAAATTTTCTTCAATTTGTCTTACATCCAAGTATATAGAATAGTTAATAGCAGGTGAAAAAACACTTAATATTTTCTAATAGAATGCTGTTAGTGGATGATGGAAGTTTTGAATGTTCCTATGTAGAAACTAATGCAAATATGACAGTACAGTTTGGAAAGTGATTTAAGGCAAGGGTCTTGTTAAAGTAAAGCTTGTGCATGCACATTCTAAATCATATAAAATTTTAAGCTACAGCTGGATTTCTCCATGAAATATTGTTTAAGTAGGTTCACCAATCATGCAATACAGAAGCTGTCTTAAAAGAGAGAAAAATAATCTAATCAAAGCAGGCTGAGTGTTTGAGATGGAAGTTTTATACTTATACCTCAGCATATTTAGAAAATGAATTTTGCCTGGACATAAGCTCTAACCCCTTGAGTAAAATCTGTATTAAAAAATAAAACCATACTTAAATTCACACTAGCCTTTTTTCTACACCAAGTTTAACTCTGAAAATCTCCTAATGCTCTGAAACAAATTAAGCCTAACATAAGCTATATAAGTAGCATTAACCTAATTTTACATAAACCTCCACTCCTAGTTTGGATACTGAAAGAGAAGCAGGTCATTTAAGCATCTCAGAAAAACTTATCTTAATATAGTATTACACTCATGTCACAATAAAGGAAATTAAGGTTAGAGATCCACATTTACATGCTCAGTTACATAAGGATACCAAACTTGCAAGTGGGACTTCAGTAGAACCTCAGTTTTCTCACACAGTAGCATGTCATCAGCACTGAGCCTTCTTTATTCTGTCGTTTCATATAAGATAGGCACCAAATGCGGTCAACTCAGCTTGGATGCTCCAACTACAATTTTCATGGTACAAGAGTACAGACGACAGCCACCCACTACAGCTACAATATTTGAAGAAGTTATCTCTTCAAACAAGTGACTAAATCTAGGAGGCCTAGCTGTGATTACCAGTTGACATGTGCTTTCCCATAGACTGGAACTACGTGCTTGCACTTCCACACAAAGGAGAATATTTAACTTTGCCCTCATTTAACATTGAACTTTCTGTGCTAACCATAGGTTTTGATTTTTTTTCATATAATCAGAATCATTAGGGTTGGAAGGGAGCTTAAAAATCATGTAGTGCCAACCCCCATGCCAGGGGTAGGGACACCCCCTAGACCAGGCCGCCCAAGGCCCCATCCAGCAGAGCCTTGAACACCTCCAGGGATGGAGCATCTACAACTTGCCTTGGTAACCTGTTCCAGTGTCTCANGAAGGAGAATCCCCCCATTCAACCTGGTGGTCATGCTTCTTTTGATGCAGCGTTCTTGGCTGTGAGTGCACATTGCCAACTTCTGTCAAGCTTCTATCAATGAGCACCCCCAAGTCTTTCACAGTGCTGCTCTCAATCATCCTCCCTCCTGTATTGAAATGACTTATCACCCCAACCCAGGTGTAGGACACTGCACGTGGCCTTGTTGAACCTCACGAGGCTCACACAGGCCCACTTCTCCAGCTTGTCCAGATCCCTCTGAATGACATCCCATCCTTCTGGTGCGAGAACTGTACCACTCCGTTTGGTCTCATTTGCTAACTTGCTGAGGGCGCACTTGATCTCGATGTCTGTGTCATTGATGAAGACATTAAACAGCACTGGTCTCAGTACAGACCCCAGAAGGACACCACTTGTCATGGATCTCTACCTGGGAATTAAGCTGTTGGCCACTACTCTGTGAATACGACCCTCCAACCAATTTCTTACCCACTGTACCATCCACCCACCAAATCTATACCTTTCCAATTTAGAGAGAAGGATGTTGTGGGAGACCACATTAAAGTCTTTACAGAAGTTTAGATAGATCACATCCGTCAGTTTACCTGTGTCCACTGCTATGGTCACCCTACCACAGAAAGTCACCAAGTTGGTCATACAGGACTCGCCCCTGACAAAGCTGTGCTGGCTGCCACTAATCAGCCTCCCTGTCCTCCATGTCCTTTAGCATAGCTTCTAGGAGGATCTGTTGAGGATCTTTCCAGGCACAGAGGTGAGGCTGACAGGTCGGTAGTTCCCAGGGTCATCTTTTCTGCCTTTTAAAAAATGGTCACAACAGTCCCCTTCTTCCAGTCACCAGGGACTTCTCCTGATTGCCATGACTTTTCAAATACCATGGAGATTAGCTTGGCAATCACATCTGCCAACTCCCTAAGGACTCTAGGATGCATCTCATCAGGTCCCATGGACTTATAAATGTTCAGGTTCCTCAAGTAGTCACAAACCTGATTCCCTCTACTGTGGGAGGGGGTTAATCCCCCTGGTCACCATCTTGCTGTCCCGTGACCCAGAAGGGGTGAAGAGAGCGGTAATTAGTGAAAAATAAAGCAAGGAAGTTGTTAAGTACCTCAGACTTCTCCTCATCTGTTGATATGAGGTTATCATTCCCAACTCTCAGTGGGGGTACATTCTCTTTGACCTTCCTCTTTTGATTGATGTACCTGTAGAAGGCCTTCTTGTTAGTCTTTACTTCCCTTGCCAAGTTCAGCTCCAGCTGCACCCTGACGTTCCTGACCTCATCCATTACACAGCAGTGTCTGGGCAGCGTCCCTATAGATGTTCCAGGCTTCCGGTCCCTACATGCACTGCCTGTGCAGTTCCCAATTCTTCTTTAGTTTAACCAGCAGGTCTTGATTCAGTCACTCCAGTCTCTTCCCTTTCCTGCCTGATTTTCTACATAGGGCGAATGAGTGCTCTTGCGCATTATGGAAAATGTCCTTAAATATT
>WAAB01014095.1:0-12837 GCA_013389865.1 Piaya cayana | reverse complement strand
CTTCTTGGACTTCAGTAAAACCTTTGACACAGTTTCTCACAGCATTCTGCTTCAGAAACTGTCAGCTTCTGGACTGGATAGATGCACATTCTCCTGGGTCACAAGTGGTGTCCCCAGGGCTCAGTGCTGGGTCCAGTCCTGCTCAATATTTTTATCGGTAACTTGGATGAAGGCATTGAGTGCAAACCCTTAGCAAGTTTGCAGATGACACTAAGCTGGGTGGAAGTGTGGATCTGCTGGAGGGTAGGGAGGCTTTGCAAAGGGATCTGAACAGGCTGAGACCAATGGCATGAGGTTTAACAAGGCCAAGTGCCGGGTCCTGTAGCTGGGGCACAACAACCCTGTGCAGTGCTACAGACTAGAAGTCTGTCTAGAGAGCTGCCAGGAGGAGAAGGACCCAGGGGTGTTAGTTGACAGCCGACTGAACATGAGCCCGCAGTGTGCCCAGGTGGCCAAGAAGGCCAATGGTATCTTGGCTTGTATCAGAGATGGCATGGCCAGCAGGACTAGGCACAGTAGTGCCCCTGAACTGGTGAGACCACACCTCAAATCCTGTGTTCAGTTCACTACAAGAAGGATGTTGAGGCTCTGGGACGTGTCCAGAGAAGAGCAACAAAGCTGATGAGGGGCCTGGAGAACAAGTCTTACAAGGAACAGCTGAGGGAGCTGGGGTTGTTTAGCCTTGAGAAGAGGAGGCTGAGGGGAGACCTTAAAGCTCTCTACAACTACCTGAAAGGAGGTTGTAGAGAAGAGAGCTGGCCTCTTCTCCCAAGTGGCAGGGGACAGGACGAGAGAGACACCAGGAGAGATTCAGACTGAACATCAGAAAAAACTTTTTCACAGAAAGGGTCATCGGGCACTGAAAAAGGCTGCCCTGAGAGGTGGCTGAGTCACTGTTTAAAAGATGGGTAGATGAGGTGCTCAGGGACATGACTCTGTGGCAGGTAGGAATGGTTGGACTCAGTGTTCTAAAAAGTCTTTTCCAAACTGGTGATTCTATGATTCTATGATACCAAAAACCTTCCTGTGTAAGGAGTACAAACAAAAACCTTCATATCCCCAGCCCCCTCCCTCCCAAAACCCCCAAATCAACCAAACAGAAAAAGCCCCTATAACTCCCTTTCCTTCTTATCTCACCCCTTCAGAAATTAATATAAGTTCTGGAATAGGGTCTACATTTTTGCCCTGTAAGCTTTAAAACATTATTTTAGAAAGAAAAAAACCTGCCACATCATCAGAAGAGACATGTTCTTATAATATGCATAGGTTTGTAAACAGCATTAAGTACTCAGCAGTTCAGTGATTTGTGGTAAACAAACAGAACACCCCAGACATTTATAAAGCAATTTTCTCAGAAAACCTCTAGAAATTTAGTATTAGTCTCTTTGCATGTACACAAAAACGTGTGGAGCCTTGCCCAGAGTACTAGAAGAAAGGAGCAGTACCAGATTTAGATGTTTGTATGACCACAGCATCCACTTCAAATGAAATCACAGCATCATTTTCTGTCATCTACTTTATTAACCATAGAGCACGCAATAAGGTTACCACTTCATGGTACGGCTTAGTCCTATCCCCATTCTAAACTAAAATAAATAAATGAACAATGTTGCCACAGTTATCAACAGGGAGTTACATAAATTTTTATTTTCCTTTCTGATAAGTCTGTTGCATACATAACTTACTTCCTAACCTTTGGGAAGCACAACCTATTACTCATATATCACATATGAGAAAGCTCTTTGGGAGGTTTGCCAAAATATTATACATAGTATAACAGCACATAGATAGTAATGTTAGACCAGCACTTCAGTTTCAGGGTTTCTTTACATCTTCTGCAGTACCACACAGCCTCCACTTAGCTCACAAAAGCTGCAACTTCTTTAAGCCTGTGATCCTAAAGAGGACGACTGCATTCCTTCCAGCTTTACATGAGGTGATTTTCATTTCCTTTCTTAGGAACTTCTCTATTTACACAAAGACAGGTATCTAATGACAATTACTCAGAGTGGGCAAAAAACCATCCTAACAGTCTATGCAAAAAGAGCTGATTTGATCTACAGATCCAAATTTGTCACACATGCATGTACAGGAGTATCTCACAACCTACAAAGGTACTACAGAATCTGTACCAGAGAGAGAAGATGAAGAAAAGCAGTATATGAGAGTATGTGTAGAAGTACAAAGGATGGTGAATTTCTGTGCTATATATCACATCTCACCCCTAAAAGTGTATTTATCAGAGAAAAATGGGGCCATGTTGCAGCTGCCAGATGAGAACAGAAAAGCAAAGGGCTAGCGGCAATTCTCAATGCCATCCTGTTACTCTGGCATAGACGCAGTATCAAAGGCAAATAAACAAACTTGCTGAGACAGGCACATTTCCTGCAGCCCATGCCAGAGATCTTCTAAACAACCTTTTTAAGGCATATATAAATTAGTATTTGCAAAAGTGAACAGTACTTCCATAAACAAACAGTTTAATGGGTTGTATATTTTTGTTGACATACATTAGTATGAGCACGAGGTTTCTGTTTAGAAAACAAAACTTGGATCAACAAGCTAACTTTATTGTGAGAGGCCTTCAAAGGGAAGGCAAGCCAGGGGAAAACAGGCCCAGTGGCCACAAATTACTTCCAGTTCTTGGCTCCAGTTAGCTCACAGTTTCCAAAGGACCTGTGTAGGCAGAAAATACAAAGCAGGGACTTAAACCACATTTATGTGGAATATTCATCTGCACGAGATGCTCAGTAATAATTCACTTCTCTGTAGCTGCCTGGGATGCCCTGGGGCTGTTGCTGTGACAGAACATCTTAGGAATCCCAATAGTAGAATACGTGCAAAACAGAAAGGGGCAAAATTAAAAATCCAAATAAAAAAACCCAAACAAAACTGACGCCAACTTATCCCGTGGTTATCTTGACACATACAGATCCTCACTTATACGACTGTATAAAGCTGTAGGACAAACTGGATCAGTATAATGCTGAGAGCATTGCAGTAATTCAGGAGTAAGGAAATAACTATAAAGAGTAACAGGAAGTACAGGAAAGAAGTTCAGGCCAGTCCTGAGGAAATGAGTAGTCAACAACATCAGCTGAAAGCATTAAAAGAAACATTTTTGCTTGATATGGATGACACTGGGAGCTGACCAAAAAAAAAAAAAACCAAACAAACCAAAACCAAAAAAACAACAATCCAAAATAAACTCCTCTGTGTTCTGCTTTTGGCAGATAAACAAAACCAATGACTCTCCTACTGCCAGTAATTTGCAAGTAGGAAGAAAATTCCCCTCAGCAACAAGCATATGTAATATCCAAATCAAGGAAGAAGACAAATCCTCAATGTTTTCTGCAGAAGCCCTTGCAATTCGATCTTGCCAGTTTACACATACTCTTTCCCCCTATCAATGTATTCCAGAGGCAAAACTTTAAAAGAACTTAGCACACTAAATTAATAATGTTAAATAAACTCGCATTTTGAAAAAAATAAAGTTTTCCCAATTTAGTTCCTTCACTCATATGTGTTCAAAGCAAGCCTTGCCTTTTGCAGGAGACAACATCACCACTCCAGCATCTTCATACAAGATAGGCACAGTTTTAGCAAGAACAAGGCTGCATAACTGCAAGGAAACACAGGAATCCCATGTATATGAATGTCTATAAAAAGCAACACAATTTTAGATCAGTCTGATTCAGCACTACAGAGAAACTAACTGGGATCATCTGAAAACAAATATATTAAATCCAGCCCCTTCAACGTTTCCTGGTTAAGAATCTTTATGAATACAGAACATGCACACTCCCCAGCAATCTTAAGCTTTGATTCTGTGTTAACACATCTGTTCTCCATTGCAATATGGTGAGGGGAGCTTTTCCTCCCAGAGAACAGCACCCACAGGGCGTTTCTCTCAGTAAGAGCTGTGGACGTTAAAATGTGCAAGAGAAGAGGAAACGAAAGAGCTGGCAACCTTTAGGTTTCACATGTGAAATAACTGCACGATGACAAATTCAACACTCTAGCAAAACAAACTGCGCCCTTTTGGGAACAAAATTATGTGTAATAAGAAAGCTTGTCCAAAGAATGCAGTATAACATGATTCACTTAGTTTGAAAAACTGTCTGTGAAAGTACTAGCCACTTCTTCCAAAAAAAGCCCAACAAAACATACAAAAACCCTCACAGAACAGAAACCTAAACCTTACAAAATTAAGATAAATTTGTATAAGCACTGCTCCAAAGGCAAAGCAACTACCCACAGCAGTCAGAAGTTGTGGATTTTGTCTAAAAGCACAGCTGAAAAGCTAAAAATTAAGAGTAGAGCTCTCCAGGACAGCAATCCCTACTTTTACAGAGACATTACAGTAAACTATCCATAGCAAATGGTTTCTCCCTACAGTAGCGTATTCATTAGTCTAAAACACTGCACACAAATGTGCCTCAAACTCACACATCTGCTCATCAATACATGAATGGATCTTGCAGCTTGTGATGACTGTCGGCACATACTACAGCCCTGTGTGGCCACTGAAGTGTCACCTCCAGTTTTCCAGATGGAACCCTACAGTCAATGCCCTAAAAAGTTGTTTGGGCAAACTGACTCCCATCACCAAACACAGGATGAAACAAGATGGATAACATGACCTGCAATGCCACTGAATCGCACTAAGTGCAAGAGCAACAAGCTACCAAGCTCTGCTTTCCTCGGCCTCACAAAAGAACTACAATCTTCCAGAGCTAGAGGTAAAGTATTTGTTCATCCAAATAGCAAGCAGGAGAGCTAGCACACTATAGCACACAATAACAACAGTAACAACAATAACAAAAAAATCCCTAAACTAAAAACCACTGCTGATTAAAAAAAAAAAAATCAAATAACCGCAACAGGGTTTCCACTGGACAAGACCTACATTGAAATCTAAAGAGCTAAACAACCACAACAACAATTGGGACATTTTCTATTTCCACTAGCTTGAAGTTACAGCTACAGGTTTGAGAATAAATATTTGAACTGCGTGAACTGTTCTGCAGGCACATAGTCAAAAAACTGGAAGGTACACAAAGATGAAAACAGGAAGGAGGAAACCAGTAAATGTGCTTCATTATCTGCCACACTAGCAACTATGTAAGAAAAGCTATGACTATGGATTATGTATATTGAAAATATTTTGTATTAATTGTAATCTAAAAATTTCTACTTAAGAAATAAACAAAATCTTGCATTAAATACTTTTACCAATTGGATTTTCCTCAGCATTGCAACATTCCTACCCTCAAATTCCGTGCAAACATTTAATTCCAGAGTCACATCACTGTTCTATTCCACAAAATAACACAGGGCTGATAATTTCTCTGCTCTTTCTTGTAATGGCAGCACTGCCAAAGCAAGAGCTTTTTCTCCTCCTTCTCTTCCTTCTCCTCTCATTTTTGGTGTCTCTTCTTGAAGCTTTATCAGCTTTCAGTCTCATTTCAGAGCCCTAGAAAAGCACCACACTTGTATGCAAAGCAGTATCCTGGAGAAGTCAGAGGTGACAAACTGAATATGAAATATCAGTGTGTCCTGAATGGCAGTGTAAATGCTCTCAGTAAGGTGCAAGATGCTTTCAGCACACTGTGCCTGAAGATTAACAAGGCTAAGTCAATATTTATCTTAAATTCCCTTCTTAAATGTGCTCACGTACACACACGAGAAAGCAAAGAAGGGCCATTCACATTAATGGCAGTGGGGCAAATTAATACCATAGAATCTTGTAAAACGGCTTATGAACAGTTTGCCCTGGATGCAGGGATGGGGGTCTGTAGTGTTCCACCTCAGTAATGCCTGCGAGCATATACAGCATCCCTATTGTTAAAAACAACAGCAAAGTAATAAATTGCCTCCTCTCCACGCAGTTACTCAGGACTCCACAACGAAGTCGTCCTACATCCCAGCAGATCTTAAAAGTCATTGTGCCTTCTTGCTCCCCTTCATCCTCCCTACTTACAAGATCCCTGGAACTTCTTAGCGCCAAGAGCAGCTCAGAGGGGGATTCACTTCATTTCTCCTTTAAACACAAGGCAGTTCCACAGGAGCGCGTCAGGGAAACTTTTTTTTTCAGCCCCGCGCTCCCGTATTGTTTCTGGCGCTTCGCAACCGCAGCCCATCACCGTCCCACCGGTTCGGAGTCGGAAAAGCCACAGAACGCCTGAAAAACAGGGATCGAAGAAGCCGAAGCGCCTGCCCGGTGCCGCTGACTCCGCTGACGACCCCGACCCCCCGACCCCGGGGCAGCGGGACGAGGACACCGAGAACGCCGGCGAACGAAACCTCTCTGAGGACTCGGTTCGGAGCTTTGGAAAAGCGAGCGCCCTTATCAGGGCTGGGCAGCACGGGGAGCGGTCGCCGGCAGCCCCTGCACCCAGACAGGAGCCGCGACAGGATCTATTTCCCTCTTACAGGCGCACGGGTAGTTATTTTCCCAGAAATCTCGTGCGTATTCCATTACTTTCCACGGTCTGATTTTAATGTTATGATGAAACTTCGCGACAGTCAAAACTGTTGCTGATTTGGAGCTGGGACCAGCTCCGCCTGACCTCGCCTTGGGGCTGGGGAAAGGCTGCAAACAGAGGGGATTGCAGGAGACACCAGTTCAGCGCAGATCAGACTGGACACTGGATGTCACCATCCCCGAAGAATGGACAGTGTCTGGAGAAACACTGTCCGAAAGAAAACACCCTGGCAGAGGAGCATTCCGTCTTTCACACAGAATCACTAGGTTGGAAAAGACCCACCGGATCATCGAGCCCAACCACTCCTATCAGTCACTAAACCATGTCCCTCATCCACCCGTCCTTTAAACACCTCCAGGGATGGTGACTCAACCACCTCCCTGGGCAGCCTGTTCCAGTGCCCAGTGACCCTTTCCATATTTTTTTTTCCTGATGCTAAGCCTGAAGCTCCCCTGACGGAGCTTGAGGCCATGCCCCCTTGTCCTGTCCCCTGTCACTTGTGAGAAGAGGCCAGCTCCCTCCTCTCTACAACCTACTTTCAGGTAGTTGTAGAAAACAAGAGAACACAACGGCTTAGACAACACTTAACTCTAGCTTATATTAAAAAGATTTTCCACTTTTTTTCTCGCAGCCGCTCCTGCTGCCGCCCGCGCCGCCCCCGGGTCCCCCCGCAGCTGGGACAGGGCGGTTCCCGCCTTACCTGGCGCGCGCAGCCGTCCAGCCAGCGGGGCCNCTGAACCTCCCCTGGTGCAGCTTGAGGCCGCTCCATCTCATCCTGTCGCCCATCACTTGTGAGAAGAGACCAGCACCCTCCTTTCTCTACAACCTCCTTTCAGTTAGTTGTAGGCAGTGATAAGGTCTCCCCTCAGCCTCCTCTTCTCCAGGCTAAACAACCCCAGCTCTCTCAGCCGTTCCTCATAAGGCCTGTTCTCCAGCCCCTTCACCAGCTTCGTTGCTCTTCTCTGGAATCACTCCAGAGCCTCAACATCCTTCTTGTGGTGAGGGGCCCAGAAACTGAACACAGGATTCAAGGAGCGGTCTCACCAGTGCTGAGTCCAGAGGGAGAATGACCTCCCTGGACCTGCTGGCCATGCCATTTCTGATACAAGCCAAGATGCCATTGGCCTTCTTGGCCACCTGGGCACACTGCTGGCTCATGTTCAGTTGCTGTCAACCAACACCCCCAGGTCCTTCTCTGCCAGGCAGCTTTCATGCCAATAGGGAGCTGTGAGCCAGGAGGCAGCTCTACAAGGCACACCCAGTGGCCTGTGCACACAGGTGCTGTCCCCCACCTGCTTCGCCTTTCTTCCTCTTGCAACTGCAAATGGATTTGAAAAACATTATAAATGAGATTAAAGGAATAAAAAAATTGTCTTACCTGAGCATCTGCCTTTTAGGTGGCTGAATAATAGACAGTTTACTTCCCTAAGCGCCTGCTTTTGAGGAACAGGACTATTTCTATGCACAGCATTTCAGTAGAAGAAACACATTCTGGTGCCACAGACATTAATAGCAAATAGGGAAGGCAAACACTCTTAAGAGTTTGTTAAAAAAAATCTGCTTAACCTTTTTCTATCCAGTCCTACGCTTGTGGTGATACCATAAAGCGATAACCTTATCCTACAAAGTCTCTGTGTTCACAAATGTAGGATTTTGGGTTTTGCAACCACTAAAACAAGGTCTGGAACTGAAAANGCCGCGCGGCCCGGCCCAGCATCCCCCGCGCCCGGGCGGCAGCCGCCGCGCTCCCGCCGCCTCGGCTGCTCCGCTCGCCGGCGGCTGCACGGGAGGGGCTGGGGTGGGATGGACTGGGCGGCTCCCTCCGTCCCGCTCGGCAGCGCAACCTCGTGGAAAGGGCTTTGAGATCAGCGAGTCCGACCGTACCTGCCCAACACGGAGCCGTATCGCCGAGCACGTCATCTAGACGTCTTTTAAACACCCGCAGGGATGGGGACTCCACCACCGCCCTGGGCAGCTCTGCCAGCGCTTGATAACTCTTCCAGTCAATAATTTTTTCCCGATGTATAATCTGAACCTCCCCTGGTGCAGCTTGAGGCCGCTCCATCTCATCCTGTCGCCCATCACTTGTGAGAAGAGACCAGCACCCTCCTTTCTCTACAACCTCCTTTCAGTTAGTTGTAGGCAGTGATAAGGTCTCCCCTCAGCCTCCTCTTCTCCAGGCTAAACAACCCCAGCTCTCTCAGCCGTTCCTCATAAGGCCTGTTCTCCAGCCCCTTCACCAGCTTCGTTGCTCTTCTNCAACTGCAAATGGATTTGAAAAACATTATAAATGACATTAAAGGAATTAAAAAATTGTCTTACCTGAGCATCTGCCTTTTAGGTGGCTGAATAATAGACAGTTTACTTCCCTAAGCGCCTGCTTTTGAGGAACAGGACTATTTCTATGCACAGCATTTCAGTAGAAGAAACACATTCTGGTGCCACAGACATTAATAGCAAATAGGGAAGGCAAACACTCTTAAGAGTTTGTTAAAAAAAATCTGCTTAACCTTTTTCTATCCAGTCCTACGCTTGTGGTGATACCATAAAGCGATAACCTTATCCTACAAAGTCTCTGTGTTCACAAATGTAGGATTTTGGGGTTTGCAACCACTAAAACAAGGTCTGGAACTGAAAACTGTTCAAGGGGGACAGCTTTTAGCATGACTTGCTAGTTCCTAAGCTCCCCACCTCCGCCCCAGTGCTTACAATGCAGTTGGCAGCAAGGAATTAGATTATGGTAACTTGAAACTAGCTTGGAATGAACTTTCTTCTTCTATGAGGCGCAAATTAATCTCCTCCCTTCTGGTATCTATGTGCTCTGCCAACAGAAAATGGCACTTCAAGGGAAGTGATTTATGCATGTACAGTATCAGGGTTCTTGTCTCCATATAATGCTTATGTGACTGGCCTGAGTTATCAGTACAAACCCCTAAAGAACATCAGGCCCATGGCATTACCTCATGGAAACAAAGAGGAAAGTGATGTATTCCTCTACCCTCTATGTTGTTCCACTAAAGCAAAGCTGCACAGAACAAAACCAACTTTATCCACTGGTAACAAAGGAGTCTTAGAAACTGTTGATCTGAAAGACTGTCACTGTCACTGGAAAACACAAGTGATTGCATATTTGATGGCTCTGGGGACTAAATAAGATCCCACTTGTATCTATCATATACGCTCTAGAAGGGAAACCTTACACAGCAAAGCTCACTGAGTTACTCACTCCCACTGCAGGGTCACTACAGCCTATTAAAATGAATATGGCTCCGGGGAACAGCAGAACAGATATTGCACTGTTAACAGGCAGTGACTACTAAACATGAGAATGTGTAATACAATCAATATTTATCATAACAAAATTTCCCAAATTTTTATTGGAAGAGTTTTTCTGTAGCTAAAGTAAGAGTTAATTTCTGGACTTATGTACCTTGTTGAGTAAATCATATCCATGAAGTGGCTGACAGTTAAATAAGCGTTTAAAGAGTTAAGTGTATTAATTCAAGATGGAATATTTACGGTTTCTTCAAGCAGAGGTAACTAGGTTATGGTAATTGGCTTTTTTTTTTTTTTTTTTTAATACTCCCTACCACACGGTGATGGTTTTCTTTGGTGAGGAAATTGAGTATCAGGAATAGAAAAAATATCTTTTAGTTTTGGCCATTATGCAGTACTACACTTTCTATGCTCTGTTTTAAAAGGTCAATAAGGAGCAAAGGAGCACCACCACTCAGTGAGGCTTGTGGATGCTAGCTTCTGTAAGGGACTGGGAATGAAAAAAATAGTGTTTTCTTCTACAGACCAGGAGAAACAAAGAGAACACTTTACCAGCCAAGTCTTGCAACACTGCCAAGTTTAAAATCATGACTTTGATGCTTTGAAAAACTTACCCCACATTTACCTTTCATACTCTTCAGATAGCCTCATGAGGCAACTATTTCTTTGTTCACTAAGCAACATGATGTGTGTCTTACGATTTCCACTGTAAGCACTCGCTGTTCATTGTAACTTAGTCCCAAAATGCACGTATAACATACTTCCCTCCAAAACTAAACAGTACACACAATTAACACTTGACAAAGAAAAGTTCACATAAAACTGCCTTTGCATTTATATGTTCATACCCATTGAGTACAGTTGACATAAAAAGAAATTGTGAAACATTGCTACAGCCACAGATACCATTAAAATAGCTATAAAATGCAGTTAATGGTAATGCTTCTTGAGACCACGAAAACAAGGTCTGGAACTGAAGACTGTTCAAGGGGGACAGCTTTTAGCATGACTTGCTAGTTCCTAAAATTCCCATCTCCACCCCAGTGCTTACAATGTAGTTGGCAGCAAGGAATTAGATTATGGTAACTTGAAACTAGCTTGGAATGAACTTTCTTCTTCTATGAGATGCAAATTAATCTCCTCCCTTCTGGTATCTATGTGCTCTGCCAACAGAAAATGGCACTTCAAGGGAAGTGATTTATGCATGTACAGTATCAGAGTTCTTGCCTTTATATAATACTTATGTGACTGGCCTCAGTAAGAAAATGGTTAGGAAAATGAATAGATTATTACAGACTTTAAATTTACATTCCAATTCATGTTCTCAGGGACATTTTTAAAATGGAGACAATTTACTAAAATAAAACCAGAGTTCTAGGGAAGCATGAAACTGAGGGAATAGAAGGGACCTGGCTGCAGTGTTTCCAAGTGGTGAAGGATCTGTCTTATAAATCTCAGGGCATTCCTTTCAAATCTTTGTTGAGGCTAAAAAACCCTGAACCAATAAAAACAACAAAATAAAATTTAAGGTTGGGCAGAAGGACACAGATGATCTTCTGAATTAAAAACTCTTTTCCTGGGCAGAATATCAGGCTCTAGTAGAACACCATAACTCCAGACACACCCCAGCAATTGAACTGTCAGAGGCACGAAACTGCAAGAGCAGAGATCTTTACCCTCATCATGGGGAGGAATGTGATCGAAGGTGCTGTGCATCATATTCCAAATACATTCAGAAAGTGAAAGCACACAGCTTAACTACAGAGTAATAATCTACACTAGCTAGTTTGACAACAAACTGAACCAGGACCTCAATAGGATGTTGTTCCCAAAGAAAAAAAAATGTTAACTTCAGTCATGATTATATGCAAGACAGATCCCTTTTTCCTCCCCTCCCCTTCCCTTCGTGATAGTTCCTTCAATGCTCCCTTGCTTGTTCACAGGTACCTTTCCAGAGTTGGAAGGAAAGGGAGAGAGAGCAGAAAAAAAAAATATCTGATCATGAAATTTAAAGCCCTCATCTGTACAACAATGCCAAACCAGGGCAGACAGCTTCAAGTTCTCCCCCTAAGGTAGTTCTATGCAGTCATCCTTCTTTAAATAGGATTTCCTCATCCCCTGTCCAGCAATCCCCCGGAACAGAATTTTCCAGTGGATTTTGCTTTAAAACCAACAACTGGATATTTTTAACGATAACAAAACCTCTGTGTTTTCCATAGAGTAGTGGATCACACCAATAAGGTTTCTAAATAAATTGCTGGAAGGCATGGCACCACTTGGGAAAGAATCGGGACTCCAATCACAGAGATGAATTTTAACTCAAGGAATGAGAAGTACTCAAGACTGGGCAAAGGATCATAAATTACACTCTTATTACAGCATTGCCAGGCTGTATAAATTGCACTCAAGCGTTAAGACAGTAGGGCAGAGACCTGAGTTGTGATTATAGGGAGGCTGCATGATGCACACTCATTGCTTTTTCCTCCCTCTTCTGAAACTTTTTACAGTGTCTCTGTGTTTGCTCAGGCATTCTTTTATGCTTTCTCTTGCTTGTAAATTTATCTTTAATGCATTGTAAGCATAAATTTATACCAAAAAATTATCACATTTACACTTACACAGGAATGACACACAGGATCACTTGATAGGCACAAAAGTATCAAAAAAACCTATCATGGCTAAGCAGTAACCATTATTCAGATCAGGATTGCACATACAAACACAGTGTGCACCAGGCAGGAAACCAGTCCACAGGATGTGGTTCAGAGTCTATCTCCCAAAAAGGTTAAAACAGACAGAACCAGGCCTTGAGGGAAAGACTGCAGCTTGAGGTTTAAATTGCCCCCAGTGGGGCCAGGCCAACTCACTCGGAATTCACTTAGAATATAGTATTTATGGAAAACACTGGTGTTAGAGTACATTAATTAATACTAAAGTCATAAGTTACAAAGAAGAACTCAATTAATGCCTGGCTCCAAGCCTGATGTGAGTAAAGGGGCTTTGGCTTCTTTGATCAATGGGTGGCTCATGCACCCCATGACATTTTTGCAAAGGTTGGGACACGTGGGTCTCC
>WAAB01014094.1:42208-161772 GCA_013389865.1 Piaya cayana | reverse complement strand
TGATTCTATGATTCTGTGCACAAATGGGCTGGATGTGTATCTCCCATCTTTCTGGGAGGCCCCAACGAGAGGCAGTGGCCGTGGCCGCTGTGCTGATGTCGCTCTCTCCCCCACAGGCTCTTTTCGCACTGTCCTCCATGCTGAGACACTTCCCCTATGCCCAGCAGCAGTTCCTCAAGCTGGGTGGCCTCCAGGTGCTCAGGAGCCTCTTCAGGCAGAAGGGAATGGAGACCCTCTATGTCCGCGTGGTGACGCTCCTCTACGATCTCATCATGGAGAAGGTGAGTAGGTTGGAGGGAAGGGATGGGATCCGACCAGGCTCTCCTCACCTTCACCCGTCACCAAGCCAAGGGGGGCATCAAGCATCCTTGCTGGAGGATGAGGAGGGGCTGATCCACCATGGTCCACGCTGTTGGGATAACTTCCCTCCAGCACTGTGGTGGGACATGAGTGCCTGGAAGAGCCCAGAGGGAGCATAAACCTTTATTTTTAATTAAATCCCCGCCACCGTCTCCACTGGGGGTGTTTAAATAGCAGAACAGCAATGACATGAGTGGCTAACACAGATGCTGGGCTGTGGTGTCCAAGTGCTGGGGACCGGCCACCACGGCTGCGCCTGCACGTCCCTCACTGGAGCCAGGCCCACACCATTAAGTGTTTTATTTTCCAGTCCCTTGGATTATGGCTGTAAATGTCAGTTTAAAACCCGTCTTTCCTTGCCATCGCTCGTTGTTTAGTCGGTGCATTTCTCTTACTCCAGAGAATGGAAATTAAATCCAGTCTCGCTCCGTTTATGGCCAATTTGCCCTGCAGATTATTGCTGCTGTAATACTCGGGTTTCAGGCTCTGCAGCGCAGCGGCTGCAGGTTGAAAGCCGTTGTTTTCCAGGAGACTTTGTAAAGGTGCAAATTATTTTAGCAGGTCTGAAATCTTATCAGGTGCGGCTGCATGGCGCGGGGCTCCCGGCTGCTGCTCACAGGGAACAGGAACCTCTTCCCTGCACCATTCCCTGTCTGCTCCCAGTGCTGCAAGTGACCTTAAACCTCGCGTATTCTCTGGTTTATATTAAAATAATGACATTTTTTGATGCCTTTCGGACTGGGGATGGTGCAGAGGCAATGGAAGAGCCCACAGTGGCAGATGTGGGGTGAGTGATGATTAGAGAGGTTTGGAAATAATAATTTGCCATTGTCAGCGCTCGGCACCAAAGCACAAATTGCTGGGGGGGGCTGAACAGCTTTTTCTGCCGCTGCCTTTCCTTTTCTCTGCAAATGGCTTCAAGTTGTACCAGGGCAGGTTCAGATTGACCATTCGGGAAAACTTCTTCATGGAAAAGGTTCTCAGGCACTGGTAGAGGCTGCGCAGGAAGATGATGGAGTCTCCATGCCAGGAGGGGTTTAAGAGACGGGTAGATGATGTGGTCAGGGACACGGCTTAGCAGTGGGCAGGGATGGTTGGACTTGATGATCTCAAAGGTCTTTTCCAACCCAGCGATTCTGTGTTTCTATAAAATCCAGCATGACCAGCAGGGTTTGGCATCCCGAGGGGCTGGGAGAGGGGAGCTCTCCTCGGCATTGTCCCTCCTTGTCCCATCAATCAGGGGGTACGGTGGCCGTGCTCCCTGCAGCACCCGCATGGGGATGGGTCAGAGACAGCGTTTTGGGTCCCTGCAGACCAACAGCCTCCGAGGCTCCTCGCGGGCCTGGGACGTGGTTGTGCTTCTGGGGACACCGGCTGCCCTCTCTTGCCCAGGCCTGGATTTCTGTTCCCAGCCCCACGCAGCCCTCGCCTGCCCTGGCTGAGCGAGGCCACCAACCCTGCCTTGCAGACCTAATGAACACACACAGTAATTATCACAGCAGGCCACCAGCTCAGCTGGGAGGATCGGCTGGGGGAGCCTGTTTGGGGAATTCCACGCTATCACAGCTGCTCNATCTTAGGGAGAAAAGTTTTGCTGCAAGGGGAGGCCCTGGTTCAAGTTGCCCAGAGCAGGGGTGGCTGCCCCATCCCTGGAGGTGTTCAAGGCCAGGTTGGATGGGGCTTGGAGCCCCTGATGCAGTGGGAGGTGTTCCTGCCTGTGACAGGGGTGGAATTGGATGGGCTTTGAGCTCCCTTTCCACCCAAACCATTCCATGATTCTGTGATTGCATCTCCTCTATGGAGCACATGAAGCCAAGCAAGGCTGTTTTGCAGGCTCTGGCAAGCCTGTCCTGAGGCAACAGACCGAGAAGCTTTACAGCTGAACCTGCTTCTCCTTGAGTCCCACTTCAGGGCTGGTCAATACGAATCTCCTGGACACAAGAGNAACCATTCCGTGATTCTGTGATTGCCTCTCCAGTTTCAGGGCTGGTCAGTACAAATCTCCTGGACACAAGAGTTTTTCCAGGATGGACCCTCAGCCCCTGTGGCCAACTTCATGCACAGGGCACAACCTCATCTTGCTTTCCTGTTGTGAGTCACCATCAGGGCATTATGGGATGTGCATCCTCCTGTCCCACAATATCACCACCTGGGAGCAGTTGTTCTCCAATAAGGATATTAACCCCTGTTGCGCTGCTTCCCACAGATGCTGCTTGAGGCCTCTCAGCACGGCAGCGGAGATCAAATGGAAGAGAAACTCCAGCAGTACCGGCAAGTCAAGCTGGTCCCGGCAGTGATGGAGCAGGACTGGTGCGTGGTGGTTTCCAACCTGCTGGCCATGCCAGAGCACGACACGCGGGAGAAGGTCCTCAAGACGGTCGGCGTGCTGATGGGGTTCTGCAAGGAGCGTTTCCAGGGGGACCCGGCACTCAGCTCCACCCTCAGCCTCCTGCGCAGCGAGTACGAGGAGCTGGCGGCTGAAGAGCAGAGGGAAGGCGACAAGGACGGTTATTTCAAGGAACTCCTTGGCTCCGTAAATACCATCATTCAGGAATTAAGATGAAAATAGCTGTAGGTCCAGCTCAGTTCCAGGTAAATCATGGCAGCAGCATGAGAGTTGATGGCACCAATGTAACACTCTCCCAAATAAACTGCTGGACTAAATGTGATCCCTGCACTGGGCGAGGGGGCCGGCAGTGTCGTTATTAAAGCCCTCGCGTCTTGGGGTGCACTTTTGTTTGCGTGGGAAACAGAGGCACGTATCCCAGAGGGAGCGAGGGGGAGTCTGGGCTGGCACTGCCCGTCACCCTGCACCCACTGAGCATTCTCGGTCTGTCTGCAGGATCATTGGGGTGAGAAGGACTAAGGGATGTGGGACTGGCCTTGTCAGGCAGCGCATGTTCCCTCGGTGCTGATGCCTTTGTCCCTGCCTGGCAATGACCTGCAGTGAAGTGATCCTGTATTTACTTTGTCGGATGCATCTCAGTGCTCAGCCAGCACCGTTTGCCTCTGGATTGTGTCATGCTTGTATGGCAGTGTCAGTGCCCTGAGCTGATGGGTGGAGGGCTCTCCAGAGGGCTCTAATCCAGCCTCCGCTCGGAGCAGGAGGCCGCAAGCACCTTGAGGGAGCCCAGCTCCACGACCACCTCCTTATGGGTCCTGCAGCTCCAGCATGGCACGTGTCCCAGGGGTCAAGGCATCTCCCTGAGCCCTGGGCTGGGGCAGCCCTGGAACTGCTTGCGCAGGCGTAACTGCCTTCAGCAAACCACAGTCTCTCTGCTCGCACTCTTCTTGGCTTTGGAGGAGGCTTGCAAGATGGTCAGTTCTGGGGTCCCAGTTCTGGGGCTGAGGCTGGATTTTTCCAGCCGTGTAATCACTGAGTTTGAAGAAGACCTGTTAGCTCAGCAGTCCAACCCCGCCACACCTACCCAGTCATGAGTTTTGAACCTCCTGCCTTTCCTGCTATTGTAAAACACAGTTTGGGGTGATTTGCTCCCCACTCTGTACCCATCTCATCCTCTGGGATCCCCCTGCCCAGGGCTGGGCTCCCAGCGGGGCAGGAGCAGTGCGGCTCTGGGTGGGAGGAGAGCGCTGGATGGAAAAGGCCTTGGTTAAACCTCCGTGCAAAGCCTTCACATGCAGTTAAAGCAGGAAAAATGCAACATGGCTTGATTCACCACTGAATTGAATTAAGAGAATTAAATACTTGAATCCTATGTTCAGTTCTGGGCCCCTCACCACAAGAAGGATGTTGAGGCTCTGGATCAAGTCCAGAGAAGAGCAACAAAGCTGGTGAAGGGNTTGATAGGAATGGTTGGACTCTGATCCAGTGGGTCTCTTCCAACCTGGCGATTCTATGATTGAAAGAGCGCTTGAAATCTGGAATGAGATTCCTGGGGATTTAATGGGATGATGTTTCACTAAAACACTGTAAGACAGTGTGGGTTCATCTTCCTGGCTGAGCAGGGGTCTGTGGGGCTCAGGTACGGCCTCTCTGGGCGCTGCAAAACCTCCCCAAATCCTGCTGTTCAACAAATGTTTGGGTGTTTCAGGCGGTGACTGAAGCAGCCACGTCCCACTCCCACCACACCTGTGGGCAGGGACATCCCCAAGCCCTTCCTGCCCAAAGCTGCTGTGGGTCCTGTCCGTCCCTGGCCTTTGGAGCTCCGATTCCTTCTCCCACTGTCGGAACGTGGTGCTGAGCAGCAGGAGGGGATGGGGCAGCTCCGCTTAGCGTGCGCTGCTGGCAAAGGTGACTGAAAAGCTCTCGCGCCTCGTCCCTGCACTGGGCTCACAACCCACTGCACTCACATTCCCCTCCAGCAGTGCCGACCGACTGCACCAGCCTCTCCCCGGTGCTTAATTACATCAAGCAGTAATTACTGTAATTCTTTCCACTTGGCTCTAATAAAGCGAGCGCTCTGCTCATGCCTGGACCCCCTTGCTGGGCGGCCAGCGCTGCAGCCCGGGAGTGACGCTGCCACTGCCACACGGTTTGGATTAGGAGGGATCCGGCACATCCAGGACTGGTGGATCCTGATCTGCTTGCAACCAGAGCCGCCCCGAGCTCATGTGCAACAAGCCAGAGGCCCCAGCGCTGCTGCTCCTTGCTCGGAGTAGGACCTGGTGCTGCTTGGGTGCCCGGCTCCTTGCCAGCGCCCTGGGTCTGGGGCTGCTGTGAAATCAGTTTCCTGCTTCCCAGCCCTGCAGGACTGAGCTGGCATCTAAAACTGCTATAAAAAGTGCCTTCCCTTGTCTGATGGTCACAGTTCAAACCTCCTCGCAGCGGGCGCTCCGTCCTTTAACCTGAGTCCATCCCAGTGACTGATGGAGCCCAGGGATAACGAGGGAACACGGGAATCCATCCCTTTGCTGAGCCCCTGGCTCACACACCCGCCTGCGGTCACAGCTCGTCCCGGGCGAGGACCAAGGTTCTTGGATAAAACCAGAGCTGGGCAGGGCAGAGTTTGGCCTCCGTCCCTCTCCGGACGCAAGGAGCCACGCGCTGCCCTCTGCTCCCCAGCCGGGTGTCAGAGAACCCCGCATCCGTTGTTGCCAACTCCTTGCTCAGGGTTTGAGGCATAAACTGTGATGTTAATTTAAAAGCTAAATATACATAGATCTGTGCATCTCGATGCATGGGCTGGTTCTGAAGCTCATTAATAGACGGCATTTTGGGGTGACTCAGTGTCCATACCTCACAGAGCGGCACCGACTCAAAAAATACCCCCATCCTGTGTAAAAGTGTTTGGCAATTGCACCTAAACGGAAATGGCGGCTGCTCTCTCCATCGCCCCTGGGACGGCAGCGGAAGGTGCACTCGCTCCCCTCAGCACTGATGCTGCTCCGATGTTAAAGGCACACGGGAACAGGTAACTCAGCTGTTTGTCATCTACTTGAGGGGCTGAACTGCTTGAAACTGTAATAAATGAGGCAAAAATATCCCAAGAACTATTTAGCTTGATTCCCATCAGCAATAACCTCGATATAGTAAATTATAAAGTGATCAAGATAAATAGAATTATAACGTAGCTCTGCCAAGGCTCGGCAATTCCGACGTGGTTTAAACATTAACTGCTGCTCTCTCCGCTAATGGATGCTTTGTAGAAGGCTGTGACCTGCGCAGGCGCCGCTCCTCCAGCACCGGACTTCACTGGGAAGTGTAAACCACACTGAAATTCATAAAATTTAAATAAGACGGGGAAATTATACCTTGTAGTTGCAGTTATCACCAATAATGTACAGTCTGAATTGCAGCTCGAGCAAACACCGCTCGCTGGGCACCTCTGGAAGCCCCAGGCGGATGCGGAGCAATTATGAGAAATGAGCACAAAGCCGATTTGCATCTGAATGCCGGGGCGGGGGAGGCTCCATTCACAGCACCACAATACGCCGGCTGGTAAAAGCAACTTTATTAGTGTCCCGCAGCAAAATACATTAGTAATTGGTAACCAGGCATTAAAATTCCCGTCCGGTGTCGTACAGAAGCCATCGGCCGCCTCCGCCAGTGTGTGGTCGCCTGGATTTGCTCGGGGCGCTCCCCTGGCAGCGACGCGGTGAAACCCCCTTGGAAGAGGTGAAGGAACGCGGGGAACCCACTCGAGAGGCTGCACCGCGCAGCCAAGGCACCACAGCTCCAAACCCGACCCCCCAGCAAACCCAGAGGCCTCCTGGCGAATTCCCAGTTGTGCTCCTGCTGTTGGGCAGCACCTGCTGCATTTTCAGCCTGGTTGGAGCGTACAGAGCCTGCTCACTCTCCTCCCCAACAGCAGGAATGCGCTAATTCATACAATACTTCAATTATAATTTTTTTGAGTGAAAAGACCTAATTTTCCTCTCCTAATCCCAATGCAAACCCACACTCTGAGCAGCCCGATTCAGCTGTTAGTGTTAACCATTAGCGTTACTGTCAAATCCTCTTTGGTTATCGAAAATTTTATTTAAAGCATGATTATACAAAATAATTTTCTGCTAGAAATGCCCCCCCCCCCAAATCTAAAAGCACTCTAAAGGAACACACTGCCGCAGGCTGGAGCTATAGTGGTAGGACTGGTACATCGGAGTATTTCCCCACGTAATCTAAACAGAGTTATCAAAATTATATTAAGTAAATACATTGTGAGGAATAGTAAACTTCTGAGAAATCCCTAGGATACAAAAAGTAGAGTTCTGGGAGGAGCAGTGTGGGCTAAAGGGAGAAAAACCACGGCAGAGACCCCTTTAAATGCTCTCCATGGCCTTGAACTCACTGAGAGCCTGCACCGGGTTCACGTGCTTCTTCTGCGATGCTCTCTTGATTTTAGTTTGGGTTTCGTCTTGTTTCTCCCTCTTGACCAGGGGTTTCTTCTCCGGAGCTTTCATCTTCCAAGAGACGGCAGGGAGGTTGAGCGAGGCCATGCCCTGGGACTTCTGGTACTTGGTGGATGCCACGTAGGAGGCCTTCACCGTCTGCACCACGGCGTTCATCAGGTTCTTGGCGGCTTGGATGAGGGACATGGCACTGTCCACCTGCCAACGGCAACACGGGAGTTAGAGGCTGAAGACCCCACATAAACCTTATCAGGCTCCTTACTGGGGAGGGCAGGGAGAGGATAAGGGGAACGGTTTTCAGCTGAAAGAGTTGAGAGCGAGATGAGATCTTAGGAAGAAACGTTTTGCTGGGAGGGTGGGGAGGCCCCTGCCACTAATGGCAATGGAAAACCTCTATATGGGGCTCTCTGCTTCCGTGACTAAGCTTTAACAGTAGCTAATGCACTAATGAAGTTAATAAAGCTGTAATATCTTAATCACTGATAATAAATATTTAAATCCCCCTATAACACAAAGTTATATTGGAAAGGAGGGAACACAATTGCATCTGCAGCCAGGAGCCCTTCCTGGGTGGCTCCCGATTTCCCAGAGTATTAAAATGATGGAGAAAAGGCATCTGCCAAAGCCTGAGCAGGTGGCAGAGAAGAGCAGGTACAAAAGGGCAGGGTGGAAGGGAGGGGGACACTGAGGGGACCCTGCTGTGACCTCACTCCTCCAGGCCCTGCACTGGTGGGATCTCCGGCTCGGAATGCCAAAGGCTCTGGGCAGGATTTTGGTCCTGGGCAGGGTCTGAACACCTCTGCTCAGCTTGCAGAGAGCTCTGCTGCCTGCACACATTTCAATGCCTGTGTTGTGGACATCCGAGGTGGGTTTGGGGGAAGAACTTGAAGCCACTGCTTGTCTCACAGTTGGGCAGGTGGGTGGCACCTTCCCTTCCATCCTGCGGTGTCTGGAGTCCAACAGATCAGATCTGCACCCCCTCCAAGCAAACCAGCATCGTTGGCTTTCCTCACGCCACTCTAATTCTGGAAAACACTTCCATTACATGCACCTGCTTCCAGGGATCTGGTGCTCAGGGACATGGTTTAGTGTTTGACAGGAACAGTTGGACTCGATGATCCAGTGGGTCTCTCCCAACCTGGTGATTCTATGATTCTGTTATGTTTAACATAAAAGCTTATCTTGGATTAACTGTCACCCTTGAAAGGAAAACCGCATGATCCAGTCATGTCACGGCTCATACATACCCCAGAGACAACCAGCTCCCCTCCCAGGTTCTGAACTTCAGCCTTCACTTTGCTGCAGATGTTCAGCTGGTGGCAATAGAGCGCGATGCGCTGCAGGTAGGCAAGGAGGTCCTGCTTGCAGGCAGAGTCGGGGCACTGCAAAACAAAGGGGAAGGTTTATGTGCAGTTGCGAAAACTGGAACAGAAAACTTCTAGAGAGAAAGCAGACAGCTCTTGGTGAGGCCCTGCAACAGGCTGCCCAGAGCAGTGGTGGCTGCCCCATCCCTGGAGGGGTTCCAGCCCAGGTTGGATGGGGCTTGGAGCCCCTGATCTAGCGGAACTAGGTAATCTTTAAGGTCCCTTCCAACCCAAACTATTCTATGATTCAATGAACTCTGCTCTGTAACAGTGAACGTGCTCCAGGGATCGTTTCCCTTTCTGCTGAGCTTTGGTTTTCAGAAGACAACTGGGGACCACAAAGGCATCACTAAATACATTTGAAAAACCAGAAGGAATAAACGGGGCTACCAGAACACAGGGGCAGCCACTGGACAAAAGTACTGGGGCTCCTTTCGGCTGCACAACTGCCCTTGGGCTCCCTGCAAGGAGGAACAGGAGGACGAGGGCTCCTGAACCTCTCCTGAGCAAGTTCCTTAACCAGAAAAGGTCCAACCTGTACGCTGTACAGGACACAGCAGTGATGATGTGACAGCCAAGACCTCAAGCTGCAAACCACAATGTTACCAAACCCAGCCTCAATCCTCAATCTGAAGTATTCTACGCTAGGAAATGATAAAGCCAGCAGTTACTCAATTATCTCCAGCAAAGTAGATATTTTCCTGACTTCTGCTCCCATTTCTTAGCAGTGTGGAAGCCAGATTCCTCACCAGGCATGAAATAAAATGTTTAAAGTGCTTGCTGAAGCACTCATCCGGAAGATAAAAGTCAGTTTTTCAGCTTTGCAATTGAAAGACTACGTAGGTACCGGAGACTGCAGTGCAGTCAGAAAGCTGTTTGCTCGGACAGAGACGAAGGGCCATCCCTTTTTTTGCAGAGTCGAGTGGTGAGATGATTAATGAACCAGTCTCACACTGGATTTCAAAACAAGAGGAGCCCTGCTGAGAAGCAGCCACAGTCCAAAACGGGATCTGCAAGCATAAGACACAAAGGCTCCGGGAAGCTTTTTACTCCCTGTGCCAGTCCTGCAGCCTCTTTCAAAACGGCAGCAAGCGTGGTGGCCACCATGGCTTCTCCAAAGCCTAACGGGCTAACTGAGATCCACCAGCATGCTCTGGCTGCACGGAGACCAGCGAACAAAGCACTGGCCTCCCCAAACACAGTGGGAACCAGACCCTCATGTGGCTGCTGAAGCATCTGGCACTGATGTGGCACCTCGAGCTGCCTGCACCCCAGTGAGGGCACCAAATCTCTTGTGATGGAGTAAATCCATGGGCTGTTGGCCGGCTCTGGCCTCCAGACACCCCAGGCTGCGCAGCACACGGTGCCTGAGATGACAGATTTCCCACCAGTCCAGACACATTCATGCACGCAGACCCTGCAGATCTCCATCCTTCCTAGAAGGCTGCACCCCATCCAGAAACTCATCAGGGCTCCAGCATCCAGGATCCTGGCTCACAATCCCTGATCACTAACTGCAGGCTTTCTAGCACCCCACAGACACAAGCTTTCACGTACGAGATCCAAATGCCTTTCCCTGGCCCCACAGCTTAGCCTGATTGGACAAGCACGCAGGGCACACCACGAGTTCTCCCCTCCGGGCAACGGTTTAGCTGCAGGTCTGCCCAGCCAGCCTCTCATCCAGGAGAAGCCAGGCACCGGCTGCCTCCAGACCAGCACCAAAACCTTCACAGAAAGCACGGGTTGCTGCAGGGATCTACCCATGTTGGACAAGGAGAGGAAAGTCTTGCTCCAAGCAGCATCTGCTTCTCTTCACCCAGCCCCTGCTCGCTCCTCCTACTGCCCAGACCCTGCTGGGGTTCAGAGATCTCCAGCAAACCCCTCATGTCCTCGAGCACCCCGATCCTGCACAACAGAGCATCACATGAAGATTCATAATGGACACGGTGTGCTCAGAGGAATAACCTTTTAAACGTGGCACCAATTTACTGCTTAAAGCTCCACTGAAGCCGAGGTTTATTGCTTACAGCCACACATCCTTTCCTCTCTCTTTAGAGCAAGGCAAAAATCCCCTCTTGGGTGCCAGCAGCAGGGGCCGAGCCCTTGTTCTCACTGCAGATCTTCTCTCCTCAGCTATGAGATAGAAGCAGGAACCCAAGTTTCATCAGGCTCTGTAGCACAGGTTATGGAGATCTGGGTGGCTTTGTGGGCATCTGACCTGGTGTGTCCACAAACCAATAGAAATCACCTTCTTACTCCCAAGGAGGGCAATGAAACACCCCAAGGACCTGAACTCTTACACAGGCACATTGCTTCCATCAGTGAAGTGAAAACTGAATAACAAAGCAGCAAAGCTTGCAGGTTAATTTTTTAAGCTAATCAATACCAGTCAGCTGTACAAAATGCTTTAGAGAAAGCGCACAAATAGCGTTGGCCGAAGAGCTAATGAAAAGCTGAAATTACCATTCTGGAAAGCGCTCTCCGTCTCCCAAACAGCTCATCTAATGAACAGAGCGAGCGGCGCCGCGGCAGAGCGAGGTGCATGTTGACAAATGCACAACACGACAGAGGGACCAGTGAACAACCCGAGGAACTTCATGGGTTGTGAGCTTACGGAAACTGTTTGAGGAAGGACACTCTCAAGGAAAGAGGCTGCCGCGTGGCTCCCAGTGGCTGGAGGAGGCGGCGGGGGAAGCAGTGGAAGAGGAGATATTATTCAGCTGTATTTATCAACATGATGCGAGCTGGAAAACCACATTCTCTGCCGTGTGTGCTATTTCTATGAGCAGAATAGAGCGTTCAGTTCAAAGACAGATTAGATGATGTTTGAATAGAGATGTAACGCAAGATAAAACCGAACATCGACAAAAGGCACTGCGGATGCCTGTAGGAGCCTGTCCTTGCCTAAGCAGGAACACTCAGATAAAAACCAAAACACCCAAGAGGCAACAATTTCAACACTGATTAAGAAAGATTATGCTATTGTATCAATCTACAACCGCCATCGACACACAAGACCCTCTGCAGAGGTAGCTCAGGAGGATCCCCACACACAGGAATCTGCCTCAGCAGAGAGAGGCACTGCAGACAGAAATAATTGTGCTGGAGGAGACCCCGTCCTCCCCAGACCCCAAACCGAGACGCTGCCGCAGCCCCAGCCGTGGGGCTGGCAAAAACTGAGCTGCTTCAAGTCAAAGCCAGGGAGGGGCTCTTGGTCAGGGAGTGCAGGGAGAGGATGAGAATGGTTTTCAGCTGAAAGAGGGGAGATTTAGATGAGATCTTAGGGAGAAATGTTTTGCTGTGAGGGTGGGGAGGCCCTGGCCCAGGTTTCCCAGAGCAGTGGTGGCTGCCCCATCCCTGGAGGGGTTCAAGGCCAGGTTGGATGGGGCTTGGAGCAACCTGATGCGGTGGGGTTGGAACTGGATGGGCTGTAAGGTCCCTTCCAACCCAAACCATTCTGTGAGTCTACAACATCTGGGATCCATCCCTGACAGAGCAAACACCCCCCTCCACTCACTTCCTACCACCCCTGCAGAGAAGCAGAATCACCTTTTTAGCCCTTTTTGGAAAGCAAAGAGGCAGGGAAAACCAGAGGAGCTGACAGCGACAAGCACACAGCCCCCATCACCATGTGTCTGGTAAGTGTCAGCGAGCGACCACAGAGACTTTTCTTCCTCACACTTTATCTCCAGTTTAGGGTAACAACAACTCCCAGGACAGGCCCCACCGGCCCCACGTAATGGCTGGTCTGGGCACTGTTTGTCCAGAGGCTGAAGCAGGCATTACGGAAGCAGATCCTACATCAGGACAGGCACATGGTGTGTGTGCCAGCAGCTGCCACCGTGGAGAGCCAGCAGCCGCCACCGTGGAGAGCCAGCAGCCAGCACCCGGAGCACAGCCACAGAGCAGCCCCGACAGCAAGAACCTGCTGAAAATTTGGCTGGGAAGCTTAGGAAAGCTTCCCTCCAGCTCCTTTCAATATAATGATTGGATACCGATACAACCTCCCACTGATATCGGAGACAAAAAGCAACAGAATCCGTCTTTTGCTTTGTACGTATTTCAACATTTAAAAAAAAAAAACCACGGAGAATCATTGTCTCACTGCAGATCTCGTTCATTTGTGTTGTACTCGTAACTTCTTCCCGTTTCCCCGTTCCAAACAAGCTGAGTGCTGTTTGAGCAGGAGATGGAACACCTCTGGGAAAAGCCGCCAGCCGACGGCGAGACACTTTTCAAGAGACGTAAAATACCTCGGATAATTGATTCTATGGCTTCAAAGGAAACACGCTGTAAAACCGCCTGGCGGCGGGAGTCAGGAGTGCCTGACACACTCACATGAGGGTCGTGATTCACCCGGTGTCACATGCAGAACAGGACACGAACCCCAACTGTTTGTTAAACGCCTCTATTAGGGGAAGGAAGGTGTTTGTGCTTGGCTGAAATGTTTGCGTTGTCCATCCTCTGTAACCTCTGGGGAGCTGCACATCAACAGAATCCTACAAGGTCTTATGAGGAGCGGCTGAGAGAGCTGGGGGTGTTTAGCCGGGAGAAGAGGGGGCTGAGAGGAGACCTCACTGCTCTCTACAACTACCTGAAAGGAGGTTGTGGAGAGGAGGGATCTGGCCTCTTCTTCCAAGTGACAGGGGACAGGATGAGAGGGAATGGCCTCAAGCTCCGCCAGGGCAATTTAGGCTGGACATTAGGAACAAAATTTTCACAGAAAGGGTGACTGGGCAGTGGAACAGGCTGCCCAGGGAGGGGGTTGAGTCACCTTCCCTGGAGGGGTTTAAGGCATGGGTGGATGAAGTGCTGAGGAACATGGGTTAGTGTTTGATAGGAATGGTTGGACTTGATGACCCAGTGGGTCTCTTCCAACCTGGTGATTCTGTGATTCCATAAGTTTCAGCATAACTAACAAACCACACAAGCTGGCAGTGTTAGTATATTGAGTTGGGGAAAAAAGCTCTCTACTGGTCAAAATGACTAAGTGTACAGTCCTGTTTGTATTTATCTTCAGACATGTGCTCAATCTTTTACATTTTTAAGGACCCTACTTCTGTTAAAAGGAACCATTTTATTTTCTTCTACATTTTGAGATTTCTCAGTGCAGAAAACCACATGCCACGTTCACATAAAACATTCAAATTTAAAAAGAATATACATTGTAAACCTTCAGCCTGATCTGTAACACAAATCGCTCCTTGCTTCATTTACCTACAGACCAGGACCTGATTCTTCCAGAAATACAGCTGGCAAAATGCAGTAGCAAGAAGATCCATTCTAAAAAGCATTTTTCAACTTTGTTTCCCCATCGAACGTTCCTCCCTGCATCATTAATACATCAGAGCGAAGACAACGTCCTCAGGATGCGGCACTCAAAGAGAGATCTGCATTACAAAGATTGACTTCTGAAGTGACACGGTTTTATTTCAAGCCTTGCATTATGACTTTAGGACTGAAAAGCAAGGCAGAGCTGTACAAAATACAGCTTAGTCCACGGTCTCAAACGTAATCCACCTGCATTTCAAGAATGTGTTGAAGGCAGAATATTATTACTAATGCTGATGTTTCTCTGCAATTTGGGTGTGGACCAAGACAGAAAGTGCTTTTGTTTGGCCCAATCCAGTTTGTGAAGTGGCTCAGGGCAGGCAGATGCATCGCTTCAAGCCCTGAGCCGGCCCAGACTCACTCAGTCCTACAGCATTCTATGATTCTATAATTCTTCTCTAATTTCTGTACACACAGCATAACAACAGCCTGGGACAGCACAGAAATGCTCGGGTCACCACGTGCCTTGCTCAGACTCTTAGTCAACTCCAACCAGACAAGGAAAAAACCACTGGAGTGCACTGACAATCTCACCATTCAGTCTATGTGGCATTTGAAAACCGTGAATATTAAAAAGCTGCCACAGAAATAATATTAGAGGTTGTGTAACAGGCCACGTGCAGTAATTATGGTGTTGCCTGTGCAGTCCTGTCATCGCTTTGGAAAGCACTGAGTGTATTCTGAGCGTGACAGAAGCGACGTGAATTCAGTTTCCGTCCTGTTTATGGAGAAACTGGCCTAGATACTGTGTGACATGAAGCAGCGTTGGCATATCGCTACCTTAAAATGGTGGGTGCTTGATTTAAGCTTAGGAGCTGCTGGTGTTACTCCTGGATGTATTTAGCTGCTTGTACGAGTGCGAGCATTGCAGGAGAGCAACCAGACAGCAACAGCTAGAATTTTCTAGCAGCAAATGTGGAAAATCAGTTAACCGCCCCCCAAAACCTTAGACTCTTCCATTAGTCGTGTCTGCGTGACAAAAGATCTGCTGTTGGTCACTTATGCTGGAGGCTCGTGGACATGAATTGTGACTTACATGGTCAGCAATGGTCCGTCCCAGCTTGTCCATCCTCGACCCGGCCTCTGCAATCTTCTTGGCTGCACTAATCACATCTGACGTGTTTTTCAGCGGACCTTTACCTCTGCAAAACAGGACAGAGCTCACCTTCTAGCACCAGAAAACCAGAGAGTGAGCTAGATAGTGCTTTCCTCCCCCTGTTCCATGCAGTCCTGGAAGCCATTCCTCACCCAAACCGTGAGTCAGGTTGCACAGAACGAGGCAGGTGTAACCATGACAGCACCTTCATTTTCAAGACAGTTCCCCCTTCCAGCCCTCCCCATATTTAGATTAAATCTAGGAATAAAAACATCTTAAACTTTACTGTTTTAAGCAACCTAATGATGATAAGAGATAACATTTTAAAAGACAGATTGGCAATTTTCACGGAACGCAACATCAAGTTTAAAAAATAGCGCTGTATAAAATCTCATAAATGAATTTCAAAAGACATCAAACCCCCTCTCTTTCTTTGGCAAATAACTGCACTAGGAACTATTTCTGCAGCACAGCAATATCAAGAAGCTCATAGAATTTAATGTTGTAAGGCACCGAGCAAATATATATCTATATTCCTTGGGACAAAAATCACCCTTAAGAAAGAAAGGAAGACAGGCAGGCAATAACTGCTGTGTATCTATAGATCAATTTAAGCAGTTATTACCAGCCCGTCACTGTGCAGTAATGCATCTCCCGAGCTAACACACGGGCTTTCACAGGGTACCATTTAAAGGAAATTATATGGAGTAAGCTCTTAAGAGCACTTGCAAACTATTTCACTGAGAGATCATCGTCCCGGCCAGTTGTGAGAGGAGGGAGATGTGCACAGATGAAGACTCACCTGGTGAAGTCGGTCATTTCCATCATAATCATGCACATTTGTTTTGCCAGAACAATTATATCATTACCGCTGTCATCCCATTTTGATACTTCAGCATCCAATTTACTCTTTTCTTCCTGGAAGCTTGCGACTTGCTCAGCAATCTTAGCCTTTTGCTCTTGAGGGAGCTGGGCCATGATAGCCTGAAAGACAGAGTTTTCTCATGTTGCCTTCTGCCACCGCTTGCAGAGGGCTTTTTGGAATATTTCACTAATAACCAATTCAAGTCATGTAGATGGAGGATAAAAATTTAATAGCAACCCTCTACCTAGAGGCTTTACGGAACCATTTCCTTCCATTTTGAACCAAAGTTTATGCTTTTTCTTAAGAACGAGTGCCCAGAAAGACAAGTTGACATCTGCAACGTGGGCATTTGCGTGATGCAATTATTAGATACCAAACAAGTTGGCCAGATAATGCCATCCATCAAAGCCAAACCGCAAGGAGAGGAGGGACTTGCCTTTCCTACAAAATTGAAGAGATTTAAAAGGAAGTTCCACTTGAGTATCTTGCAGTGCTGCAACGTTCGGAAGAAATATTACAAGTCTCTTTCCTGCAAAAAGCTAGATGTACTGTTTTGAAACATGCCTACTGAGGAAAGAGTAAGTGAAAATGAAGACTGTGTGCTTGTTCCTGAATAAAATCCATTAGGCCGTGTTTACAGGCTGTATGAGACCCAGGGCCCCCACCTTCATAAATACTAGGGGTGCTCATGCCTCCAGGAGCAAACGAAAAGGAGCCTTTGGTACAAAACAGCCTCTGGCAGCAGCTGCACTAAAAGGGAAATTAGAAACGTCTGCATTTAAATAAAACGGGGGAGAGGGCTACGGGGGGAGAGCGCTCGTACAAGGAAGGAGAGCACTCCCAGTTAGTGTAACTCGACAGCCAGCACGGCAGGAGTTTGATAAACAACGCCTGGATACTTCATGTCTGGTTTCAGGCTAGAAGAGCCTTCACAAAAACATCTTTCGTGGCACTTCCCCAAGAGTGTAAATTGCTATCGACCCAGAAGGGGGCATGTCAAATAAAAACAATAGGTAAGGCCTATTTTTCCTGCAAGGTACTGATTTTAAGTCTTCACCTATTAATGATTATATATTGCCTATGAATGCTTTCATTTTTAACAGTCATAGGAAATGCAGTTGGTTTAAATGATTTCATTTGGGAGCTGCTCTCAACAGCGTCTTGATTAAACACGCAGTGGCCAAACACGTGTGTGAGAAGACACTTAGTAAATAGTGCCCGAAATGCAGAGTTATCCGTTTCTTGTGCACAAACTCTCTATTTATGTGTTGAAAAGAACATGAGTACAATGGAATGAGTTGCCCCTTATCTCCCTGCAGGAGTTCTCCAAAACCAATGGCAGCTCCCACAATGTTTGCGATGTCAAAGTATAAAGTATTTCATGGGTATTAAAGGGATTTTCATCTTTCGGAACACCCAAACTAACACACAGACATTTCTGACCGTCCATCAGACCAGAACGTGCTGCGTTTCACTTAACCCCCCCATCCAGAAAACTGGAAACCAAGAACACCAGTTTTCTGACCCAACGTCTTCACCAGTTTTCTGACCCAACGTTTTCACCACGACCCTCCAATACCTTGGTGTGGAGTTTCAGAGCAAGCTGAAATCTTTCTTGAAGGCACGTCACACTGTGATAACACTCAATGATGTCCCTTACCCTCGCGCTTTGTCCGGCAATGAGCTGATCATCTTCAGTCTGAATACTTGTTCTGCTTCGGTTGTCAAAATCCTCAGTCTCAAAGTCAGAATCATCCAGCTCTTCAGGAGTCTGAGGAAACAGAAATTCAGAGTCAAACAATACATTTAATGGCTCTTAAAATCAAGAAGAATATCGTTCTTCAGGCAGAGAGAATGGAAAGAAGTGCAGGTGCTGTTTAGTATTTTCATCAGTGATACAGACAGCGAGATGGAGGCCACCCTCAGCAAGTTTGTAGATGACACCGAGCTGAGTGGTGCAGTTGTCACGCCAGAAGGCCGGGATGCCATGCAAAGGAACCTGGACGGGCTGGAAGGTGGGGCTGTGAGAACCTCATGAGGTTTGGCAAGGCCAAGTGCAAGGTCCTACACCTGGGTTGGGGCGATCCACAGTTTTACTACAGGCTGGGGGATGACATGATTGAGAGCAGCCCTGAGGAGAAGGACTTAGGGCTGCTGGTTGATGGAGAAGCTAAACATGAGCCGGCAACGTGTGCTCGCAGCCCAGAAACCAACTGTGTCTTGGGCTGCATCCAAAGAGTGGGACCAGCAGGGCCAGGGAGAGGGTTCTGTCCCTCTGCTCTGCTCTGGTGAGACCCATCAGGAGCCCTGTGTGCAGCTTTGGAGTCCTCAGCAGAAGAAGGACAGAACTGTTGGAACAAGTCCAAAGGAGGCCATGGAGCTGAACCAACGGCTGGAGAACCTCCCATGTGAGGACAGGCTGAGGGAGTTGTTGTTCAGCCAGAAAAAGGCTTTAGGGAGACCTTACAGCAGCTTCCAGTACTGAAAGGGGTTCCGGGAAGGTTGGGGAGGAGGTAGTGACAGAATGAGGGGGAATGGCTTTAAATTGTAAGGGGGACAATTTAGATTAGACATTAGGAAGAAATTCTTCACAGTGAGGGTGGGAAGGCCCTGGTCCAGGTTGCCCAGAGCAGTGGTAGCTGCCCCATCCCTGGAGGGGTTCAAGGCCAGGTTGGATGGAGCTTGGTGCCCCTGATCCAGTGGGAGGTGTCCCTGCCCATGGCAGGGGTGGAACTGGATGGGCTTTGAGGTCCCTTCCAACCCAACCCATTCCATGCTTCTCTGATTCTATAAATATTACTCAATGTTTTCAAGAGAATGATAAGTACAGGGACTGTGAGCACATGTGAGTACACTTGACTGCTTGTGTTAAACACCACAGGGATCCCCAAAACTACACTCCAGTAACTAAACAGATGAGGTCTGCAAGGACAGGAAAGCGCTCGGGATGTGAAACATAGAAAATAAGTTTTTACCAAATGCCTGGTATCTCTTGCAACTCTGTTCCATGTAAAAGCTGCGCTTGAACTTCTGAAGCTAAAATTACACAGCTTTAAGGCCTGGTTCGAAACTACAGACATCGTCTTTAGCACAATTATGAATCAAAGCATCAACTAAACTAACAACAGATAAAATATATCGAAATTTATTCTTATCCCCCAGGAAAAGCTGAAATTTTTAGCTAGTTAGGGCCAGCGTTTATGCTGTAGGCGAAACACATCTGACCTAGTTCCTGCTCGCCTAGGATTTATTTTTGCTGCTGCCAGTCTGGAGCTGGCAAACTTCTTATAAAGCTTATCAAGTTTAAACAGTACGTTTGTCAAAATACTACATCTTTGCCTAGAGTGGCACTTCGTGACGATTTTGCAGAGCTGGATCAACAAAGAACTTCCCTGATAAATGTAATAAATCATGATTAACAGATAAGATGTAAATAAAGTCTCTGTTCTTCGTATTTCTTTCCTACGATCTGAATTGTATAAAACTGCTTTCCAATATCTTGTGATACAGTTAAAATAAAGATGGACAGGCAAAACAGTTGCCAAAAGGCAAAGGCGAGTCTGCTGGCAATCAAGACCTGGAGTATTTCAGCCACCACCTCCCCTCCATGCCTTGAAGAACAGAGAATTCACAAAATCAGCATGAGCAGCTCAGTTTATTAAGATTTAAAAACCTAAAGAAAACAGTTCTGCCATGTCTTTAGCAACCCTTGATGATTCTCAAGCTCCCTTCTCCTCCCATCCATCCCAAAGCACAAACACCCTGGGCTATACAAAGGGGAATTCTGCCTTTCAATCGAGCAAGAACTACTCTGGGGGTGCTGAGGGTGACTGCGAAGCAGGGAGCGTTACTTCGATCACCTACAGTAAGGGTTTAGTTTTGAAAATCCACTGCATAAACACAAAAATTAGGTGCTTGCATGATTTTTCCTTCTGGTTCCTGTAAAGAACAAGTTGTCACCACACAGAGTTTCAACTGTGGCAGCTTGTTTGCCCCAGCCGAGCTCAGCATCCTCCTCCTGCCAGTGCAGTCAGTGCAGTCCAGTTTGAGACAATGCCCTGGAGAAGCGGTGGCCTGGTGTCTCTTTTTGGACACCTCTGTCATCCTAAATACATTCCAGAGCTTAGAGCCCTTTGGACAAAGAATATGAACGTTTTAACTTCTTTATAGGTCGCCGGCGCATCACTAGGGAGCTGCCGTTAGCTCCTGGCAGCTGCAATAAAGCCGTGGCACCCTGACATCAGAGACGCGGCACAAGGGGAAACGTCAGGATTCCTGGCATCACCAGCTCGGCTAATTACTGACGACGTGGAAGTGGCAGCCGTGCTTTCATGTCCTGAATAACAAGGGCTTCAGCAGGGGGTGAATCTAATTAGTTTGTCTGCATAGCAGGAAAGTGCTGATATCTTCATCTAACGTTGGTTGTCTATAAATCCTGAGCTGAAGTTTGAAAAACACTATATGGAGAGCACATATGTGGTTGTCAGCTTTTCTTCTCATTTTCCATCCCATTCGTTGCTTTAAGCAGCAAACATAGAAAACAATATTGCAATAGTTACTTTCATCACGTGTATTCTGGGGCTGTATGTCCTCAGTTTGCTTATCACCAAAACTTCTTCTTTAGGTAGAAATGTTTTGCTGTGAGGGTGGGGAGGCCCTGGCCCAGGTTGCCCAGAGCAGTGGTGGCTGCCCCATCCCTGGAGAGGTTCGAGTCCAGGTTGGATGGGGCTTGGAGCCCCTGATCCAGTGGGAGGTGTCCCTGCCCATCTCAGGGGGTTGGAACCAGATGGACTTTTTGAGGATCCTTCCAACTCACAGAATCATAGAATAACCCGGCTGGAAGAGACCCACTGGATCATTGAGTCCAACCATTCAAACCATTCCATGATTCTATGAACACCACAGTCAGCATTCTGAGAGGTGAAGGCAGTTTCTCTGCAAGGCCTTAACGTTTGAGTCAGAGGTATAAAGGGAAAAAAAAAATGGAACCCCTACATTTGGTTTTGCTATGTCTGGCTCCTACCCATTTTTACCACGCCAAGATCCAAGAAATACGCCCTTAGATCAGCCTCAACCAGAATTTTCTTTTCTGCATTGCTTCCATCCACTGCGGGAGCCCTTCTGCGTCTGCCCTGCACACCTCCCACCAGCCAAATGGTGCCCAACCTACTAGCAATTAGGGCTTCCAACTCACATTCCCTGCACCTGAAACACGCGTGCACAGGAGAGACAAAGCCTCTACGAACCGGTCCCTGTTTACCAAGGTTGGCCAATTAACGAATTACATGCTCTAGGAACTACAGAGTGAACTCACCTAAACCTGTTGTTGGCTAACTAACGTTCATTCTCAAAATTTCTTTAATAAAGAGCCATTAGGTTTATTTCTAAGCTCTCAAACCATCAAAAAGCATCTATAGTTGGGAATCCATTTGCTGTTGTTATATCAAAGGTCAGTGATTTTAGCACATTAACAGGCAAGGCATTAACATGATGTTACAAAAGATGCGTGAAGGGTATTTAGCATCACAACTGCAGCTATCACTGATGCTCAGAGCTGTTTAATGAATTTGAGTCAAAATGCACTTCTGAAGTACTCCTTGCAGTGATTAGCAGTTTTTACGACTCAGAATGTTAAGATGAGCTAAACTAAAATCTTATGCTGGTTGCTCTCAACAGAACCGAAGCGTGTCGGTTCAACAGAGAGGGGGTAAGGGAGTGGAAAGCCAGAAAGTTCTTTAGGTAAGTTGCACTCACCCGGATCATCAGTACGGCTTTCCTGATATCTCGGATTCCGTCATACACCAGTCTAGAAGCATCGATGAATTCGTTTTCATCCATTGGCTGAGCAGGGTCTGAACTCAATGCTTCCACAGCGGCTTCAACTTGCTCAGTAAACCGTGGCATAACTGAATTCAGAACAGAAAATCCATCAGTCCCCACCCCAGTGCCATCTTCTGCTTTGCTCTTAACTACCACCCTTCAGCGCCTCCACTTAAATTTAAACCATCTGTGATAGAAGGACATCAATACCGTAGCTTGAGTCTTATATCCACTTATTTCTGTTTACACTGCTATTTGTTTTTTATCCTCTAGACAGTGAAAAGGGAATTATGTATCAAAGCATCCGAGCATTCAAAGTGAAAAGGTTATCACATCATCCTCATGGACAAGGAGCAAACACCTGGGGAAGCAGTTAGAATTTATAGGATAAAATACTAAGCATTTGTTTAATAATCCCTGTATGTCATTTTCTTGAGGGAAACCCCCAGCGTTACCACCACGAAGGCCAAGTTTGAGAAGGCGCTGGGAGAGGGCAGGTTGTGCCGCTGTGCTTCAGTGACTCACTGCACCCCAGGAAGAACAGCACAGAACCATTTACAGTCTGTTCCTTTCTTCAGGGTCACCCTTCATTCTTCAAAGTTGTAATTAAAGCAAAACCAACAACTAATAGTTGGCACAGGACTCATTAAAGCAACTGGAAGTCATTCCTTACCCTATATGGATGTTACCAGCTAGTTCACAGAAAAACATCCTCATTTACTGTTTAGGGGTGGGGGACTACAACCTACAATGCCTCTTCAACACTTCTATTCTACAAACCATACCCTAAATCACTACCTCACACTTACTCTACTGGGCCAACGTAGCAGAAATCTTTCTGGGTCCTGACCACTGACAGAGCCTGGTACCACACTGCAAGGTGACCAGCACAACTTCCAAGCCCTGACTCGCTGCCTGGGACTCATTCCCTGCTGTTTCGGTCTCTACAGCTCAGTGAGTGGCAGCAAGCACACTCAGGGAGATCTTGCGCACTGCTGAGATTGAAGCCAGTCAACACAGCAAAATGACACTTCTCATCTTGCAACAGCTCTGCAAATCGCTCCTACTAATCTCCTTTACAGCACGTAAATGGAGTCTGTAATAGATCGCACAGGGCCACGGTGCCCACTTGCCTGTGTGCTTGTAAGCAACAGGAATCCAGGGATCTTGGGAGCAGTCAACTCTTACCTGTGTTGGACAGTAACTTTGTCGCTTCCAACACCTTCTCAGTGTAGACTCCAGGCTCGTAGTTATCCATTTCAGAAGTGACAACGTGAATGACTCTAGCAGCACGTCCTCGAATCGCACCAGCTGTGCGGTCTAAGCCATCAACATCTTTTTCTTGGAGAGCAATGACACATTTGTTTACATCTTCTAAAATATGATTCTCTGGTGGGAAAAGAAGGAGGATTTAGATGGCAATATCTTCTTTTCTGCTGCAGTCATCAGCATTTTAATGTCTCCGTTTGTGACCTGCTCGGTAAACCTCAGCGAGATGCTGTAACACATTAATTTTTAAGCTTGCTGTGACCAGCAAAGAGACGACCTTCCCAAGCAGGTGTCAGGAACCCCAGCAGTCCATTCACCTACTGGCATCCACACTTCTTGGTCCCGTTCGCACTCAATTTTACCAAGAAAGCTGAGTTCTCCCCTAATGTGTTTCTTTCCATATTCTTCCCCCAGACTGCCAAAGCCCTTATTCCAAACACCCACAAGCCACTCCCCTGACATTCCACATGCGCTGGGGCGATGAGGCACCCTCCCTGGTACCACACCTAATCCACTCAGCGTGTTAATAGATCCGGGGCCCTTGTTGCACATTTCTAGCCTCCTCCATAGTGTTTTCCTACAACCACACACGTACCATCAGAGGATATTAAACTGTCAGTCCTCCACTCAAATTTAAGACACAAAACATACGCAGCAATTTATGCAGAAAGCGTCCCTGTGACAGAGCAATCATCGCCTCATAAGAAAACAAAAAATAAACGCATGACCTCTGTTTGTCATTTACTTTGAGAATACCCATTTTCTTCTTTATACAAAGATATTTTATAGAACCGTGAAGTGGTTTGGGTTGTAAGGGACTTTAAAACCCATCCAGTTCCACCCCCTGAAATGGGCAGAGACACCTCCTACTGGATCAGGGGCTCCAAGCCCCATCCAACCTGGCCTTGAACACCTCCAGGAATGGGGTAAGGATAGGTAACCTAGGCCAGGGCCTCCCCCTCCTCAATTTCTTCCTGAGGTATCATCTCAATCTCCCCTCTTTCAGCTGAAAACCATTCCTCCTCATCCTGTCCTTGCACTCCCTGATCAAGAGTCCCTCCCCAGCTTTCCTGGAGCCCCTATCATTACTTGAAGCTTCTCTTCTCCACACTGAACCACCTCAACTCTCTCAGCCTGTCCTCATATAGGAGGTGCTCCAGCCCTCAGATCATCTCCGTGGCCTCCTCTGGACTCACTCAAGTCCAAAAATCCCAAAATGAGTAAAACCCCCTAAGAGATTTCTGAAGGTACCTAAAGAGGTTAGGATCCTCATCTGGGGAAACCTACCCAAAAGGTCTTTCAAACTCTGTTCAAGATCCCCTTAACACATCAGCACCTGCGCTTTGACATTGTCATCCAACATCAGCACTTGGGTAGCTTGGTAAGGAACCAACTTGGAAACGTTTCTGCTCTGTCACTTGAAACAGTTGCCAGCATTACTTACCATTGACTTAATCACGCTGGGCTGCCAAGCAGTGCCACTGAAGTGGCTTTTATTCCCTGCGCAGGTAGTAAAAGAGCCATTTTGCAAGAGTTTGCAGAGACAAGAAGCACATTGAGTTGACTGATAGAGGATTTGTATAAACTGGAAGGATTGCTGCTGCAAGTGTAACGCTTGATTTACATACAATTAGCAGAGCCAGGTGCAATATTGCGAGACGTCCGTACGCAACCTGGACAAAAAACACGCTTGTGAAATCCCTCTGAAGCAAGGCAGCCCGAACAAGTTCAGCTGAGGGCAGAAAGTGGCCCTAAGAGAGACACGCACAGGTTCATTAGTGATTTGACAAGTCAGCGAGCAGGCAGCCGAGGTACCAGAGCCACACGAGGAGCACGCAGCCTCGGTGTTTAAAGCAAGAGACAGACAGCCCTGCAAGTTGCAACAGTAAAAAAAAAAAAAGCATCGGCATCAGGCCAAAACGCAGACTGTTTATCACCTGAATTCCTTAACGAATAAATTAAGCCACAGACCATTTAAAAGCCTCTTTGGATTATATGAACTTTAATAGAAGCCATGGACAAAATGAGGATGAATATTTAAATGCCTGCCGATCATTTAATATCTTCTGCAGGTGTGAAGTTGCCAGAAAGACGTTTCTTTGGAAAGCTAATCCCTCACCGAGCAGCGTGCGAGGGGCCCCGGGCAGGTACGGGGCTGTCAGGAGCATCGGCTCTGGTTATGCTCTCCGGTGGGTGATAACAGATCGGATTTGACACCGCTCTGTATGCTCGCCCATACACACACTGCTACCTGTCCTCCAGGCACGCGGAGCACAAGCGTCTGGCACCAAATGCCATCTGCTGAGGCCGGGGTGGCAGAGCCCAGGGAATGCTGATGCATTCACTGCCAGCACCTTCGGGGACGCGGTAACGCCGCCCTGCATCAAAGCTAACTGCCTTCCCGCTGCTGAGCTGGAGAAAGATCGCTCAGAGATAGAAGATAACATGGAATGTAACACGGCAAAGGGATCTCCTCCTACCGAAACAGCTACGGGGAAAAAATGGTGCAGTTTGGAAACAAGATGAGAGGGTAAGAGGAAAGACATCTTTCCAATAAAAAGGATTTTCAGAGCCAACAAGGAAATACACAGAACTGTGAAAAGCTAATAGAATTAAGTCGCCCACAACTGTCAATCCTTGATCCACCCCCACCAAACACCTTCCACCTCCACCCGCCTCCCCACTAAAAGGGATTAAGAAATCCTTTTCCAAATATCCTAAAAAGTCTGCAAGGGAGTCTGGGGGCTACAGAAGATCAAAACCAGAGAGCAACAGCCAGGAGACAAAGCCTCAGATGCATCAACACAGCTCTGCTTCTCCTCTGTGTCGCTGTGGGAGGACTTGGAGCAACTCTCCGTGCTAGACCCTCTCTTGACATCAGAGCCCAGAGGAACCAGGTCAAGCAGCAGTGCCAGTAGATGTGGCTGTGGAACAAATACTTGAGTGTTCCTACACTTGTAAATGCAGCGTTCATCTTGTAATGAAGAGGACAATCATGGGGCTCAGGCAATATTCATCTGGAAGCTCTTAAGATGAAATAGCTCTGCTGTGATGGGCAGTCCCTTGCGTAAACCTCTGTCAGCAGCGGAGGAACAGAAGTAGCAAATGGGATGATTTTTTTAGAGGGTTTCAAAGGAGATTCAGGTAATTTCAGAACATTGAATTTGACAATTACACAGCGCTATCAGCAACTGTTCTAAAGAACAGAGATAGTGGGCACACAAACACACCCAGAGTGCTCAGGGAAGGCACTGACAAGAGGGATGAGAATTACAGAAGGCACAGAAGAGCTTTGAAATGCGGAATAATAAAACAGGCAAGGACTCTGCAGTCAAGAAAGAGCTGAGTGACTCAGTGTATGACAGAAGTCTGCACACTTACAAACAGCACAAAGAAAGCGAGTAGGGAAAAAATACTCTTCACCATCTTCTAGTACAACCAGGGGCATCAAACAGAGCAGAGGCGACACTGCAAAAAACAAGGAGGTGTTGCACCCAGAACACAGTTCAGCTGTGAATTCACCATCTCTGATGGTGCAGCTCCCTCAGCTGCAAACCTCTCATTCTTGGGAATGCACAGGAAAGCTCTTTAGGCTCTAGGACTCCTCCTTGGCACTGAAAATCAGCCACAGCCAGATCGCTGTCCTTCCCCAACAGGCCCTTTTCTCATCCCTGCCCTTCACTGTAACCTCTAAGCCACATTGTGTACTTCAGTGTCCTTATTCTTGTACAATATTCTGCTGTCACCTAAACGAAACATCTCTTTCAACGCTTTCCCTGTGTGTATTTAATACAGTTCTGTAGCATGAGCTAAACAACGAAGCCTGTACATCACGCAGGACAGCACAACACACTCCAGGAATGTGGTATTTGATGTATCTATATATACATCCACCTCCATCCACACATATATACAGACACACACACATCTACACCCACAAGAACATTTTTTAATCTGCTTACATCGCAGTTAGCAGCTCATACAAACCTTACTGTGCAAACACCCGGATAATCCCAAACAGAATCTGCTATAAATTACACCCAGCACAATTTTGTCCAGAGAGATCTACAGACTTCTAGCAGAGAACTGGAGCTGTGGCATTGATATGAACAAGATTTATCCAAGTTCAAACAATATTTAAAGCAATATTTAGAATAACAGAATCGTGGTTGAAAGGGACCTTAATGAACATCCAGTTCCAATCCCCCTGCCATGGGCAGGGACACCTCCCACTGGATCAGGTTGCCCAGGGCCCATTCAACCTTGAACATCCCTTGAACCCCTCCAGGGATGGGGTAGCCACCACTGCTCCGGGCAACCTCTTCCAGTGCCTCATCACTCTCTGGTTTATCTCCATTGCCCCTAGTCTTATCACCCCAAGCCTTCATGAACAGTCCCTACCCAGCTTTCTTGGAGCCCCTTCAGGTACTGGAAGGTTACTCTAAAGTCTCCTCAGAGCCTTCTCTTCTCCAGGCTGAACAACCCCAACACTCTCAGCCTGTCCTCGTAGGGAAGGTTCTCCAGCCCTCTGATCATCTTTCTAGTGTCCTCTGGGCCTGTTCCAACAGTTCCATCTCCTTCTTATGTTGAGGATTCCAGAACTGGACACAGGACTCCAGATGAGGTCTCACTAGAGAGGAGTACAGGGGCAGAATCACCTCCTTTGACCTGCTGGTCACACTTATTTTGATACAGCCCAGGACATGGTTGGCCTTCTGGGTTGTGAGCACACACTGCACTTATCAACCAGCACCCTCCAGTCCTTCTCCTCAGGGCTGCTCTCAATCACATCATTCCCCATCCTGCACCAAAACTGCAGAATGCCCCGACCCAGGTGTAGGACCTTGTGCTTGGCCTTGTTGACCCTCATTTATTGTTTTAATACTTTTCTAATACCTCTTTGATAAAGAAGTACACACAAAGAACTGCTGAACGCACTTGAACATCTGGAGCAGACCCAAATGTCATCATTTTGGGTGGCAACCAGGCACTCGGGGTGAACTCTGTCACCACCCCAGAAAAGCACCATTCCCTGCTTGTTACAAGCCCTTGGAACCCTCCAGATCAACCCACCATTGGCCCAGCCCCACAACCTGTCTCCTCCAAAGCAGAGCACCCATCTCCTTGTCTGACCTACATGGGTCACACCGAGCCAGCCCTGTGAGCGAGTTACAGCTCAGCAGCTTTGGGCAGCCCACGTTCGCACCAACCAACAGCTTTGTCTCTTTAAACCGTTCCATGCACTTGTGGGCAAACTCCAAGTGGAGCCGTGAACTTCAGCAAACGATTCTCTCTAAATATACATCCCCAGAAATAGGCTCCTCGCAGCTGTGTGATTGCAGCCACTGCTGGGACGATGAGCACGCAGACAGATACCCAGAACTAGGGCATTCGATTGCAAGGTTGTGCTAACTCACCGCAAAGATTTTTATTCAGTAGCCAGTGAGCCACAATACAATGCACGATAATGCAGGTGACTCACTGTAGAAACATCACTTGGAGGGGTGCGGGCTGGTTTGGTTTTAATTTCTTTCTTTTTTATATATATTAAAAAAAATAATAAAAGATAGTCTTTTAATCATAGAATGATTTGGGTTGGAAGGAACCTCAAAGCTCATCCAGTTCCACCCCTGTGTGATGAGCACGGACACCTCCTACTGGATCAGGTTGCTCCAAGCCCCATCCAACCTGCCCTTGAACCCCTCCAGGGATGGGGCAGCCACAACTCCCCTGGGTGACCTGGGTCAGGGCCTCCCCATCCTCACAGCAAAACATTTCTTCCTAAGATCTCATCTCAATCTGCCCTCTTGCAGCTGAAAATTATCCCTCATCATCCTCTCCCTGATCAAGAGTCCCTCCCCAGCTTTCTTGGAGTCCCCTTTTAGGACTGGAAGCTGCTCTAAGGTCTCTGTGGTTGTTCTCCAGCCTGAACAACCCCAACTCTCTCAGCCTGTCCTCGTACAGGAGGTGCTCACAGGGAAGGTGCTTAATTTAGGCCTGCACGTTTGCAGCTACATTTCCTAGATTTGTTCACCTGGTCACTTCTGATGTCACACACCTTCTGTGACACCTCTCCTTACAACTCGGGTTTTTAAGTCACTTGAGATGCCCAAGTCTGTTGGCACCAGGAAAATGATCATCAGTTTGTGAATGCTGCTGCATGCACAATTCACTTGGTTATGTCATCGTGTCCTCTGATTAGAGCAGAATATGAAGACACGAGAATAAAAACACCCTGTTATTTCTAGGTTACAGCAGCTACTAGTGGGTCTTTGCTGATAAAACAAACCACCTGGGCAAGCACTCTGCCAAATGGAATTAATAATCTATTACAATTATCAAACATTTTTCAAGCTTTCAAAACTTTACTGAAGCTGACATGGTTAAAAATATTCACAGAACATTGTCTGCAGTCACGGTTTTATGTTAATTACCATGTACAACCACGGCTGATAGTCACTGCTGTTTACATAAGAGGTGAACTGAGAGATGGTCTTTTTCACTAGTTCATAACTGGAACATAAACCTCTTCTCTTTCCCCCAGTGTTACCAGTGAGGTTTGTCTACAACACCTCGACGGTAACTCATTGCAGTTCAGCTAGCGATTCAAAACCTTGAGACACGAGTGTCTTTCACTATGTTTAAGCTGATCTGCCTACTGACATGTAAATATATACATTTATGCATGCACGCGCCGTTAGTGCAATGACAGGTTCCTGGAGTACCTGCTGAACTAAATTATCACTGTTTTCACACCATAAAAATACCTCTTCTCCTTGTGCCAAGAGCTCCTGCTTTATCTTCACGCCTCACTTGGCAGAAGACGATGAAGCGTACCAACACCACCCCTTCTGTAATCCCAAGAAGACCTCAGAGCACGTGGAGAAACCACCCGTTTCCAGGAATAAGCTCGGTTTCTGAGGTAGAACCCAATTACCTGATACAGCCAGGAAGTCATCAATGGAAGTGATGTCATCGACAGCATCAGTCAGCACGCGGACTTGCCTCTCCCACTGCTCTTTGAAGAGGTCCATGTTTTCTTGAGCCAGCTTGCTTTGAGGTTTAGCAGCCAGAGCCAGTGCAGCATTAATGACCTGTAAAACACCTCTGGGTTTTTAAAACATCCACTTAACGAAACAATTAGTTTCCATATGTTTACGCAATGAACAGCAAACAAAGCAAATTTAATAAGTTGTCAGGAACTTGATGTTTAAACACAAAAGTGTTTATTCTCTTGCTCTCGCATCCAACTTGTACCTGCTTACACATTTATTATGGTTAGTTATTACAAGCAAAACCACTTGGCAAGCATTCACAAGAGCTAGTTTCACCTTTACTTAACAGCTCGTATTAAAAAGGTGTTGCAGAAATGAGTGCAGGTTGTGCTGTTAAATATTTCAGACAGGATGACATTTAGTACACCAGAGGCTGCATCTCCTAAGCTACTCACCAGAACCTGTGAAAAAAAGGTCAAAAAAGGATTAACCTTATGCAGTCTGAGGCAGAATGAGCATGCAAATACAAAATTAGAGATAAATTTTGTATTTTTCTTCCTTTTCTTAAGGCTTTACAATTGTTATGGTATCTTACCATCTTACCATCTTATGTCTGTTGTGGCTGTGGAAGAGCCAGGTTAGCCAGGGAAGAGCAAGAGCGGATTCCATTTGATGCTCCTCCTCAACCCTCCCCTACTAATTTTCTTCAACCCCTAAGACTGCAATTTAGTCCAGATCTTTGTTTCTCTAACAAAAAGAAATGCTACGCTCACTGCTACGTAACGAACTTTACGTTATGCCAACTAATTGGTCCGTTAAGTGACCAAAGAAGCCTCTGCGGGTGTGGGAAGGAAGGAACCTCACAAGACGGCTCCTGCTCCAGCCGCATCGTGCTCCAGCACAGCGACCTGGAAACATGCCAGCCGAGAGGCACCAGCCACAGTCAGACTGACACGACAATCCAAACCTTGTTTTCAAGCACCTGAGGGTCAGAGCTAATGAACTTTTAAGTTCAATGTGTAATTTTTCTTCTCTATTTTAGGACCACATTAATCTCACAAAGTTGCCGAACGCAACATGCAAACACCAGATGTTCCTGGTCTGCTAAAACCTCCTTTCTCTACCTGCTTCATTTAAAAGTGTCACAGAGCATTTAAAAACCGATATAACTCACTGAGCAAGGAGATGATGGTGGTGTCAAACATATCACAATGGCCCTGAATGAAGCAGGCAGGAGGAGGCTGAATCGCCAAGGGATGCAAGAAATGAGCACTAGCTGAGGAAAACCTACAGCAAAGCTTCACTGATCTCCACGCTCCCATCCTGCCTCTGGAGATGGAGACTGCAAGGCTGGATCACAAATCAAATGGAGCTCGATGGATTTGATAATGGAGACAACACGAGAAACGCTTTGCATGAGCTGCACTCCATTCAGGAGATCCACAGGGATGAAACTTTCCTTTGAACCCTGTCAATAACGACAGGGTCAATCCTTCGTGAAGAACGCGGGGTCCTCTGCTGCTTCCCCATCCTCAAACGCGATGCTGAAGCCTGACCTGCTGTGTCCCGCAACTGAAGTAATGGGGACATCCCTTCAGAGAGGGACCTGCCGTCAGCCACAGTGCACACTGCTCTGCTACCCATGGAGATCATGGTTCTCAAGTCCTGAAAGCCCAGCAAAAAGCCTTGCAACACCCAAGAATGTGATGCTTGAAAATTTAAACTCAAACAGAAATAAAGGTTTTAGAAAGGGAGAAGTCTCCCCTGCCCAAGAGTCCTGCTTCTGAAGTCTAGTCAACACCACTTCTTGGTGGTCTGATGGATGTGATGAAATATCCACTTATCAATCAATATTGAGGGATCCAAAGGTTTATGGTGAACCTACATAACAAGTGTCCTGGAAACAAAAAAGGTAAAACAGACACAGTTCCAGCAATCTGCTCTCAGCTTTTATCCGGCTGCTGAGATAGAGAAGATGGTGATACCAAGGGTCAGGGCATCTTCTCCTGCTCTCCCAGCTGCCTTGGCTAGTATCAGATAAGAAAACATCCTTTATGCACTAAGACAGGTCACCATTAATGCCAAGGGAACATATGGCCCCTGTACCTGCGTGATGTATCTCCGGACAGCAGCAGCTGTCTGAACATTAATCTCTGTCAACAGCACAGGTCCAACCCCAGATGCCCACGTTAAGCAACTCTTCACATGTAACAGGAGAGCTGTCACAGACAGAGGCTCCGCAAACGCTCAAGATGCTCAAACCAAATGCATCAGCGCCAAAGCCAGATGCAAGAGGCACAAGCTGCACTATCGCCCTCCCAACAGGCAGCTTGGCCAACTGAAAAAGGGACATTTTTTTGTACATCTCAACAGCAAAAGCACGTGGCCGAGGCAAACACATTTGAAAAAAAATGGCCAAGCACAACTAGCGCTTAAAATCTTGCTTAGAAACAGACGTGCCTCACCTATGGAAAGCTGCCAGCAGTGCTGGAGAGAAGGACAGCCTGGTGGGAAACTGAAGGGTACTGAGTTTCAGACAAAACTGCAGCTTAGGATACCCGTACAGGTATGGGAAGAAACTCGAGACAGCAGATGTAGCCCAGAAGCCTGGTTTTAGCACACACACCGCCTTCAGGCGCAAAGGGGTTCTGACATTACAGTTTAACCAAGTTGATGAGACCCTTCCCTCTGCCCAATATGTACAGCTTAGCATTTAAGCAGGTGAGTTTTCCTGGATGTGTCCCACACATCTGCCTGGGGTAAGATCCCAGGGATTACTGGCAGAGCCCTGGGAACGAGCTGTTGGAGTGAATGCGCTCTTACATCAAGCCTGGTATCCAGCACTAAGCGACCAGTCTGTTCTCCAGCAGATGTTTAGACAGAAGGATAGGGATACTGGATCCTAAACAGCCTCTGAATGGAGTAGGACTGGAATTCCTTTGTCATCTAAAAATGAATGCTTTGGGGGAAGGAACTGATTAAAGCACATTATGGCTTCTCCCAAAAGCCATGAAGCGTTGAGCAATTAATGTAAAATATGAGTAAGTCTTACAGGAAGGAGACAGAGATAAATATAACTCAAAAAAGAAGAAGAACATGGCCAGACTACCTGAAATTTAGTCGCTTCCATGTAAAACACTTGGCAATTTCAGGGAAATATTCTGTATTTCACGGCTTTTTAAAATGCTGCCAGAGCCCTGTGATCACAATGACTCACTGAAGTTCTACAAAGGGAAGAATCAAACAAGGACATTTTGAGACTATCCAGAAGGAAATGAAGCATGGCAAGAAAACACACTATTTTTATCAGTGCTTTGTTTCATGTAGCAATTGCGGTGTTCAAGTCAGCCCAGCGCTCGATAACGTGGTTCCAGCAAGTTACTTAGAGTCGCTCTGCTCCACCTTGCAGCTTCCCGGGCTTGGCAATCAATGCACATCCTGAGCTCAACGAGGCTGAGGGTTCAAAAGACTTGAAACTGATGTCTTAATCTGTACCTCAAATGCTCTCCTCCCATCTTTCATGGGAATAATGCATTTGGGTTTTTTTTCAAAAAACATCGAATTACCAGGTTGGAAAGGACCCACTGGATCATCGAGTCCAACCATTCCCATCAATCACCCATGTCCGTCAGCACCTCGTCCACCCGTCCCTTAAACCCCTCCAGGGAAGGTGGCTGAACCCCCTCCCTGGGCAGCCTGTTTCAGTGCCCAATGACCCTTTTTGTGAAATATTTTTTCCTAATGTTCAGCCTGAACCTCCCCTGGTGGAGCTTGAGGCCATTCCCTCTCGTCCTGTCCCCTGTCACTTGGGAGAAGAGCCCAGCTCCCTGCTCTCCAGAAAACTCCTTTCAGGTAGTTGTAGAGAGCAATGAGGTCTCCCCTCAGCCTCCTCTTCTTCAGGATAAACACCCCCAGCTCTCTAAGCTGCTCCTTGTGAGACTTGTTGTCCAAGACTTGTTTCCCTACTGAAACTGAAGATGGCACATTGCATTAATAGGTTTATCTCTTTGCAGGGCAGGCCTCTGAGGTTCTCCGAGAAGCAAATGAACCCACTTTGCCTAGGAGCTCTCAAAAAAATCACAGCCATTCCAAGACAGAGAACACCTTAACCTTAAATAGACTTTTAGAAAATTAAAGCCAATGGGATAGCTCGAATTAATTCTTTTAGGCTTAATTGAGGACAACGTCCAGCCTCACGTTTACAGCACCCCATCTGAAAGAATGATAGAGGCTAGAAGAAAGCTCTTACACGTGGTGGTGTTCCTACAGAGAAGAGCTCTCAACAGTTGGTTGGCAGAGCTAAAGGAAGAAACAACATTTGGGAGAAGAAAACTCTCACCTCTTTATTCTGCATTGCAAGCCCTTCTGTCTCAGTGCAGACAAGGTCTGTAAGCCACGCGGCTCTGCACTTGCTATTTCTTGCCTCACTGTTCGATGGGGACTTTTTGCTCTTTACAGCAAACTGTTCTTTCTGCAGCTGCTTTAACTTTACCCTGTTTTCTATAAGAAATTGGTTTAAGGATGCTATTGTGCCATAAGAAGGGTTTTTTTCAGTTTCAAAATCTCTAAAACCAACACCCAGTTCTTTCCCCTCTCATTACACACCTTTTCTTTACAACCAAAAATATCTGCTGTTCCTAAGTAACTCACTTGTTTTTTTTGTTTTTAAATAAAGATCTTCATGTACCAGTTTTCTTGAGGCATTTGGGTAATGAGTTGGAAAGGAGCTCTGAGACCTTCAAATCCAGGATACTTTGCCATTGTTAAAAGAAAAAAAGCTAATAAACCAAGCATCATCTCAGGGGTGGAGGGAACCAAGCCCCAGCTGGGATGTGAAAATCAATTTTATTCTGGAGTGGGTGAAAGGGAGCTTTGTCAAGCTGACAGCAGGATCACATTTGCTTTGGGAAGAAGTTCCAAGAGTGAGCAGGGCTAGAAGCGGTGATGTGAGCTTTGCCTTTTGAAACAAGCTCCATGCAAGGCCGAGTGGGAAGAAGCCCCTTACCGACCCTGTCAATGCTGGTGAAAGCCCATGCAGGGCTCTCTACTTGCTGCCTCACAGAGTGCTCCTGCGCTACATTTGGCAGCGGGTTGTGCCAGGGGAGGTTTAGGTTGGATATTAGGGAACATTTATTAACTGAGAGTGCGTTGAAGCCCTGGCAGAGGCTGTGAAGAGCAGGGGTTGAGGCTCCATCCCTGTGGAAGAGTTCAAAGCCTGTGGCCGTAGCATTTCGGGACATGGTTCAGTGGACATGGAGGGGTTGGGCTGGCAGTTGGACTGGATGAGCTTAGAGGGCTTTTCCAACTTTAATTATTCTATGATACGGAGGGCTGCTTGTAAGGTAGAAAGAAAAGCATGATTCTCAGTTCAACAAATGAATTCACGGCCTTACCCCCAAGCTGCCCCCTGAGCTGTGCCCAGCCAGGACTCCCCTTGCTCAGACGTGTTTGACTGTATTGAAGAAAGCACAATTCGCTTATTGGCGACTGGGAGAAGCTGCTCACAATTTAGTTTCACGTATACCAGATGCCAAAGTTACCTCCAGTGCTCACCCTCCTCCTGTCTCCTCCGCTGTTCCTAATTGCATTTTGCTCTGAGAAGAAAGAAGGTTTGTAAGCAGGACATTTAAGTCGCTTCCAGATACATCCAACCCCAGGTTCGCATCCACATGTCTCCGCGTGCTAAGCCTCTACGCACTTCAATACAGCAAAAAGCACTTTGCAGACTGTGATGAGCAGAAATGCCCGGAAGCAAGACATACGGAAGATTGTTTTGCACTTTCTCTAGCGATAATGGCAGTGACCAGCAAGTGTACAGAGGCTGATGCACCAAAAGGGGAAGAAAAAGTTTGCTTTGATTTCCAATACTTTGTTCTAATGTATAAAAGGTACTTTGAGCACTTTCCTTTCCTCCAAGTTACGCAGAGAGCGACTGCGGGTGTCTCTGCAGAGATATTTACTGCTGCTGCTACGGCGCTACAGTGACCCACAGATCCATGCTTCCACTGATACTATGATCTCCTCCTGTTTCGCACAAACTAATGACGAAGTATTTACTGTGTATAGATAACTATCCTAATAAATTCTCCACATATGGAAAAAGCATTTCCATTCAGAGCTGAGGACTGATATTATCATATCAGGCAAAGGAAAAACTGCAGCGATTTTGGTGCCATTTGTTTGAGTGCCATTTGTGTTGTTTCATTTTGCATTTCATTGACCTCATCTGAAGCACTTGTGACCAGCTCTGGAATCCTCAACGTAAGAAGGAGATGGAGCTGCTGGAACAGGCCCAGAGGGCTACAAAGATGATCCGAGGGCTGGAGCTGCTCTGCAATGAAAACAAGCTGAGAGTGTTGGGCTGTTCAGCCTGAAGAAGAGAAGGCTCCAAGGAGACCTTACAGCAACCTTCCAGTAACTGAAGGGGCTGCAAGAAAGATGAGGAGGGACTGCTCACAAAGGCTTGTGGTGATAGGATGAGGGAAAATGGAGATAAACTGAAAAACATAAGGAGGAATTTCTTCATGATGAGAGTGGTGAGGCCCTGGCACAGGTTGCCCAGGGAAGCTGTGGCTGCCCCATCCCTGGAGGTGTTCAAGGCCAGGTTGGATGGGCCTTGGGCAGCCTGATCCAGTGGGAGGTGTCCCTGCCTATGGCAGAGGGGTTGGAACTGAATGATACTTAAGGTCCCTTCCAACTCAAACCATTCCATGATTCTGTGATTAAAGAGCTGAAGCTTTGGGGGTTTCAGGGACTTGATGTCATTTCTAGAAGCTGTTACTACTTTCCACAGATCACGCCGCACCTGCAATGAGAATGTAGGGTCCTTACACTCTCATCCACCTCCTTCTATAGAACTGAATCCCTTTCTCCTACCTTTCCTTCTTTTTATGCACCAGTCACAACTCAAGTTTCTGCCTCTTTGATGGCCACTCCTGTCCTGTGCTGGCTCTTCTTCCTAGCAAGCCTGCGTGACACAAAACTGCCAGCCATATGCTAAGGTTTTTTATACAAGTATTTCTATTCAATGCCAATAAAATGCTTCAATCACCTACAATTAAAATCTGGAGACAGAGCTGCTTGTTAGTTACATTCAAAAAAATCTTGTCAGTCTTTCAGAGGGAAGAAAAAAGGGGACAATTGTTCAACATTAAGTCTTTACTGCAAGAGAAATGAAGTTATCTCCTTCTGCAAAAGCCACCAGGGAACTGGCAGTAACCGGGGACTTGAGGAGGAGAGAAAGCCTTCAGGTCATGTTTGGCTTTGGTTGATCTGAGAGGCTGAGTTGGAGGGATTTTTTTTTTGTTTCTCTAAGATGCTGCAACTTTTAAACAACTGTTTTTGTGCCATTTGGAACCTCTACATGGGATTCCGTATGCTTCAGTATTTTGTCTGCCTGTGTCAGTAGGTGTGATCAGCATATGTAACCATCTGCCTCATCAGAAACCTATAGGCAGCAAATTGCTTTCTAGGCTTTTCAAAACCGGAATGCAAGGACGTGGAAAAGTAATTATTAAAGCAAGATGTTGATATGAGAAGAGTCAATTTGTTTTTATAAAAAAATGTAATTTAATCCAAGAATTATCAGCAGTCTGTTTAATGGGCGACACTGACTTGAGTATGGAGGGATGGCAAGCTATGCTGAACACGCTGTCTGTGCTAAGGCAGGTATGGAGGACGCGTGGAGGGACAAAGCCACTGCCTGGAACTCTTCCAAGGCGTCTAAAGAGGGTGAACAATGTGAGAAAGGCAAACAGCATCAGCTCAGAGGGAGCTCTGTCTCACAGATGGGAGAACAGGTCCTACATGTCCACACCAGGGAAGTGCAAGTCATAGAATCATAGAACGTCCTGAGGTGGAAGGGACCCATGAGGATCATCAAGTCCAACCCCTGTCCCTGCACCCAACAATTCCATCATTCACACCGTGGGGCTGAGGGTGCTGGCCAAACACTCCTGGAATATTGTCAGCCTTGGCGCTGTGACTGCTTCCCTGGGAGCTGTTCCAGGGCTCCACCACCCTCTGGGGGAGGAACCTTCTCCTAATGTCCAACCTCACCCTTCCTGCCATTCCCTTGGCTACTATCACTGGTCGCCAAGAGAAGAGCTCAGCGCTTGCTCTTCCTCCTCCCCCTGTGAGGACACAGTAGCCCAGGATGAGATCTCCCCTCAGTCTCCTCTTCTCCACGCTGAATGCACCAAGTGATTTCAGCCTCTCCTCATATGACTTCCCCTCCACCAACTTTGTGGCATCCTCTGGACACCCGTCTACGCTGCTCCTGCAACCCACTTCCCAGGGGATGATCAGGGCAGCATGCTCCAGCTTTTCCCAACAGACACAAACGCGGAACCTGAGGGAAATTCCAATCCACGATTATTTTTCTAAAACCCCCAACCTAACTGCAATTTAGTGAGAAGTCTAGAGATGAACTTCACAGATACTCTAAAGAACGAGAAAGTCAACATGTAGCCAGTAAAAGCAGCTGCAAGTGACAGCAGACTGTCACATCAAAAGGCTGGAGCGATGTTTTTCCCTTTCAAGAGCTGCACTGGGGCATTTTCACTCTTGCTTTCTAAACACCTACAGCTTGTATGATCAGAAACACTCCTATGGTTAAGTTCTCTTCTCAGACATCTTTAATTCAAAATGCTGTTACAAAACAGCTTTCGCAGGCTCCCAAAGCTCGTACTTCTTGGAAACAGAACTCAGAAGTCAGAGTTGTGAGTGAGAATCCACATTTTCGAGTAGAGATAAACAAAATCTTTCACTAATTTACTGTTGGCAAGCAAGTAAGAAGGCAAAGAAAACTTCCCCCTCGCGCTCTGCTAGGTAAACAGAGGCACCGGCAACCATTCCAAGCATTTCACAGCAGTACTTTTCCACTTCCATTATGAAAGAGATCTTAAGCACTTTATTTAAAACATGTAATATGATGGAGGACTTTCAGCCTGGAGGAGATGAAGGGGAGACCTCATGGCAGTTTACTGCTTCCTCACAAGGGGAAGAGGAGGAGCAGGCACTGAGCTCTTCTCTCTGGTGACCGATAACAGGACCCAGGGGAATGGCAGGAAGATGCCAGGGGAGGGTGAGGTTGGACATTAGGAGAAGGTTCTTCCTCCCACAGTGGTGGAGCCCTGGAACAGCTCCCAGGGAAGCAGCCACGGTGCCGAGCCTGACAATATTCCAGAAGCATTTGGCCAATACCATCAGCCCCACGGCATGATTGTTGGGACTGACCTGTGCAGGGACAGGAGTTGGACTTGATAATCCTCGTGGGTCCCTTCCAACTCAGGACAGTCCATGATTCTATGATCTTAACTGCCCACAGACAGGCCTGTTTCTCCCACCACCTGGCAAGGCAAGAAGCTACAGTACTGCAGATAATTGCTGCTTGATGGTAGACAAACAGGTTTCATGTCCTNGGCCTCAAGCTCCACCAGGGGAGATTCAGGCTGGACATTAGGAAAAAATTCTTCCCAGAAAGGGTGATTGGGCACTGGCAGAGGCTGCCCAGGGAGGGGGTTGAGTCACCTTCCCTGAAGGTGTTTAAGGTGCAGGTGGATGGGGTGCTGAGGGACATAGTTTAGTGTTTGATAGGAATGGCTGGACTCGATGATCTGGTGGGTCTCTTCCAACCTGGTTATTCTATGATTCTATGTTGATGTCTTACAGCAACGTGTACCCTCAAAAACAAAGAACTCAGGTAGGCTTGTAAGTCAAGGTTTCATGAAGAAAAGCACCAGTGATGCCCTAACATCGCCTCATGTCTGCCCTGCGACCCCACCTCACAGAAGTTGCCCACCAAGCCGGCAGCAGCGTGTACAGCTCTTCCTAGCAGTTCCTCCTGCACCATCAAAAGGGAGCTCTGAATATCACGTTAATTCTTCAGCATCACATTAATTCCTGCATTAATTGGCTGGGGACTCACAAAGAGGAAGGCTGCTGTTACTCTTGGGGAAGAGTCAATTTCCAGTAACAGCCACGCTAAAGAATTTAATTGTTTGCTTTCGCAGAGACTCTTCAGGTGAAGAAGAATTCAATTTCCAACTTTGAGAATGTGTGAACCCGTAGGTGATGCTGGCAATGAAGACTTCTCGACTGCACCGACTAAACTTCCAAGTTGTCTCTGACCAGCAGGAAGTGGTGCGTGCTCCTTGCTCCCACTGCCGGCTCAAAAAGGTGACTTATGGCAAGGGACAGAGTAACCGCGCTATTGGAGATACAGCTTTCATAATTAACTCCACAGATTGATTTCTGCAGAAGTAATTCTTTAACCAGGAATTCCCTTCTCCCAGAATGGCTTCTACTCAGCTAAGCTATTTAAGAGGTTACCTGGGGACTTACTTCAGTACATTAAATTTCAGTTTCATCCTTTCAACTACAGCAATACCACGAATTAGATTTCATACATCATATTTCTGTGTGATATTGATATATTCACTTGAGTTTCAGAGGCCATTGTAATTACTGATTGACTTGACTCATTCCGAATCCAGCATCTTCCTGGAAAAATAACATCTCAGCAAAAAAAACAACCGAAAAAAAAAAAGCACAGCAAATTTTGGATTAAGTCTGTACTTTATGCCTAATTTACACATTTGCTCAGCACAGTCACCTAAAAGGACTCAAGAAGCAGCTGCAAATCTCATCAGGAATAAACTGCAAAATAAACAGATAATTCATAGAATCATGGAAGGGTTTGGAGTAGAAGGGACCTTAAAACCCATTCTTTTCAATCCCCTGCCATGGGCAGGGACACCTCCCACTGCATCAGGTTGCTCCAAGCCCCATCCAACCTGCCCCTGAACCCCTCCAGGGATGGGGCAGCCACCACTGCTGTGGGCAACCTGGGCCAGGGCCTCCCCAACCTCACAGCAAAACATTTCTTCGCAAGATCTCATCTCAATCTCCGCTCCTGCAGCTTAAATTGTCTTAAAAAAGGAAACAAACCCTCACTATGGTGTTCTTTATGTCTAGAAGCATTTAAACAGTATAGAGACCGTTCCGTAATGTGGTCAAGGAGGATGATAGCGTGCTGGATTGCTTAGACTGGCATCAGACAAACTTCTGCTTTTTAGGAGAAAACACAGATGCCACCAGTATATCAGTCGAGACAAGTGTCCCTAATTAGCTCTCAGGATTCACAACATGTTTAAATACTCTTGGAGCATTAATGAATCAACCGGAGAACATGTAATGTAATATAAAAGCACTCTCCCAGTGCTATGAACAGCAATAGTGTCATTTACTAATCTCTTGGTGATGACCCTGGAATTAAGGCAGGACCGTGCAGCAGAACATCTGAACTGCAGGCGTGGAGTTCAGATATGCGACCTCTTCTAAGCTAAAATCCATCAGTTATGGCCCTTCTCCATTTATAGATAATCAAAGCTTCCGATGCCTGTTAAATGCATTATCCATAATCCCTGAAGGCAAAGGTTAACAACTGCACTTCAGCAGATGGGACTGCAGTTTGCTGACTGGTGAGTGCAGCTGTTAATTATTTCATGGTGTTTATTATATCACGGTGTTTATTTTATAAAGGAGAACATTCATACAAACAAGCAGTTGTTGGAAAAGCAGAGAGAGAAGAGTTTGAAATACACAGATTCAGCACTGGGGAGGGGAAAACACCCCCACAGATTTGGACAACTACCAAAACCATTTAGCTTCAAAGAAAACCTAACTTTAAGATGATTATTTTCATAAACATCAGTGCTGCTTTGGAACAACATGTGTTAGACGCCAATACGGAGATAACAGAACAGAATTACATCCAGCCTAGTTGGTTACTTTAGGAAAGAGCAGCCTTTACACCAGGTAAGGTGTATTTTTAAAAGCTTTTTCTTCCACATGCTTTACTCCAACTGTAAAAATTGACCTTTGGTTCTAACAAGCCATACACACCACTTGCCCCAGATGTGGAAGGCAAAGAATTACGCAGCCAGCGCAGTCGATGCACTGGCCCCAGGGTCTCACCCACGACTGGGAACCACACAAGTCCACCCTAGGATGATAAAAGGCCTGCCAGAGAATCTTTAATGTTTTATGTCCGAATGCCTACCTTCACCTCTAAAAGCATCGAAACTTATAAGTAACAGACAAGGCAAAATCATCCTGCTCTTCATACCGTCTTCACCTCTTTCCTCAGAATTCCCCTCTGGCTGAGAGAGGTACAGGCGAACACCTCTCTTTCCCTTTTGACTGGTTTTAAAAGGACCGATATATACAGGAAAACCCAAGAGAATTCCAGATAATCATCAATTAGTACAATGCACCTCATTTTCATAAAATGTCATTTGACCCATTTTTGAGTACACATTTTCCATTAGCTTCCCGTTATAGACTCCAGCTTATTCCTGTGTTTTAGATCCGAGTTTCCTACTGTTTTAAAAATGTAAATTACAAGAACTGACAGTTGCACTGCAGTCTTCAGGGCTTCACGCAAGTATCAAGTTGTTGACCTTTAAAACATCAGGGCTGTCAAAAAGGAACAGGATGGTCTAGTGCTTAAAGGAACTTAATTTCCTTGTTTCCATTAAAAAGCTATTAATTAAAATGTAGTCTCAGCCAGGTTCAAACTCCTCACGTACAGCCAGCTTCCTCTGAGCCTACTTTATCAAGACTTTTTTTTTGCATATTTATATTTGACTCAGGCAAAAAAATAATGTATCAGTAATTCCTCTTACAACCCCGCGCAGGAGCAGCGGCAGCACCTTAACAAGACACCTTCCTGCAACATGAATGCACACAGCGAGTCAGTGAAGCTTCGCTGTTTCCTGTCTTGCAGGTTATTAGAACACCCCAGCAAAAAGAAACTGAATCATTATGTTAAAAGGACTCATTTGTGTCACTAATTCATCACCTATTTTAAAAGTTTCTAAGTTGGATGCATACAAGGCATTTCATTCTCTACGTGTATCAAGAAGTCACCTCCTGCAGGGAGTTCATAGCCAGCGACAGGCCAGACCAGGTACTAAGCAGGACCAGTTGCCCCACTACGAGGGTGTGTCCCAAGTTCTTACGTTCTTCCTTACCTGAGGACACAGGGCTTCAAGCTGGCTGGCTGACATGCGGACCAATTTCACACCTTCTTCATTGTTCGAGATGGAACAGGCCAAGTTGGCAACCTGAGGTGGGAGAGAACACAACACAACTGTTAGAATTGGTTTTATCTCCCTCTGTCGGACACTGTTTACCCACCTCTAGCAGTGATCAGTAACCCATCACAAAGTAAAAGAAGCTCACATTTGTTCAGTTCTAACCAATTGGGAAAACACTAATGACATCTGTTCCTTTGCTAGCTATATAATCAGAACACTTCAGATACAAATATATATATGTTATATCCCTCCCCATAAGAAGGAGACGGAGCTGTTGGAACCAGTCTAGAGGAGGACTATAAAGATGATCAGAGGACTGGAGCACTTCCCATACAAGGGCAGGCTGAGAGAGTTGGGGTTATTTAGCCTGGAGAGGAAAACACTCCAATAGGACCTTAAGAGCAACCTTCCAGTACCTGAAGAGACTACAAGAAAGCTGGAGGAAGGGCTGTTCACAAAGGCTTGTGGTGACAGGACGAGGGGCAATGGTTTTAAACTGGAGAGGGGCAGATTTAGACTAGACATAAGGAGGAATTTCTTCACAATGAGAGTGGTGAGGCCCTGGCACAGGTTACCAAGGGGAGTTGTGGCTTCTCCATCTCTGGAGGTGTTCAAGGACAGGTTGGATGGGACCTTGGGCAGCCTGATTCAGTGGGAGGTGTCCCTGCCCATGGCAGAGGGGTTGGAACTGGATAATCTTTAAGGTCCCCTTCCAACCCAAACTATTTTATGATTCTATGATAAAACCACAGCCAGTCAAACAAGACAGGCAGATCCCTGTTACCAGTGATGTGAACAAGTTCTCTTTAGTACAGCAACAAGATCATCTCTGGCAGCACCTGAAGTTACAGTTACAAAGCCCATTCCCACTCGAGTGAGACAGCAGCAACTCCACTATTAAAGAACCAATCCGGCTCCCATGCATCTGAGGATGAAGTCTTCTGATGTCCATACGTGTGGGGATGCTCCCTTTTCCCTGAAAAGTTTCTAAACCCCACTGCACACCAGCTCAGAACCTGGAGGCTCACCAAGCTGTTCCCCGATGCGGGTGGTGCTGGGCAGAGGGGTCGCAGAGCTCCAGCAGTTTTGCTGAGGCTGCCCAGAGCACATGGCAGCGACAGGGGACGAGTGTTTGAATGCATGGGCTGAAACTACACGATGCACTTCTTATCTGGTCAAAGGACCGCAGTATCAGGCACGTGTGCCTCCAGCCTTCCACTCATGCCACAATTCGTGCAATAACAACATCAGAGGTCACCTTTAAGGTCCATCCACCATTTTCCAAAATTTGACTAGCATCTCCTTCACTAAAACTTCCCTCCACAACCTTGACCTGCTGCACAGCAGCCCCCATAACTAGGTCATCTCGAACCAGAGGAGATTCTGTAAACACCAGCCTTTTAAGAGCACACGGGAAGGGGACAGCCCAGATATTTTGGTAATTGAAGATATTCCTCCCATCAGTGCTACTCCCAGGGGAAGGAAGTCTGAAGTGAGTTACATTTCTTAGTTGACAGGTGAATGACAAGCATGTTATTCTGAGCCATTTGAATGCAAAAAGCTGTAAAAATAGCACAGAGTGAACTGAGATGAACACCGAGTACTGTCCTTCCAGAGACACAGCAGCCTGCAACCCCCCCAGTAAGCGTGCAGTGAAAGTGTCATCACAAGCCAGCGGATGCTCAGCAACACTAGTGAAGATTTCCCCATACACTTTTCTCTACAAGCTGGGGAAATTCCATTCTTCCTTTAATTAAACTACCCTGTACATTCCTATCCAAGTGATTTTGAAGCAGTATCTGCAGCTGTATGTATGGTTTTTCCTCTCCCCAAGCCATTTCTTTATGAGAGCTGCTCCCAGTCAGAATACACTGCTGTCTCACAAACCGTTAACCACACACCAATGTTCTTTGCCCCATAGAATCATAGAATAGTTTGGGTTGGAAGGGACCTTTAAGATTATCCAGTTCCAGCTCCTTGTCATGGGCAGGGACACTTCCCACTGGATTGGGTTGCCCAGCCCATCCCTGGAGGTGTTCAAGGCCAGGTTGGATGGGGCTTTCAGCAACTTGATCCAGTGGGAGGTGTCCCTGCCCACAACAAGGGGCTGGAACTGGATGAGGTGCAAGGCCCCTTCCAACTAATTCCTAATTCTATGATACCTGGTGTTTTTCATCAATCCCATTGTTAATTTTGAGATCCAAAAACCAAGTTCCCATTGCAAAGCACACAGTCTCTTCCTCCCTCCAGTTCCAAATCAAGTTAGAGAGGATATAAAGGCATGTGCTGTCAAGAGGAGAGGGATGTTTCCAGCACTCAACCACCAAGTAAACAGATGCAACAGCATATATTTGGATGAAAACAAACTGAAATTCAGAAAAAAGACTATGCAGCATCAACACATGACATATAAAACTCTGCCAGGCTTCAGAATATCGATGTCTTACTCTTCAACTTTCTTTCCCACCAGCCTTCACTGACAAGACCTACAAGTTGGGAGGGGGAGTTGCAGAAAGCCTTCAGTTTATGGCATGGCCACGCAGCCTGCAGCCAGCTCAGCCAAGGCTCTTTGCTCCTTCCTTTCTGCTACCACATTTGCTTCAGTCTCCAGCTCAGTTCCTCCACACAGCAGCAGCACCAAACAGCTGCACTCTCGATAACATCCTATCAAAAAGGGATTCTGATTTGAACATAGGCTTCTAGATTTGCCATCTCCTTAATCTCTAGCCCACAGTGAGCTGCAGTGTATTATGCTTCTGTTTAGAGGCTCCAAAAAAACATCAAAAGACAATAAGGTGCCATGATTTAGAAGTCAAATAAAGATTTTTGCTGCTGTTCTAAGCACAGGTCATATTTTTGAGAAACACCAATTTGCCAATATTTTTTATGGCCCGTATTTTCACGTCATCCCTGCCTCCGTGGCAGTAGTTACCATCTCTAGGAGCGAGGAGAACACAAAGCTCGATTGAGTAGCAGCTGAATAAAAGCGTCATTGAAGCACCACAAAATCAGCCTCTCCGATATCTGGAGATGTTGTGCTCTCTCTCAAGCCAAGTGTGATGAATCAAGCGCACAGAAACCCCGCTCTTTCCGAATACAGAGAGGCAAAGAAGTTTATAATTGAGTGTCCCCGCCATGGTATGATGAAATTTTGCTTTTTTGCACAGTCATTTTTCTTCTGAATACCTCACTGATGGCAATTCTTCTTTAGAAATTGCCCGACCGGGGCTGCCAACCTTTATGAAAGAAGCGTGTGTGCTTCCCTGACTGAGGGTCTTTGGCAGTTTAAGACAATCCAACTGTTGGCTGCCACCTCCCATCCCACTGCTGCATCGCCAAATCTCAACACTTCATTTCAGCGCGCCTGTCCAAGAGACAGCTATTCCCTTTGGCAGATTAGTTTCTCTGCCAGCTTAGCACGCAAACTTCCCAAATGAGTTGCAGAACATCAGAGCGAAGCAAGGATGCGGCAGCAGCGGAGACGGCGTCAGAGCGCTGCAGGACACGGCTCTAAATTCATGGCAATCCTGCTTGACTCCGTCAAACTATTGGAAAACACTCAAACACCTCTTAAAGCTGGAAATGTAAGAAAAGCTGTGTCAACTCATTGAGCATATTGTAAATGACATTACAATGAGGAACGTTAAAATGTCATTAATTATCAGGTTCTCTATAGCATGAATATAGTATGAGTTGCACGAACCAGCTGAGCCGGATGGTTCTGTGATTAAGAAATTTGATTTTAAAGATATCTGAAAGAACCTATCATCAATAACTCCTGTGCGATATTTGACAAATAACCTCCCACCCCCTGTCTCCCGAGAGGCCAGGGTACTGCTGGCAGTCATCTGACAGGTATACATATTCCATAGGGTTTTGCAGCCAAGATGAAGATCAGCTATGGCCAAATTTGTTTTAAAGCACGCAGAGCACCAGGAAATCATACATTTTAAAGCTTTCAAATAAAAGAGAGCACCTCAAGCAAACAAAAATTCCCCTTAAATCAAATGTAAATGAAACAGCTACTCCGTGTCTCCAACAACGTAGCTGACTGACACAGTAAGTGGTCAGGCTGGATTTAGAAAGAACACTTGTGCTTGAGAGCAAAATAGCAATTGAATTCCTACTGCATTTGTTCATTCTTACCATTCAACATCATCAAGCCCCTTTACATAAGCACTACTGGCACAGGCAGCAAAGGAGACAAAAAATGGCAAATAATGTAATCAGCCATAATGAGCAATCTCTTGAAAAAAGTTAAAAATACATGGGGAGTGAAGACAGACAAGAGAAACAAGATCGATGTGGAGCAGAGACACCTCTTGCAGCACTGACAGTCCCATGGAAAAGAATCTTCTGGCTGCAATATCAGGGCTCTCAGATTGTGGTGTACACAGCCCTGTTCCAGAAACATCTCCCCGTATCCCAAAAGGCAGGGCAGACCCAGAGCCCCCACTGATGCTGGGATGAAGGAGTTAAATGTTCTTCCAGGGACAGAGGCAGCGAGCCTTTGCATGAAGTGCCATCTCCAGAAACTGAACCAAGGAACCGTGCCAGGTAGAGCTCAAACCTGGACAACCTGTGCTGGGAATACAGAATCATAGAACAGTTTGGATTGGAAGGGACCTCAAAGGTCATCCAGTTCCAACTCCCCTGCCATGGGCAGGGACACCTCCCACTAGATCAGGCTGCCCAAGTCCCATCCAGCCTGGCCTTGAACCCCTCCAGGGATGGGGCAGCCACTACTTCCCTGGGCAACCTGTGCCAGCACCTCACTGCTCTCCAGTTTACATCCATTGCCCCTAATCTCATCACCACAAGCCTTCATGAACAGTCCCGCCCCAGCTTTCTTGTAGCCCCTTCAGGTACTGGAAGGTCACTATAAGATCTCCTTGGAGCCTTGTCCTCTCCAAGCCGAACAACCCCAACTCTCCCATCCTGCCCTCGTATGGGAGATGCTCCAGCCCTCAGACCATCTTTGTAGCCTCCTCTGGACTCATTACATAAGCTCCATCTCCTTCTTTTGTTGAGGAACCGGACACAATCCTCCAGATGAGGTCTCACAAGAGAGGAATAGCAGGATTCAAGCACAAATTGGCCTTTGAAACTCAAATCTGATTGGGATTAATGATACTGGAGTACTGATGGTGAGATGGCGTCTTTGAGGATGCATCGCTTACCTGGCTCTTTCTCAAGGTAGGTACCACCTCAGCACAAAGGATCAATCATGCCTGGGCGATTAACAGCAAGGTGTAATTCCAAAAGTTAAAAAACTGTGTGCCATCTGTCACTGCATGACTCCACCTCAAATTCTAGTTATTTTGAGTCTTCAGAATCTACTAATTTTAAATCAGGAAAAATCCTGACATTTCTAATGCAGTTTTTTTCCCCCCCCATAAGTGACAATTTGTCAGCCTGTTTGTGTTGCCAGCTGTTGTAGATAACTGCCTTCTCTGACAATAGCTGGCTTTTACCACTCTCACCCAAAATGCATTTTTATTTAGTTCTTTTTTTTTTTTTTTTTAATTTGAGATTTGTTCCGAGAATGAGCAAGGAGCCTCGTCTCCCGGCAATTCAGAGACTACACAGCCTCAGCTACATGAGCCTGGGGTCATCGCTAAGCTCCTTAAATTACACTGTTGGAAATAATAGAGAAACATGCTAGAGCTTTGTATTTGTTAAAGGTTCTCTCTGCACCAGTATCCCAGCTTAGGCAGAGGGGTTACTTCAAATAGAGCTGCTTATTAAGGGATTGACAAATTGCTTTTTTTCAATAAGAGACAAAAATGCAAGAGAAAAAAAAGGAGCTAGAATCATTAACACATTACATCTTCTGTTTTTCAAGGATTTCAAAGGCTGACATAGAAAGTTTGCATTAAAGTCCTTGCTGCGTGCACCTGGATTGACTCCAGAGAAGCAGCATTAAGTTTTTTCCTCCATGTTCACATTGTTGGGACAGCTTCTCCAGAAGTTAAACAGGCAAAGCACTGCTAAGCGGCACTGGGTGCCATCCAGCAGTGGGAAATCCAGGGAATGCTCTGCAACGGGTTTGTGGGTGCAGAACTCAAAATTACCAGAGCTGCCTCTGCCACAGCATTGTTAGCAAAGAGGATTATACCTGGTGAGGCAGGAGACAAACACACACTGATTCAATACCTGGAGTCTGACTACTCTCATTTGCAACTAGTATAAACAGTGGTGCAGAAGAGGTTTCAGACATTCTGATGACTGAAAAACTTCACTTTTCAACATAACATAGAATCATAGAATCACCAGGTTGGAAGAGACCCATCGGATCATCGAGTCCAACCATTCCTATCAAACACTAAACCATGTCCCTCAGCACCTTGTCCACCCATGCCTTAAACACCTCCACTGAAGGTGAATCAACCACCTCCCTGGGCAGCCTCTGACAGTGCCCAATGACTCTTTCTGTGAAAAACTTCCTCCTAATCTCTAGCCTATATCTCCCCTGGTGGAGCTTAAGGCCATTCCCTCTCGTCCTATCCCCTGTCCCTTGGGAGAAGAGCCCAGCTCCCTCCTCTCCACAACCTCCTTTCAGGTAGTTACAGAGAGCAATGAGGTCTCCTCTCAGCCTCCCCTTCTCCAGGCTAAACATCAACCAACACCCTCCCATGCCTGATGCTCACAAATCTCACACAGAAATAAACCCACCCTCATTTATACACTGATAGATTAGGAATTCCTACAACACAAACAAAGCTTTTCCTGGCATTTTAGTTTCTGATTAAACGTCAAACTTCAGCTTCCTGTTCTAGTTTCTACTTTTTATTTTGTAATTTCTCTAGGAATGCCAATTCCCACTTTTCAGCAGCTTAATATCACCCATTTTAAAAGAAAGAACTAAAAATAGGATGGAAAGGAGCCATTCAATATTTCCCTCGTGAGGACCTGCTAGAGAAACTGTACCTGATGCTCTCCCAGAATTCAAACACAGCCCGTCTAATTTCAGAGAGCAGCCCAGATTCACTTCACGAGGGTCACAGCCCAGGAAACTCATTCGCCTGCCAAAACAGCTGTTCTGGCAAAACTATGTGGCACCTGAGGACTCTTAGAAGAGTTGTGTCAATTATGCAATTTCCATCCCTCTTAAAAAACGGTTTTTTATTATTCACTAAGCCCATACATTTATTAATTCACTTGTGCACTGTAACATTCAAGATGACTGTGAATGTTTTAAGGTCCACGCTAACAGGTACTGTGCTAGGGACAAACCTGCATTATAACCCTATAACAACTTGTTTTTGCAGAGGCAGGGCTGATTTTGAATTATGCAAACCAGTTTCACTTCTTTAATTCATGGAGGGACAACAGAAGGCCTAGAAGGCCAACCATATCCTGGGTTGCATCAAAAGAAGTGTGGCCAGTAGGTCAAGGGAGAGGATTCTGCCCCTCTAGTCCTCTCTCGTGAGACCTCATCTTGAGGATTGTGTCCAGTTCTGGAATCCTCAACATAAGAAGGCGATGGAGCTGGTGGAACAGGTTTAGAGGAGGCGACAAAGATGATCAGAGGACTGGAGCACCTTCCATATGAGGATTGACAGAGAGTTGGGCTTGTTCGGCCTGGAGAAGGCTGCTGGGAGAACTTAGAGTGACCTTCCAGTACCTGAAGGGGCTACAAGAAAGCTGGGGAGGGACTATTCATAAAGGCTTGTAGTCATAGGACAAGGGGGAATGGGTAAAAATTTGGAGAGGGGCAGATTTAGACTAGACATTAGGAGAAACTTCTTCACTGTGACAGTGGGGAGGCCCTGGCACGCATCACGCAGGGAAGCTGTGGCTGCCCCATCCCCGGAGGTGTTCAAGGGCAGGCTGGATGGGGCTTGTGCAGCCTGATCTAGTGGGATGTCTCCCAGTGCATCACAGGGACTTTGAGGTCCTTCCAGCCCAAACTATTCTATGATTCTATGACTTTGGTTCAATCCCAGGGCTGCTGGAGGAAGTGACTGGGAGTCACACTGCCAGCTACTCCCTGATTTTATATGATTGGGTAGTTGCGAGTGGCTGCAGCTCAACAGAATGTACCTTGTCAGAGCTTGTTGTGGGTATTGGAATGCCCATATGCTAACTTAAAACAGTAGAAATTTTTAATTAAAGCGAGCTGCACAGAAAAAGACCACAGACATAAAACACTGAGGGGAATGATGGACCAAAATTGAGAGAACTACTATTTCCAGAGCTCAGCCACTTTATGAAGAAGACAAGAGCAGTTTTATCTTCAAGTCTGGTTATAAACCCATGGAAAGGAATTTTCAGCCAGATGGAACAAAACTTGTGAGGAAAATGTTTTCTTTTTTTTTTTTCAGAAGTTTTAGACAATGAGAAATTGGCACATTTTATTTCAACAGGCTGATGGCAAGAGAAAGGGGATCAGGGAAAATATATTGTCTGCCTTCTGCTCCCTGTAATACTGAGGCAAGAGCTTAACATTCTCATGGGTAACCACCCTTCTTTTGGTATCAAATGCACCTTTCAAGCTATGCCTGTGTCTCAAACTCTAAAGAACACAGCTCTGCACTTGGCTCTCCACCAAAGCTGCACCCATCTACCTGGTGCCACTCGAGGTACAGCTGTCCAAAAACACCTCTGCTCAGTGTCAGCGAGCTCCTTCTGGGCCTGCAGGAAACTTCTTTCTTCAGCAGAGCACAACATCACACGCTGTCAAGGCTTCATAAAGAAGGGAAGTTTTACAGACAAACCAGAGTTTGTGCATCCCAAAAACCAAACTGGGCTGCATATCCCAAGCGGCAAGTGCAGAAGGCAGAGCACTTCTCCCTCAAACAGGAAGGGGGTCACGTCAGAGAGGGGGGAAGAGGTATTTGAAGGGAACTAATACACCTATAGCATAAAAAATATCCACAGCAATGGAGTGCCAGCAGTGCAGGAATACCTTTGTTCCCAGAGTGGTGGATTATCCTTTCTACAGGCTGGAGCTGGTAAAGGAATAGCAGTGTGCTACGTGGGCACCGTGCCCCTCAGAGATGCAGCTGGAGCAGCAGATGTAGCTATTGGCACGGGAACTATTCCTTCCTCAGACAAACAAGCTAAAGTGATAAAATGTTGTTATAAGCACAAAACACATTAGTTACACCAGACAATCTGAGCTGCCATGACAGAAATCACACCACTGGTATGTAACGTAGATCTGAGCTTCGGCTAAAACTTTGAAAGCGAATCCTCATCTCAGATGTGTCTTAGCAACACAACTGCTTTTCTTTAAAAGTGTTTCTAGGCAGCACCTGAACAATTACCCTTATCCAAACAAGCCTTGATGTATCGAAATGGAAATCACAATTCTTTCCTAACTCATTTTGCTTATTGCTCAGTGTGCACCATTACGATCCTTCTAAAGGCTTTCAACGTAGTGCCCATTATTAGCTGCTTAATCCAGGTTTTGGAGATTCAAAAAACTGTTCATGGCAAGTTTAATGATAGTTCTAAGTGCATCGTGCTCCTGAAGAAGGCAACAAGATAGCAGAGGAATAAACGCTACACAGACTTCAGGCAACTCCTTGTCGACACTACCTGACCGATATTCCCATATGGCTGATGACTGAGATGATGAAAATCCAGGCATGCGTTGAGGCTTTTAGTTACATATCAAATTAAAACATTTATGGCACATCTATAAAAGCCATACCCGAAAAGCTACTTAAAAATGCTGTGGAAATTCAGACTCAAATACCTGGAAAATAAAATAGGCCATGACTCTGTTGCTTTTTTACCTGCCTATGAAGACATCAAGTCAACAGCACCCACACTCAATTGCTGCCTGATCTCTTTAACTGACTTCTCCTTCCCCAAATGCTTCCAAAGATGACAGGAACAGAGTAAATACAGGGCTAATTCTAGAGTTTATACAGTTTTCCAAAGCCTAATCTCATTCACCTTCAACTCCTACACCTCTGCCATCACCCCTGGCCCACTTAAAGACAAAGCCCCACACTAAACTATCACCCAACATAATGACTGCCCCTGTGGAAAAGACACGGCAGCAATGCCTCCCCTCTCCTCCACGGAGCTGCAGCTAACTGGGGTGAGTTTTAAACAGAAGAATGTCTCCAGACACCCTGATTGCTGCTCAGATCTGTGAGGGTTCACAATCATCCTCAAGTCAGTGTAAAGAAGGGGAGACCGAGGGGAGATCTCATCGAGGTCTGCAGCTTCCTCACAGTGGGTGAAGGAGGAGCAGCAACTGAGCTCTTCTCTCTGGTGACCAATGACAGGACCTGAGGGAATGGCAGGAAGATGCCAGGGAGGGTTAGGTTGGACGTTAGAAGGCTCTTCCCCCAGAGGGTGGTGGAGCTCTGGAACGGCTCCCAGAGAAGCAGTCACAGGACCAAGCCTGACAATATTCCAGAAGCATCTGGCCAACGCCCTCAGCCCCATGGTGTGAATGTTGGGGTGTCCTGTGCAGGGACAGGAGTTGCACTCAATGGTGCTTATGGGTCCCTTCCAGCTCAGGACATTCTATGCTCTATGTTTCTCCCATCAGCTTCACTGTCAGACCACTGACTATCTTACTTCTCCCATGTGTACTTACAATGAAATAGGGATAGAAAGTTTATTCTACAGTCTCTTACTCCTCTTCAAACACGATTTTGAATCTGTACTAGCATTTCACGAACCCTTTCATACATAATTTGTTGCAGCATTAGAAGATTGGCCTAAAAAACCCTTTACAAGAACAAAAGTTATCATATTAAAAGGTCACTTGCCTTTATTTATGTATGATCTATTACATTTGTATATCCAGTTTTGTTGGAAAATGGAGGAACTTTTTTTTTTGCTGAGGCTTTCCTACTTTACCGATTATGAATGTAATGAAGGCATGTTCTACAAGCAGAATTTAATTTATTTATGAATTAGTTGACTAATAAAATGAACTTACAAGGAAAGTGCATCGGTTCTTGAAGAGTGTCAGGCTTTAGAGGGCACATTAGAGTTAGACTGGTCATTTACTGAAGACATTTGTTTTAAATTGTTGCCAAGGTTGGCTATAGACAAATTAAGGAAAATGTGCTTGTGCTTTGGAAGATGCATTTTGTTCTCCATCTTAAAATGGGAAATTACTCTTGAGCTGGACAAACTCTGCCTCTCTTCCCCAAATCACAGCGCAAGGACATTTCTCTTCTGATACACAATTACCTTCAAAATAAAAGCAAGGAAGAGACAAATTTGAGTTGGCAGATTCCAACCCGAGGATGTAAATCAGCCTACTGAGCAGGAAAAATACGTGCCCAGATACTATGGTAATGACTGACAGCGACTCGAGCCTGAGAAATGCAGCGTTTTGAGAGATTAATGTACCCAAAGATTCAGAAAAGCTTTTCAAGTCAATATTTGATTTGGGTGTCAAGTGCTTGTCTGCACTTTTTAACCAAGACGCACCATCTCTGTCTTTCCGTACTGACAAAAACCTTTGGTGGCAAACTTGAAGAGACAATGTTTAAAGAATGAAAGAAGGTGGTAATTAAAGAATACTTATCTAGATGAGGGGAGACTGAGATGAGATCTTGGGAAGAAATGTTTTGCTGTGAGGGTGGGGAGGCCCAGGGTGCCCAGAGCAGTGGTGGCTGCCCCATCCCTGGAGGGGTTCAAGGCCAGGTTGGATGGGGCTTGGAGCAACCTGATGCAGTGGGAGGTGTCCCTGTCCATGGCAGGGGTGGGACTGGATGGGCTCTGAGGTCCCTTCCAACCCAAACGGTTCCATGGTTCTACCATTCTATAAAGAGCAAAGCCTGCCCAGTCCCACCTCCACAGACGATAGTTCTATAAACTTTGCATAAACTTTTGAAATCAAGGGACTAACAGACAATCAAGGGATAATCTTGTCAGATTCGATTTATTTCTAGATCTCCTAGATACCTCCTTTCCATGTTTTGCTTTTGATAAAGGCACCTGGTGCACAAATGACTGAGTACATGCCTTTATCAGAAACATAACTGGCTGTGCCCAGGCGAGTCACATCTCAGGAATAGAGGACAGGCGTGTCTTGGTTTTTTAAAACCTTTGCTGCATTATTTTAAATCTAAGCTGTGTTTTAATCACTTCAGATTTGTCTAAAAGCTTTTCACATGTAGAAAACCCGCAGCTGTTATGCTCCCTGAAAACTATATAGGCTACAACTGTCTGCAAATCAGGATAAATTGCAATAAAATGCTTCAAGTGTGCCAGCCTTTGGGCTTTTGGAGTGGTATTTTTAGGCTGAGGTCTGAAGAATCATTTCGGGACATCGGGCGAGACAGTTAGGGCAGCAGAAGGGGAACCGTCAGCGTGAGAGGCTACAGAGAGCTTATGGAGTTGCAAGTGCCCAAATGTGATTCTTTCCAAGCAAATAAATTTGCAGCCTGCATCTGTTCATGGGTTTTCACTGAAGATGAGAAAATCATCTCTCCATATGCAAGATACAACCCAGCACATTAAGAAAAGGCACAGAGTGGTCTTTTCAGATAAACTAAAGCAATTGGGAGAAAAAAAATGATGCTTATGGAACACCACTGCGAGCTTTCGCCTCCCAGATCTCACCAAATTTTCTCCAACAAAGAGACTTAAAGATAAATTTGAGTGAAATATTTGACACAGGGGTCCTGGGTTCCAGAATAAGGTAAAGATTATTGGCTGGTTTTAAGAAATTATAAACTCTCCCCTTTCAAAGGAAGCAGGCAAACAGCTACTGCCAACTTTGAACTTGGGCTCTGTCCTCATCTACCTCGTAACAACCTCATTTCTTAAAGGTCTGAGAACTACACAGTACAGAACAGTGACAAACAGGCAACCTGATTTTTATTTTCCTAAAGCCTTCAGTACCATATAGCTGTTTCTCCTTAGCATTCATGGCTTTTTCCCTTGTCAGGGACCAGCCGGAGTGCTGTGGCAGTGACTAGAGTGAGCGGTACAAAGGCAACTGGTGCAGAAGCTCGCTTCAAAGACCAGGGGGAACAAAGAGTCAGCATGGTGCTCAGTGACATCACTAGAAGTGCTGCAGGACAACCTTTTTATTGCTAGGGATGAATATTAAACCTAACGATGCCCATGCCAAGCTGCCTTTCCTAAAGAGCAAAGTTACAGGTTGGAGGGCCCACGCTACTTTAACCGGCATCGGAAAAACCTCTGGAATGCAAGTGAGGACCACAACTTGTAAATCACGAAGGACTTTCACAGCGCACAAGTGAATTGAACTACTTCTTACACTGGTTCCCAAAATGCTCTCTCTTCTGTTATTCCTGTGTGCTGCATTTAAATTGGCTTCTCAATTCCTGAATTAAACTCCTTTAACAAAATTCAGGAGGAGAGCGAGCTAGTTAATGGACTGTTAGCACAGAGCAGTTTTAAAAGCCGTCTTTGAAATGTATTATTCAACTGGGACAAGTCTCCTTTTACTGTTTTACCATTGCTCAGTTGTCAAGAGGTAGGATAAGGGGGTTAGTGCTTTACTATGTAGAAACAAATCAGGTGGAAGCCCTCTGGGACAGGGCTTTAGTATGGTTTCTCTAGAAGGTACAGACCCAGCAGGGAAATCAGATTTCTGTAGTTATTGCACTTTTTGGTCAAATCTGTCTGCCTGGACTTAAGAATCAGAAAGCAGACAGTGCTCTGCTGCCAAGAAGGTAACATTTCCAAGTAAAATCACGCAAATCTTGTGCTTGCATCTTTTTACAGCTACTTGGAGAGCGTGACAACACCTCTGCACTGCGGGAGCAGCAACTGCCCACACTGACCCAGGGAAGAATCAGCACCATTGCTCCTCCCGTCCAACAACACCTGCAAAGTTCAGTGTCCAAAACCACTCATAGATAAATATGGGTCCTCCCTGGTGGCTGGTTCCTCAGGAGAGCAGCACTGACTCCTCCAGGTCACAGGTCAAAAGCAAACAAACTCTGTGGTGTAAAACCTGCCCAGGGAGGTGGTTGAATCCCCATCCCTGGAGGTATCTAAAAGATGGGTAGATGAGGTACTCAAGGACATGGTTTAGTGGCATATAGGAATGGTTGGACTCGATCATCTAAGAGGTCTTTTCCAACCTAGTGATCCTATGATTCTACAATTCTAAAACTTCTCAGACAGGGAGCTGTCTAGCTACCTAGTACAGAGCACGTCACTCACATGTGCTTCTCCCCACCCTTTAGCATTAAAAGCAAGGACACACTCTTCACCTGGGCCGCAGGAGCCTCTCAGTCCCAGTGTGACACACGGTACAGTTCCGTTCCACGCTGCAGCTGTTTGTCACACTGAATGGCAAGTCTCTCAGCAGCGTTTCAGAGGGCAGTTCACTCCCTGGCACACCTCTGCCACCGCAGACAGGTGGAAGCAATCACTCCTCATCTCCCCATGTGGAGCATCTTCTGCTCCGCTCTTACACAATCGTTTATTGCTGCTCTGGGTACCTGTAGTCCAGTTTCTGCCCAAAAGCAGAATCACATGGGAGCTAACCAACAGCCCCTTCCATTCTGGCAGGGAGAAACACCAAGACATGAAGTGCAACCCACCCTGACGTGCTGCCCTTCACTGCGTAAATGTGACATCGCACATGACTCCGTGCTGGCTCTATTCCCTGGAGACAAGGGCTTGGCAGGACTACTATTACCCCTTGTCAAAGCTAAGCCCGTATATCGATCCATCTGCATTCACAGAAGAGGTTTATAAGCCATCTAGATCACACTACTCTACAGCCATAGTTACATTTTAGACAGCAAAAGCAATAAGCAAGCCTTCAAAAACTTGTTGCAGCAGCATATCATTTCAGCAGAACCTTTTGATGCCAGTCAGAAATATTGTTTAATGCATACTTTCAGGGGAATAGTCTTTCAAGAAAGACAGGCTGCTTGGCTGAATAGAGGTTCCGTAAAACTCATTTGCAGCTTGGCATTTTGCACACAAAGTAAGGTCAGTAAAAGCCACTCTCTCGTGCCAGTGAGGACAGCCCTCCATTGCTTTTTCAGATGACACGTGTATTCCGAAGGAGCCAGGAGTACGGGCTCACCTAGCAAGGGTGGGAGGGAAGCTCGTGGCCAGAGCAGTGCAATTACTGCTTTGTAATTACCCTGATAAACTCTGAGTGCAGACACCCCACATCCACTGAGGAGGTGGCAGAATACATCAGAATAGGCACCAATATTGTTATGCTGGTCAACTTCTCCTGTAAACAAGCCCTAAAATAATTGTCTAGATGAAATGGGCTTGCAGCGTGAAGAAGGGAAGCTTTAGACAAGACCTGCTTCAAAGTGCTCCCAGAACCACACCTGCACGGCCGTGTCCTGCTGCCACGACAGGGCACAGCAGCGCTGTCTGCCGCCTGCTGCTTTGTCAGACCAGATTAGTTACTGAAAATTTAAAATAAAATAACTTTGAAACTATATGGAGATGGCATTTACACTGAGACACAGCAGGGCGAAGGTGAAGAACAGATACCTTTGAAGAATTACAGGGTTTCATTGCTTAGACGGCGGCAACGCAGAGCTGGAGCAGCTCGATGCACCCCAGACTGAGGGGCTGCCGCTCACTGCACTCAGAGCTCATAGGGCTTTAATAAAAGGGAAGATACTGAGCCAGAGTCAGAAATTACTTTTACTGCTGATGGCTAAGTCTTATTCTTGAGTAACTGAAATTTGTCCTGTTGTATTAAGTATTCCAGATGAGCTCAGGAGATACATGGATGCAATTATCAATAACAGTGATACCAGGAGAGCAAAACCACCCTAACTGTTACCCGACTGTTCCTGGGCAGCTGCAGGCATTCAGCGCAGGCGCTGGTCGGTGCCTCAAAGAACATCACAGCGCACAGGAGGAGCTTTTGAAGCTTATTCCTAGTGGCATGTTTCTTCAACAAAACCTACAGATGTTTGTTCCTTGCCATTTAGCATCAACAGGCACACAAATCGCATGTGAAAACAATGGCACGAGGATAAGGTTACCAGGATGTATCCACAAACACAGGGTATGAGCCTACCTGGCTCTTTGTAACTGCACTCCCTACTGGAAAACTATTACCTTTAATAGCAGACTAATAACAGCTAATGCATTTCACTTAGGACAGGTCAGTCCTCTTGAAGCTGATCTTGCCACGCATTTGCTTTAGCCTTGAGCAATGCCAGCTCAAGAGCCTCGGGTTTTTATTAGAAATATGCAGCAGGGATCAGTTTTGCGTTATTGAGACTTTTCTGTTTGTCTGTTGTTTGCTCTTTACAAACACACAAGCAGGTTTCCATCTGAAAAGTCTTCACATAAGAGGTCTGTTAATATTCGCTGGTATTTTACGGAAATGAAAGAACCTGCAGGCTTCTAGCAAGGGTCAAACTGTGCAGCCGGACAGTTGTGCCCCAGTCTCCCTTACTCCACAGCACCAGCTCCAAGTGACGGAGCAAGCAAAGGTAATGGCACAATATCCTTGCACTGCAGAATATATAAAACCACAGGAGCTGTGTAACAGTAGCTGCTGCTTCTCGATAAGCCTAACATTTTTTATCATTTAAATAATAAACTGTATTTAAATCCGTTAAAATAAAATTTTCAAAGCAAATCCATTACAGAACTGAAAAATGTGTTTTGCCTACTCTTGCCTTAATTTAGCTAGCAATAATTTCACTTTAATTTGTACCCTCTTACCTCAATCAGTTTGTTGGCATGTTCACGGAAAACCTGTGCATATTCTTTCACTTCTTTCTCGTTCCCATTCTTGGCAGCTTCAATCAATACTAAAAGTGGAACATTTGTTTCCAGAAAAGAGTCTGAGACGTGGTCCATAACAGCTTTGCGGAGCTGCAATACAAACAAAAGAACGCATTACTTTCCAGTAGTGTTTCTCTGCTGTTTCCCTTTCACTGTATTAATACATAAAGCTTCAGCACTTTTGTTGTTGATCCTTTTCCCTTTGTGTGACCGAGGCTTTCCCTGCGCTCAGTCTTGTCTATACGCTCTTTGCTTCAATTTAAATTAAATCTCCTTAAAAAACTGGATTAGTTATGTAAGTGCGAGTCACCAGTTTGGCCACAAATATTGATTTAGCAGCTCATATTGGTTTTGTCTGAGTAAATGTGCCGCTTTCCCTCAGCTGATTAAACAACACACTGATTTTACTTTTTATTTTGCTACTAGAAGAAAAAGAGTTTTCAACAAACTTGATCCATATTCACATTCACTTGAGAAGTGGAATGCACTGCTTTAAAAACCAAAAGGACAAAAGGCTGATGTTACATAAACGCAGTGTGCCAAGAAAACAGGCTCTCCAAGATGAATGCAGTCAGAATTACAAACCATATCTCATTATCTTCAAAATCCATAAAATGTGAGGGGTTATTTTAAATCTCTCTTGCCACAAGGATAATGAAGAGTCCAACATCTTTATTTCACAGTTGACAGAGGACTGCATTTCCACCCCATGCTTCCCTGTAACATGGGCACTGGAAACTTCTAGTTTTGAATTCACTGAATACGAGCAGGCAAGCCCGCTGCCCACTGGATACAAATCAGAGAACCATGGAATGGGCTGGGCTGGAAGGGACCTGTAAAGCCCATCCAGTCCCATCCCTGCCAGGGGCAGGGACACCTCCCACTGGATCAGGTTGCTCCAAGCCCCATCTAACCTGGCCTTCAACACCTCCAGGGATGGGGCAGCTCTGGGCAATCTGGGCCAGGGCCTCGCCACCCTCACAGCAAAACATTTCTCCCTAAGATCTCACCTCAATCTCCCCTCTTTCAGATGAAAACTCTTCCCTCTTGTCTACCCCTGCAGTCCCCGACCAAGAGCCCCTCCCCAGCTTTCCTGGAGCCTTTTTCAGCTGCTGTAAGCTCTCCCTGCAGCCTTATCCAGGCTGAACAACCCCAACTCTTAGACTGTTCTTGCATGGGAGGCACTCCAGCCCTTGCCTCCTCTGGACTGGAGAGCAAACTTGCAGTAATGCACTCCTCTGTCTCAACAAGTATCGGCCTTCTACAACAATTACCTGTCTGCGCAAGTCCCTGGTCTTTTTGGTCATTTTATCAATCGCAGAGTTGAGTGCATCACTTCTTTCTTTGCGTCCAGCCTGGAAAACAAAAGACAAAGTGGTAAACAGATATTCAGGGTCTCAGAATAAAACCAGTATTATTCAACTCATGTACAATGCCACCTTCTTCTTTCTTTCTGTTTTTTTCGCAGTGATTCTGCACACTAGGAGAATGGTCTCTAAGTCTCTGGTAGACTCTCTCCTCCTGGATGGTTTGGGCAGTACAGGGACATCACGCATTGTAAGATTTTACCTTTAACACACTTTCAGAAGGAAAGGAGGTCTTTATAAACCTGGATGTCTTTTTGCTTCTCATCAGCTGGAGACCATGTTCAGCCCCCGAGTTCTAGATTTCTCTTTCCTGCCAGCACCATCAACCACCATGAGTCCAGCAGCTCACTGAGCCCAGAACAACCCTGATTCAACCCTTGATCTCCTACAGCTTCAGCCTCCGAGAACACCCGAGGCTGGTAGACTGCACACCAACACCCCGCATGAGGCTTCAGCCTGCAGGGATGAGCACAGTCCAAAGGGTCGCACGTCGCACTTACAGCTGTCATGGAGGGCTGGTCTCCAGCAGGTAGGCTGAAGCCAAAAATCAATTATCTTAAAGATAAAATCCTTACAAAACCTTCATCAGGGATGAAATCCAATGTTTCATGGAAGTATCCATCCCCTCCTGCTGAGAGCTGAGTTTCACCAAGCATCAACACAGCAAGTTCTACACAGCCCTGTTGTTAAAGAGAGGGCAAGGGTCCAAGAAGCAGTGACAGCTCCTCTCTTTTTCAGCAGACACTGGGTCAAAAACATTCTCCTTTGTACCAAACTAGAAGTGCTAGTACAATGGCAGTGGTCTGGGTCTGCCAGGAGTTGTTTCTGTATAACACAGCTTATATTAGGGTTTTCTTTATGCAACCACAATCCAATTTCTGAAGTTCTAAGCCACGATCAATATAATTATCCTGTTGAGAAGAAAAGCCATTTAGCAGCAATGAAGTGAGGGTATGCCAGTTATCAGAGCTCCACACGGGTTTGAAATACCTGGGTGGGCAGCCCTGAATCCAAAACACTGAGTCTGCTCTCCACGGCAGAAACAAAAATTAAGCAAAACTGGGGAGGGAGGAAGATTAGGATGTTGTAAAGTCATTATGGTTTAATGAAATATTGAAGATTTGTCACTTCCCTGATCAAGTAATTTGATTCTCATCAGAAAAGGTAACTGAGAAGTGACTGCAATTAAAACCAGGAGCTTGTTCTGACTGCACCGCAGCTTCAGCAGACCCAATGTTGGCCCGCTCTTCACCCCACGCTCAGAAATCAAAGCCGAAGTCTCTAAATAAAGTGAAGATTAATGCTACTTATTGATTGAAGAGCTGCCTGTCCCAGTGCTTGGCAGACACAAACACCGAGGCATGGGCAGGCTGGGAGGTTGCAGTTCCGCTCGCACAGAGCCGGCTGTCCCCAGTTGCAGCTCCCGGTGTGTGGGGATGGTGGGTGCTGCCTGCCCCCCACCATGGGCAATCAGCCCCGAGAGCTGAAACCCACCAGCTGGCACTGCACAACCTGACCTCTGAATGAACCTGTGACTGCAGTTGCTGGTGCTTTCTGATGCTTGGACACCACTTCACCTTCTACAAAGTGACCACTGCACCGAACCCATGGCATGCCCTGGACAGGGCAGGGGGGGTCCAAGAATAACTTTGGGTCTAACATATAACACTCATGTAGAAAGACGAACATTCAGCTATTCCAAGAAGTGTCATTTTACCTATCCCTGGGTGCCCCTACATTATCATTCCAAGGCAAAGCAGCATCAGGCTACTGAAGCAAGTCAACCCATCGCTTCCACTTTTCTGTCTTGGGCTTCACAGCCCACAGCAGCCTTGGTGCATGAGGACCAGATGCCTTTTGGATGAGAGGCAATCTTCCACTAATGGATATTCAGTTTGAGAGACCTGAACATCCATAGCCCGTCCTACATAACATGTCCCCAAAAGCACGCACTGCGTACGTTAGACCTTCAGCAGCACTGATTCCATGCTGGTGATCTGCTTCTGTTAAGCTAATTGAGCTGCGGTAATTTAATGAGTTAGCACATACAGCTACTAACCCAGCTCCTTCGTTAGGGCTGGTGCAGCAGGGAAGGAGAGGACAAATGTGACGGATGCCCATACCTCTGTGGTTCCAGAGACCCCATTGTCATTTATACCTTAGATCATCACAGCCAATTCTAACCAAGGTCTTGACCATGTTCTTCCCATTTGAAGTCTCTTGGCCTTTCTTTGTAGAAACAGAAGCACAAACCACTAGCTGTGGGAGCAGTTATGCTCCGCTAGGTTCAAGTGGAGGCAGAGAGTGGGACAGTGGCCACTGGAGCCCTTGAAGAACTGCATAAACCCTTCAGGGCAAGTAAAAATGCTAAAGATCATCCTTGAGCACAGTCACTTTGTTCAGGTTCCCACATACCCGAGCCTCACAGATTTTGCCCACTAGTTACGCCCTACAGCTCAACCCGTCCTCTTTGAGCTAGTCTGTCTCCCAAGCAATAAGTCACGTTTTAAAGGTTCCAAGGGACAGTTTACCATCTATGGGTAATTTTTTCCAGTAACGAACTACCCTTCCTATTAAAAAACCAGTGCTTGTTCCTAGCCCAAACTTCCACTGAGGAGCCAACTGATGGCCCGGCAGCGTCACATATCCCAGCTATGAGCTTCTCTCCCATGTGGGATCAGAAGGACTCAAGAGTAAAACCTGAGCGTTCAGTCTCCTAATAAGATGTTTAGATATTCAGCATGGAACTCCGCTGAGGGACTGGTGAGCCTTGCAGCCAGCGGCTGTACAGTAGGCAGCTAATAGATTCACTGGATTTAACAGGGTCATGTTGACCGTATCGGTCATTTTGCAATATGATACCACAGCTCTGTCCAGTACTGTGGATAATACATTTAGCCACACTGCAAATTTACTTTAAATTAAATCAGATCTTTATCAAAGAGGCCAGAATTGGTGTTAAAAATTGCTCTCGTTTCCTCAACCCTCTGTAATCTCTGCACTTCCACCACCATCGCTACCTTGCTTGGAAATCAATACGAGCGAGCTGCTGTCGCACCCTTGCTGTTCCAGCTCACACAGCTACCCCCACCAGGGCTTGGGGTTAATCATTTAAAGCAAAGAATGGGGATTTGTATATGGAAAGCACAAAGCATTCCCTTTGTAGACCTGCCAACAGAATTAAAACAAAAAACCAACCTGATCCACGTTTTCACCACAGCCATCGATTTAAAAATCCAACCCCAACTGACTTCTAAAGTTAACAGATCAAGGTGGTGGCAATGCATGAACGCTGTCTTACAGCCACCGGGACCAGCAACACAACTGAGTTACACAAAGCCGTGTTGTTTTAGCTGAATAACAAACCCTTCCATTGGTAGCCTCAATGGTTCATCATCAGTTTAGGTTAAGCTAAGACCACAGAGATACTGAGTGAAACAGAGCCTCCTGCCCAACACCAGCCCTGACAGCACACCCACCCTGGCAGAGCCGGGCATCCCTCCTCCCCACATCAGCACCCAGATGTCAGAGAATCACAGAATCATTTGGTTGGAAAAAACCTTTGAGATCAAGTCCAACCATACCAGTCCATTACTAAACCAGATCCCTGAGCATCTTTTCTACCCGTCTTTTAGGCATCTCCAGGGACGGTGACTCCACCACCCCTCTGGGCAGCCTCTGCCAGTGCCTAAGAACCCTTACTGTGAAGAAATTTTTCCTGATGTCTAACCTGAACCTCCGCTGGCTCAACTTGAGGCCATTTTTTCCCATCTTATCGTCTGTCACTTGTGAGAAGAGACCAACATCCACCACACCACAACTTCCCTTCAGGCAGTTGTAGACAGTGATGAGGTCTCCCCATAGCCTCTTCTTCTCCAGGCTAAAAACAGCCTCAACTCCCGCAGCTGCCTCGCATAATGCTTGTTCTCCAAAGTCTTCCCCAGCTCTGTTTCCCTTCTCTAGACGTGTTCCAGCCCTTCACTGTCCTTCCTGTGCTGAGGGATCCAACAATGAACCCAGGATTTGCAGTGCAAAGTGACAAGCACAGGGCCTGGAGTGCATCCAGAGAAGAGGAACGGAGCTGGAGCCCAGGGGTTGTGTGAGGAGCTGAGGAACCTGGGGCTGTTTAAACTGGAGAAGAGGAGGCTGAGAGGAGACCTCGTCACTCTCTGTGGCTCCTGAAAGGAATTGGTGGTGCGGTGGGTGCTGTGCTCTTCTCCTATAAGTGACAAGTAATAGGATGAGAGGAAAAAGCCTCAAGTTGCGCCAGGGAAGGTTAAGGTTGGATGTTAGGGAAAATATCTTTACTGCAACAGTGGTGAAGCCCTGGCAGAGGCTGCCCAGGGCAGTGTGGGAGTCTCCATCTCTGGAAGTGCTCACAAAGCATGTGGCTGTGGCACTTCGGGACATAGTTTAAAAGGCACAGCAGTGTTGGGCTGAAGGTTGGAGTGGATGATCGTAGAGGCTTTTTCCAATCTTAATGATTCTGTTATTCTACACATGCACGGAAATGCTACTGCCACACGCCTGTGCTCATCTCCTTTGCCTCACAGCCTGACACAGCATGAGCAAAATAGCACTAAAGACACCCATGATCCTAATGCAATGAAGTCCAGCAAAAATTAATGCAATTGTTTCTTCAGGCAGAAGGGTGAGCTGCCTGTTCACAAGGTGCCAGGCGCCTGGTTTCAACTCCTGGGTGTGCCAGCCTCGCCTGCTCCACCAGGGCTTGCCATCCTCCCAGCCCACAGCACAGAAAAGTCATGCAGCCCACGTCTATATCAAGTAAAATTAGCTTATTTGTTGTTCTTAATCCACTAAGAAGGCTTCCACAAGATGTCAGCCTAACTAAATGACAATGCAAGCCTCGAGGTGCAATTCTACTTCTCCACAGGAAAACCAGTTCTCTTGCTGCTGTGGGGCAAGGGAGAAGCCCCCAAGAGGATTATTTGGTCCTGGCAAGCTTATTCCCGAGGTAGACATGCCATCGTTCCTCTCCTTTTTGCTCATGATGATCATCACCGTCACTTCAAAGCACCCATTCTGGCAGGAGCCCCCACATGGCACTCATACGTGGTTTTCCTGGCACGCAAGCGAGTTTTCAGCCTCAGAAGAAACGCAACCGCTTGAGTTTTGCGGGCAGCTGGGGTTTATTCCCAGCACATTGCACCTTGACACCCCAGGCAGCTCCCAAGGCACAACATAAATATTATATACACTGCAGAGCTCCAGACTAAAGAGGATCAGATGCTCGCTTGTGGTAGTAGCTGTTATCTCACGACAAGTGCACATAAAACCACGTTTTGCTAAGAGAGGCGCCCATAAAGTTCGCATTAACAGTTTCCCAAACAGGAAACTCGCTGGCAAGGTGCTAAATAGCCCTTGTTTGGTTACGGGCCAAAGAGTGGAGAGCGTTAGAAAGGAAGCAACTTACCATGTTTGAACATTAACTCTTAACTCTGTGCCAAATTACACAATCTTAATGTGGGAGGAACCTACCGACAGATACTGAGGCAAAAAAGCAAGATGTTTCCATAAGATACCTAAATTCAGCCTCCTGGTAACCGTGAAAAGAGGCAGCACAGGAGAGGAGCACTGTTTGACCTTAGAGATGGTGTTTTATTAATTACATCCTCGCGTATGTCATTTTAAAATGTTACTGTATTTAAATGTTGTTAAAATTCAAATCAACTGAGGTGATCGGGACTTTGCACCAGCTGAGCCGCTCCGGGAAGCCAACGACAGGTACCTAGTGTGGAGGGTCCATCTCGCGGCTGGCAAGGGACAGCGAAGGCTGGATTGTAGCACCTGTGCTTTTCATATAGCGAGCATGAGATGTGAAGAAACACTTCAAATTGGTTTATTTTCTTTACAAGTATTTCTTTCACTCTAGAGCAAATGTGAAAACATCTACCATAGCAGTGCAATTTAAGAAGTTTATCTAGTCCTTCCAAATTTGCTTTACCAATAAAGACAGTTGCTGTCCTGAGAGGCTCGGGTGTGGAGTTTGCTTTGGTTTTTTGGGGGTAGGTTTAAGGTTTTTCTTTTGTTTGTTTTTGAAGAGTTCACCTTTCCATGGAATGGTTTGCATTGGAAGGGACCTAGCCAGTTCCAAGCCCCCTGCCATGTGCAGCGACACCTCCCACTGGATCAGGGGCTCCAAGCCCCATCCAACTTAGCCTTCAACATCCCCAGGGAAGGGGCAACAACAGCTTCTCTGGGCTACCTGGGCTAGTGCATCACCACCCTCACAAGTAAACCCAGGGAGGTGCTTGAGTCACATTCCCTGGAGGGGTTTAAGGGATGGGTGGACGAGATGCTGAGGCACATGGTTTAGTATTTTATAGGGATGGTTGGACTCAATGATCTGGTGAGTCTTTTCCAACTCAGTGATTCTATGATTCTAGGATCACATCTCTCCCCTCTTTCAGATCAAAACCATTCCCCCTTGTCCTATCCCTGCTCTCCCTGATCCAGAGCCCCTCCCCAGCTTTCCTGGAGCCCCTTTCAGGACTGGAAGCTGCTCTAAGGTCTCTCAGCAGCCTTCTCTTGTCCAGGCTGAACAACCCCACCTCTCTCAGCCTGTCCTTGTACAGGAGGTGCTCCAGCCCTTGCATCATCTCTTTGGCCTCCTCTCTGGACTCGCTCCAACAGCTCCATGTCCTTCCTGTGCCAAGGACACCAGAACTGAACACGGGGCTCCAGGTGGGGTCTCACTAGTGCAGAATAGAGAGACATCATCCCCTCCCCCTCCCTGCTGGTCCCCCTACTTTGGATGCAGCCTTTCTCCATCCGTCTTCTTTGCCCTTAGCACCTCCTTCCAGTTTGCTCCGGACAGGCCGGCCCACTGCAGTCACTACTAGAGCGTTGCCATGGGACAGCAGAGGAAAAAGCAGGCAGAAAGCAGCAAGCCTTAGTTTAAATAAGCACCTCGAAGGAACCAAAGCTTAGTAACAATGGGAAATAGCCATTTTAGCTTAAAATCTTTTGACACAATTCATCATCTTCATCCATCAGCACAAGAAGTTTGTTATTCTCAGTTCATTCCGTATCTTGAGGCCAGAAGCGATAGCTCGCTGCTACACAGCAAACGTTTTCAAGTGCCTTCTACTACATTATTGCTTTCTGTCTTAAGGTGAAAATCAAAAAGCTTATCCAAGTTGCTTGAAGCGGGAAGCTCCAAGCCTGCATCTTCCAATCAAGGCCAAGCCAGAGCAGCTGCTCTCAAGGTGCTCCTGCACACACACCCCCCAAAACCCCCCAAAATTGAAATGAAGTCTGTTTATCCACCATTCAGTTTCAGCTGTCCCAGCTCAAAGAGCAATGAACTTCTAAAACAAGCAGCCACAGCAGCACCTTTGCCTCCTCCACACTGTACAGTCATGTTCCAGCCAGAGACCGGCTCGGCTGTACCGGCACAGCTGGCTTTGTAGGGTCACTGTTCCTGCAATGCAAATCTCTGCTACTCTAAATGACACAGGAGAACCGCTACGGACCTACCTGCAGTGAGATGCTAATGCCAGAAATGTCCTCCCTTTCACAGGGGCTCAGAACACCAGAATGTAACTACAAGGAAGCCCTCAAACCTCTCTGAGCCCCGATGGCAACTGCCAACCGCACGACCTGTTCTCTTGCACTCCGATCCCCAGGAAAAAGCAAGTACAAAAGCCACCATTTGGAGGGGAAAAAAATAGATTTTCTAGTTTCATAACTGCATGCTGTCAAGCTAGATTCCAATTAATTTTTTCCTGTGCCCTAACAGAAGCTTTTTTTTTTCCAGAAATTTCTCCTGGCTGGAAACGCTCGCTCCCGTCCTTTGCTCCGGGGCTGTGTGCTGCACTTCCCAACACAGCACCTGCACCTCAGCGACTGCTCTCTCCCTTCACCACTTTCACAGGGACCACAGCCGCACACAGTTGTTCCGTGTAGCTTTAAGCTGCCGAGTGCCTCTCACCTCTGCGCAAAGCTGGTGCCGATCGGCATCCCCTGTTCAAACTGTGCATACTTCGCATCTAAAACTTCCTTTAACGCAGCGATATTGAACAGCAAACAGGCAGCAGCCAGCACTGAGGCACTTGCAACCGCAGCTCTGCGCTGCTCTCCTTGCCAGCTGAGCACAGCCAGCACAGACACAGGGGGGAGCGGGCTGCTGCAAGTCGCTCCTAGCCCTTCTGTCCTGGGGATGAAGGACTCCTATCGCTGATTTTCTTTCCCCCCCACCTCTACCAGTGGTCTTTAACACCATCACAGTATGCACCACAATGCTTTAAAACAGCAAAGCTTCTGGAAAACCCAAACAAAAGGAACGTCACCAGGTGACGTCAGCCTATATACAGCCCTGTGTGGTCGCAGCGCATAAGCAAATCCATTCTTGTACCGCTTCCCTGAAAAGCTTTTCAGTAAATGCACTCATGCTACTACAGGAGCTTCTCTCAGCAATAAGCCACCCATCTGCCATCAACAAGTTAGGACTAAAGGAAGCCACAGCTGCGGGAAAAGAAAACGTGAGCTTCAATTGAACAGCTGAGCAGCCACAGAGGACGAAAACTTGTATTAAGCGTTGATTTAAAAACTGCAGACCTGTCAGAGGAGATCAAGCCAGTGATTTCAAATGGAATATTCCAAGAGAGCCCGGTGGATTCAATTTTGCACTAATATCAAAGGACACTAAGCCCAGTAAATTATTCAAAGGCTATCTTGCAGTAGAGCCTTTTACAGACTCACCGCGTTGAGTCTGAAACTACGACTGAATGCAACCTCCAATGTACTCAAAAGAATGGGTAAGTTCCTGCCTTTCTATATTCCTTGTATAACGAATGCCCGGCTGTGCTTTAAAGGAGCAGTTAGCTGCCAGAGCACAGTTTTCTGCACCGAACCTTATGAAAAAAACAATGTTTGCTGATCATGACGCTGTAATCCTCCTTGATAGAGCTGAAGACTCAGCCTAAGTGTAATATCCAAGTGTTCTGTGTTTCGTAGTAAGTTGTTTCTTGCATTTAGAATTAGCTTGTGGGCAATGCATGGCAATGTTATCTGCAGTGAAATCTTCCACTGTGCTGTTCCAAGTGTACTGATGAGGCTATCCTATCTTGTTGTTTCCCTAAATTATATTCTGCAGGCTTACATTTCAAGTGGCCATTAGGGGCTCGTATGCTGGCAGCACTATATGCAATGAGTATGGTTTTAAAAATGCTGCCTGCCTTGGGCTTGGCTTGTCCACCAAAATGTCGCTGTGAGAAGCTGCTCTTTTACTGTGACTCTCAGGGGTTTCACTCAGTGCCAAACACCACTGAAAAGGGCTCGCTAGGTTTGTCACTGAGGCACAATTCTATTTCTGAACTTGAAAGGGATCAATTTGCAAGCTTCAGTCAACTTACTTGGCTTCACTTAGATCATAATCAAATTGCAACAGTCAGAGAAGATTCTTTTCAAGGACTGTATAAACTTAAGGAATTAGTCCTAAGTTCCAACAAAATCTTTCATTTGCCAAACACAACTTTTAGCCAGCTGCTTAACCTGCAGAATTTGGACCTCTCTTTTAATCAGTTATCCTCTCTGCACCCCGAGCTCTTCTACGGCCTTCGCAAGCTACAGACCTTGCACTTGCGATCCAACTCCCTGCGGACCATCCCGGTCCGCCTGTTCTGGGACTGTCGTAGCCTGGAGTTCCTGGATTTGAGCACAAACCGCTTGCGAAGTTTGGCTCGCAACGGATTTGCGGGATTAATCAAGCTGAGGGAGCTTCACCTAGAGCACAACCAGCTGACGAAGATTAATTTTGCTCACTTCCTCAGGCTGAGCAGCCTGCACACACTCTTCTTGCAGTGGAACAAAATCAGCAACTTGACATGTGGGATGGAGTGGACCTGGGGCACCTTAGAAAAGCTCGATTTGACTGGGAACGAAATCAAAGCCATCGACCTCACCGTCTTTGAAACTATGCCTAACCTTAAAACCCTCCTCATGGATAACAACAAGCTCACCACTCTGGATTCCAAGATCTTAACCTCACTGACATCCCTCACCACCGTGGGCCTCTCCGGCAATCTGTGGGAATGCAGCCCAAAGATCTGCGCCTTGGCCACATGGTTGAGTGGCTTCCAAGGTCGGTGGGAGCACTCCATCCTCTGCCACAGCCCCGACCACACCCAGGGAGAGGATATTCTGGACGCAGTGTATGGTTTTCAGCTTTGCTGGAATTTATCGACTGTTGTTACACCCGTGGCTACCACGTCCACAGCTCCGACGACAGAGTACACGAAAAGAATAAGCTCTTCTCATTTCCATATGGGAGACAAAGAGGTTCCAACTACGGCAGGCATGGTCGTTACCACCGAAGAACATTTCCCTGAGCCAAACAATGCCATCTTCACTCAGAGGGTAATTACAGGAACAATGGCTTTATTGTTTTCTTTCTTTTTTATCATTTTTATAGTATTCATCTCCAGGAAGTGCTGCCCTCCCACATTAAGAAGAATTAGGCAGTGCTCAATGATTCAAAACCACAGGCAGCTCCGGTCCCAAACGCGGCTGCATATGGCAAATATGTCAGACCAAGGACCCTATAACGAGTATGAACCCACCCACGAAGGACCCTTCATCATCATTAACGGCTACGGACAGTGCAAGTGCCAGCAGCTGCCGTACAAAGAATGTGAAGTATAATACCCACAGGCCACCACAGATTAAAGCAGATAAGTAACCTATTTTAAAACGGTAGGGGACCTGCATCAGATTCTAATTTTTACAAATGTTGACATAAAGCCTAATTTTCCAAGCTACTGAATGGAAACATTGTTTATGGAGTGGTGCAGTATTTTTTATTTTTAAGTTTTTTAAAGAAATGAATCCATAATATTTTCAGTGTTAAAGAAGCAATGATTGCATTCAACTTGCACTCCTAATGTTGAAAAGTCGGAAAAAGATGCTCACCTCAAACTATGTAAAATGTTCCATGTTATGTAATTATATGACTGTGTGTAAACATTTATATCCGAGTCTCCATATTCTGCTTTTCCTAACGCAAACAGCCCGAGGGGAAGGATAGTGGCTATCTGTGCCGAGAGCTGCGAGGGGACATACGCTCCGTTTGTTCCACTGCAGCTGTAGGATCCCAAATGCTCCAGCTGGCTCCGCTCACTTTAAAGGCAGCCGTGGAGGAAGATTTTTTTTTTCCTCCTCTAATAATTTCACTCCAGTAATAATAATAAGGGGGGGGGAAGAGAAGTGGGAGGGGTAAACAAAAAAATAAAGGCAAGGATGGTCCCATGGGGATGTAAACGTGTTGGGGACCAGTGGGTTTCTTTTAAATACAGTTTTCCCATCTGCATTCCTAGTTTGGCTGGCTTGAACAGACCTTGCTGGAGCTCTGGCAGAGGCAGAGGAGCAGTTCACACGGTCACAAACGAGCAGGACGGCTCTCCGGGCGCTTAACAAGCAGGCAGTGGAGCTTATTCAGGAGAGCTCAACAAGACCCATTCTAAATATTAAGTGCATTCAATTCTTATCAAGCTCTCCGGTTTGCCTTGCTGCTTTTTATGAATCCAGGCTAATTACTTACCGCTAGGAACAAATGGCGTTTCAACACCTTTTCATGTGTAAATAACCTTAATGCAAGTTTTTCTTAATTAAAAGTAAATATCAAGCGCGAGGTTAAGAAGAGGGAGGGAAGGAGGTTAAGAAGAGGGAGGGAAGGAAGAAGCCTCTCTTTGTCCCCCCGCTCCCCCCCCAGCCCAGGCTTCCTCTCGCCTGGAAGCTATTTTCATGCACTAACTCCACTGGTTTCTCTGGAGACAGAATTGGTCTCTGAAATAAGCTCTCACTTGTCCTCCTCTCCCAAAATCCAAGGTATCTATCAGTTCCAAAAAAAAAAAAGAAAAAGGTATATCTGATAAGTCAGGTAAAGGAATAGTTTATAGAACAGCTCATTGACAAAATGTTTCTTACTTGAGATAGGGCAGACTCTGAATTAGTTTGCTGTTTAAAAATCATATATAAATACATATATACACACATGCACCTCCTTCTCGAGGGGCAATCTGATTTCTTTAGCCAGAGGTTCCATCCTGCTATTTATGCTCCGTTAGGGAACTCTGTACATACTTGCAGATCTATGCAGCGACGGTGGCACTCGGAGCCACGGGGCGGGGGGGGCGCGGGGGGCTCTGCAAAGCATCACACTATTTTTAAGTCAACCGCTCAACTCTTGTTATCGTTCTAACCAAAGCTAAAAGGACCAGAGGGATGGGAGGTTTTTTTAATATATATATATATACATGTATGTATAACTAAAAACCGTGTTGTGTCCGATGCTGCAGTGTTAAACGATTACCAGCACACAGCGACGAAGAGAAGAAATTCCTCACAGTGTTGCCATACCTTGAATGAATCAGTAATTACAGTATGCTAATTGTGTTGTACTAAACTATGCCGCAAAGTTTTGAAACAGAAAAAAATCACTGCATAAAAATCTGTTTGCTATTTCACTCTGCTTTTCTCTATCTGTATTACCACTTAGTGAGGTATTTAGGGTGCAATTATACAACAGTTTGATGTTTTATTGTGAAATGAACTCGTCCGAGGCAATTATAGCAAGCTAAGTGTGACTTCTGTTAAGGTTTTACATAAAGATTTTTCAATTACTGGTTTTGACGATATTAATTTGCATCATGTTACTTTTACAAGGGGTGCCCTTATTATAAAACAAATATTCGGCGTGCTTGCTGTGGCTCTGTACTTTCACAGCACAATCCAGTGAAGCCTAACGGTTCTTCTGCTGAACCCTCCTCACTGTTTCGAGTACAATGAGCTGATTTACACCTATCCTAGAAAATCAATTGCTATTTCTCACTGAATACAATAAATCCTACAGGGCAGGTGGACAAAGAGCAAAAACTCCAATTAACTCCCACGTGAGCCAGAAGGCCAAGCTCAAGTTGGTAAATAGAAAAATTTGGTGGTATCAAAGGGTATTTGGCTGCTCATAGAAAAACTTGCTTCAATCCTCAGCCCAAGTTGAGTGCTCACGGCTCTTCCCCGGGTGGTGGCTCTTGCCCTGCTGCGGGCAGCCAGCGTCCATCATTGTCCGGGCGCTGCCTGCCCTCTCTGTGCGCCTCCCTTGCCTTCACCACCCTGACACCACGGGCTGCACCAGGGAGCTGGGAAGCAGCTGCTTTGGGGAATGATTTTGATGTACAGCTAGAGGGTACCAGCAGAGACAAAGTTGTAACTCATTAATTACGCTGGCAGCCAAATAACCTTGCTATGCTACCATCAACCATCAGACGTCAATACTGAACCCGGGCGTCCTCAGCTGCATTTGGAAGAAGGAATTCCAGCTTCCCAGCAGGAACCCTTGCTGCAAGATGGTTCAAAAGGCACCACCTCCGTTTTCCACACAGCACCAGGAAGGGGTCTGATGGAAGCGCTACGTTCCTCCCACAGCGATGCCCTCCCAACACCCCAACTCCATCTTAGAATGATGCCCAAAAAGAGTAAGGAGAGATGTCCCAGCAATGCTGGATTAAATCCCCTTTTCCACCCAGGTGCTCACACTTGCAAGCATTAAAACACTGTTTTGGTGTCTCTCAAAGCAGAGATGCCCAGGTGCCCAACTTCTCTCTCCCACCAGTATCCCCCGTTTCCACTGGTGCTGCCTTGGCTTGCAGCCGGCGAGGCAGGAGGCCAGCAGACCCAGCCCAGCCCCACATCGCTCCGTTTTGCTTTGCCCCTCGGTATCACGCAGCCAATCTCCCAAATGCCGTGCTTTATGTCTGCTATTTCCAAACCTGTTTGTTGCCAGGTTGCAGGCATAAGCAAAGCAATTCCGCAAACATTACATTTAGGGTAACGGGTATCATAAAACTTGCAGAATGTCGAACACTAGCAGTGAAGTCAACTTGAATTCCCTCAGGTGGGACAGCAAGCAGCAGGCAAAGCCATTGCTCTACGCAAGGACGAGAATAGAGGCTCTTAATTTTTGTGTTAGTTATTTCTTTAAAGAAGTTACTGTCTTCCATTCTCAATTGCTTGTGACTCTTACAGGCAAGGAGGGTACTGTAATAATCACATTACTCAGTCTCTGACTTTTTTTTGTTTATGGCACAAGACCCATGATGATTTGGTCTAAATTCATCGAGTTTCAGCACGAGCACTGGCTGATGAGAGAGAGGTTGTTCCCTTGCTCTCCCCAACGTGACCTCTGTTGCACAGCCTCAGTTTCTACAGATGTATTGCATTACAGGTGCTTCACCACCTCCAGCAAAGCCTCAGGCAAGTTCAAGGCCTTTTAGAAATGACAACTACTCCTGCTGCTCCTGAGAACCTCATCCCATCCAAAGATCTCCAGTCTCTGGATCTCCAGCCAGCTTCTCCTCCTGCCCACCCTCACGTCAGTGTAATGCAAATCCAGCAGCACAAGTTCCATTTTTGAGTCATCACACTGGAGCGGGTCTGAATTAATGCCTTCAGTTCCCCTCGTTAGTCGCTCTGCATTAGATCATCCCTTGAATGCACACAACTAAAACTACCCAATAAGGAGCAAAATGGGTTAGCATTCAGTCTCTGGCTGAAAAGCTCCTCTGCACAGAGCTCCTGTCTCCTATCAGACAGAAACATAATTAATGCCACTGTATCAATGCTGGGTTTTGTTTGTTTTTCCCCCCAAGCAGAAGTTATCCGATTTCTCAGCGATAAGCCCAGCCTGATGCAAATCGAAGCATCTCAGCTTATGTCCCATTACCCCTTAGAAGACAGCAGCCGATGCTAACATGCAAAATCAGAAACATTCAATGGCTTTAAACCAGAAATCTGCATCACACACTTATTTTTAATGTGTCAAAGTTAATTTCTGTACTGCTTTAATGAGAATAAAGTTGATTTAATTTTGTGATCTGCGTAGCTATCAAAACCCATCTGTTCAGACCTACGAAATCTACCCAGAAGCTGAGTTGCATCTTTCTTATGAAGTTTGCCACAAAAATTAGAAGTTCAGAGAGGGACACAGTATTTCTCCTCTCCCAGACCAGGAACAAACAAGGAAACAAGGACCAAAAGGCAGTTGCCCAGCAGCTCCTCCCTCTCCGTGTCTGTCTCCATCGCAGTCCTCTACCCTAGAACGGGTGCCAGGCTTTGCCAATCAAGCCATCGCGCCAGCGGGATGCTTATGGATCATGTTGGAGTCATGTAGAAATGCAGCTTTTCACACCTTGTACAAAAGCCTTTTGAGAGGTACCCAGGGAAAGGTATCAAGAGCTTTGGACACCATCAAGCCCCCAACAGGGCAAAATTGGTGCTGTCGAAGGGCAAAACCCGATGCAGCCTGTGCTCCGCTGGTGGAAGCGGTGACAAGCTGCACCCACTACCCTTCAAACCACTCCTCTGTAAACAAACTGAACCAAACATACCCCGTTTTTCTTTTTACGGTGATAAAAACATTAACGAGTGAACTATTCTACCCGCTTAGCGATCAGAGATTAAAAAGGAGGAGTCCTAGATGCATTGTATTTAAATTCTGTTTCAAGAGCCACTTTCAGGTGGGAAGGGGTGTACTAATGGAGTACAACAAAGTGCAGTGTACAGAAACATTTTGTTATTAAAATTGTGTATACTGTAAAATTGAATTTGCCTCTTTCTTCCTCCCTTTTCAAACAGGGGTGTCAAAAGCTCATTCCTTCGCAGTACACAAGGACTAGTTCTCATCCTTTGCAGTTTGAGAGAGCATCAGTACTACCCCAAGTCAGGTTTGGGCCAGTCCATTTGCCATAATCGTATCAGATACACCACTTAATGCTTTGCTACAATAAATGAGCTGGCCTGCATGGGTTCTTCTCAAATAAAATCATAGAATTGTGGAATGGTTTGAGTTGGAAGGGACCTTTAAGCCCATCCACATCTACCCCCTGCCATGGCTGGGGACACCTTCCACTGGATCAGGGGCTCCCAGCCCCATCCAGCCTGCTGTTCGCTCTGGCTCTAACCCTGGGTGCCCCTGGAGCCGTTGGTCAGGGTGCCAGCCAGCAGCGTGGCGTTCCCAACAGGGCCACCTTGCCAAGAGCTCAGCAAGGACAAACTATCTGTATCATTTAGAGATGCGGCTTCAGCTCTGAATCACAGCCACCTAGGGAGTGTCAGAAAATGTGTTTCCTGTACAACTGTCCTTTAGATGAGGAACCACGATGAACGCAATGTTCGAACTCACAGTGCTTCAGTAACCTGAAAGATTAGTGATTTAGAGAAGCAGCAAGTTCACGGACACAACCCAAAAGCCTTAGTACAACAGCTGAACAAAAGAATAAGTTTCAGGCTGTTTCAAGATGATTACATGCTCTGAACTGCCAGCTAAAATCATTTCAGTAACTAAGCCTTCATTGCATTTACTTTTTTTTTGCAATAGGTTTGGCTGGAACAAGTTCTCAAGGGTTTTAAATGTCAGTTGGCCAACTGCCTCTCAAATCCTCCTCATACTTCAAAGCACTGCACGATAAATCTATTTTCTTAAACTCTCAAAGAGACTAATTTTAAGATAAAAAACATCTCCAATGCAAACCCAGTTGTTTTCATAGGCAAAGGCAAGATACATAGGAGGAAAAACTGGTATTTGGACTATACTATGCAAAATCTTTCAATTCAATTGGTACCTAGGGAATGTCAACATCACTAGCAACTTGCTTTTCAACATAGGATGTGTTAAGACAACTAAAAAAATAATAAAATAAAAAAGGAGACTTGAGAACCTGAGCAGAGAGGACTGCACAAACAGACTAAAAACTGCAGCACCTCTGGGAAAGCGTCAACTCCCTCCTGCAGGGAGCACACAGGGCAAGAGACAGAATTCCATGCAAGCCCTAATACACTACTGTGAACATGCTAGAGAAACAACTGTGCTATAATAATGAATTAAAGCTCTGTTGCATTTGACCTCAGGAATCACACACCCTGGGAGGGATTTGAAAGAAATTCCTTTACTGCGAGGGTGGGGAGGTCCTGGCCCAGGTTGCCCAGAGCAGTGGTGGCTGCCCCATCCCTGGAGGGGTTCAAGGCCAGGCTGGATGGGGCTCAGGGCAACCTAATCTGGTTGGGACGTCCCTGCCCAGGGCAGCGGGGTTGGACTGGATGGGCTTTACAGGTCCCTTCTCATCCAAACCATTCTGTGAACAAAGAAATTACTCCAACCACCTCATTCACAACATTCCATGTTTATTTCTGTGCATGACTAACGAGGTTTGGCTGCCAAGGGCATTTGGCAAACGTTCCTGGGCTGAGAGGTCACCAAAACGTTATTTTGGTTCTTCTGTTGGTTTTACTCAACAAGGCCTAAGGAATTTGGCTTTTTCTTCTTCCTTAGTCTTTCTTCTTTCTTAGTCTTCTTTCTTTCTTTAGCAAAAAGGATGAGACCAAGGACTTAAACATACACAAATACAGTTTGGCAGCTTTTGAGCTGGCAGCACGAACAGCAGCAGCTGGGAGCCGAGCAGGGACCAAGGGGAACATATTACAAGTCAAACACAGGGCTTGTCCCCACTACCTAACACACACACGCTCCCAACGCACACTCAAGACTAAAGTGGTCCTCTCTACAACCAGGACACATAAGAAACCAATAAATCTTCCCTTTAAATACCTTTTTTTTCCAATATTCTTCCAGTAGCACCCCTGCCTTCTCCTGGTAGGCTGTACTACCTGTATATTGAGAACTCAAGTGCTGCTGTTCTCCCCCACCAGCCCTCACCCCAAAAGAGTGAGCAGTGTTGCCACTGTTTGGGGTGCATTATGCTTCATACCAGCTTAAAAAGCTGCCTTATTTAATGAACAGTCTTAAACTAAGTGGAAAAGGTTCATTCATCAAGAAAGTCCTTAAATAATCAATGGGTCATAATTCTTTACCGTCAAAAGCAATTAATTTTCTGTATTATAATCAAGAGGATAAATCTGGAAAAGGCATTCTAATGGCTCTGATCTGATGGTGGTGTCGCAGCTGAATTTTTAATCTGAAAATACAGGAGCAAGGAGAACTTGTGCTGTTTAAACATACAAGCTTCTACCAAACAGAACAGCTTTACTGCATATTTAATAAGTAGAAGGGGGTTTGCAAGACCGCATGAGATTAAAGACAGCGCGAGATACAGGAAACGCATTTCAAGTAGAAAGGTCCTTCCAAGACACTTCTCAACTGTAGAGCTGCAAAAATTCTTGAAATATCCTTTATGAAGAGCACAAAACACTGCAGAAAAGCTTACTGCAAAAAGTAGTTTTACTTACATATTTGCAAAGAGCTAAAAATGCTGAGAAGAGTGTTAATGCAGAATCCAGCTCGAGTGTTCTAATTAGAATGCATTTGCTCTCTTCCTTTTAACTAACTCTGAAATAATCCATTGCATCTCCAGCACCTCTGCCTGAAGAGCCATGTGCTGCTCGCCAGGACTCTATTTCTGCCCTCAAACAGATTGTTTCAGCCCTGATACCACTGTACGGAGAAGAAAACACTAAAACAAATAGAGCTCTTAGTAAAGCTAACAGTGGTGTTATCACAGGGAAGGTGATGGGAACACAGACAAGCAAGTTTCCATCTCTCAAGGCACCACAAAGGAGTTTAACAAGGAGCAAACACGTTACTGCAGACTCTTCCAAGAGCTGTGCGACCCCCTGTGCTTGAGTGAGTCAAAGTTTAGCTGCCCAAACCAACTCAGCTGACCCAGAAGGGAGGTGAGGGAGATCCCCACACAGGGAACATCTTCAGTACGTATCTACCAAAGGGTAAGAGAGGCTGGAAGAAACAGCGAAACCCACCCTGCAGGCCATCCTGTAAGCCCCCGGGTGCAACCATACACCTCTCATTTCTAGAGCATGAGGTATTAAAGCACCGTGGCTGTTGTCCTCAGGATAGACACTGAGCTTCAGCAGAATGCCTCACTGATCAAGTCTTGCCCTGAAGCGCGTTATCCCCAAACCACCACAACATCTGCTGTGCCATGGTCTGCAGAGACTGGGTTAACGCCATGCTTGAAATTTGGGTTGAATAACTTAAAGTTAAAGGAGTTCCTCCTCAATCTTTGCAGGTAGTCCTGATGATGGCACTAGCTGTGACATTGCATCCAGGTAGGACGGGCCCACAACTCAGCACCTGGGGGAGCAGCAGGCCACCTAGGGCAGACCCAGATCACAGGCGACTCCCAATGACAGCTGGAAGCTCTACAGATATTAAACACAGATCTTCAGGGTTCAGGCATTCAAGAATTTAGCAGCCACAGGGCAGACAGGCAGGCAAAGCCATCTCTAGTTTACATTCTTCTCTATGGATGGCCAGCTTAGCTCTGGGACCTCTAATAGCACCGTGGCAGCTGTGGAACTTGGAAATAAGAAAGCTTTGATTACATGACAGATGCCTTTTGCCTGCAATTAGCATCCAGCCCTAAGAGACCAGAAACTTAAAAAAAGGCTAAGGTTAGACACTGGATGAGGCTGAACTACAGAAAAAACACAGGAAGCTTTGGCAGGTACATTTCTAACATGACACTACGCACTGAGCGAAACAAAAGTGACAGATACCTCGGACAAGTTTCTATGGTGACTGTTAACTTTTAGGAATGTCTGTGGTTTCGATAAAGGCTGCACAAAGTGGCATGTGCTGTGCGTAGTGAGCTTTTGCCAAGTATCACTCCCTGCCCATGAGTGCAGAGCAAGTTTCGAGGCCAGCTAAAATATGCCAGCCCTCTGGATGAGGGACATCTGCTGCACATAGCTAAAATAATTCAATACCCACACAGTCCCCCACGTAACCATCTAACAATGGCATCAGGACGAAGGCATTTCAGGTATTTACAGACCACTCCAATAAGCCTTCAGTGCTGGGAACTGCTGAACAAGTTGCAATGCCTCTTCTGCCCATGCAGTTCTACCACTGCCATGGGCAGGGACACCTCCCACTGCATCAGGTTGCTCAAAACCTCATCCAACCTGGCCTTGAACCCCTCCAGGGATGGGGCAGCCACCACTGCTCTGGGCAACCTGGGCCAGGGCCTTCCCACCCTCACAGCAAAACATTTCTCCCTAAGTTCTCATCTCAATCTCCCCTCTTGCAGCTCAAAACCTCTCCCCCCTCTTCCTATCCCTGCCCTCCCTCATCCAGAGCCCTTCCCCAGTGTGCCCAGAGCCCTTTCAGTGCTGGAAGCTGCTCTGAGGTCTCCCTGGAGCCTCCTCTTCTCCAGGCTGAACAACCCCAACTATCTCAGCCTGTCCTCATACGGGAGATTCTCCAGCCCTCAGATCATCTCTGTGCCCCCCCCTGGACTCGCTCTAACATCTCCCTGTCCTTCCTGTGCTCAGGACTCCTGAACTGAACACTGGGCTCCAGGTGGGGTCTCACAAGAGCCAGACAGAGAGGCAGAATCCCCTCTCTCACCTGCTGGTCCCACTGCTCTGGATGCAGCCCCGGACACCGCTGGCTTTCATGGCTGTGAGTGCATGTTGCTGGTTCATGTTGAGCTTCTCATCCCCCAGCACTCCAAGTCCTTCTTCCTCAGGACTGCTCTCAATCCATTCTCCTCTCAACATGTATTTGTGCTTAGTATTGCCCTGACCCAGCTGTAGGACCTTGCACTTGGCCTTATTCAATTCCGTAAGGTTCACATTTAAAGAACGAATTCAAAGTTCTTGTTCCCACCATTACAAAGATGTCCCCTTACCAGCAGGGACCAGGACAGCAACCACCTGACATGGTACAAAAACTTGGAGACCTGGAATGGGAGATCCCTGAGCACCCTTCTCTGATGCAGCTTATGGCTGCTCCAGGACTCTCCTGTGACAAAGAGCTGGCTGACAGCGCACCATAAACCACGGCGGACAAACGCAAGCACTGACAAAGCGGAGAGCGACTCCAGTGCACCACGCAGATAAATTTCAGGGATATTACCCCTTCATCCCTACAACTGTCTGTGGACAACAATTAACTTGACAAAGGACGCCAGTGAGAGCGTCCAGAGGCACATGAAGAAGTTTTATACCACATTCAAATGAGCTGATACCACCAGTCTGCAGACCGCTTCCTTCTTCTCAGTGGGCACTCGATCATTTGAATACGCCGCAATAAAGCTGCATCATCAAAAAAGGAACCTTCCGACACCTACTTTCACTGTCCATTTATTCAAAAATGGTAATCTTCATCAAGCAAATTAGTAAGTGATCATGGGCTTCAAAGAAGAGTTTCAACGGTTGATGCAAACCTCGCTACGTGGCAGCATATTCTGTTTGCTGCAACTCCTCCAGCTTCTAGCTGCGCTCCAGGAGCCAGGAACACAGCTCAGGCTGTGCTCACTGACCACCAGGCACCCACTGGGAACCACAGAAACACAGAGACCGCTCCAAAAAGGTGAGGTTGACTAACAAACTAACCCAACCACCCCATTCCTCTCTAACACTACACGCTCATCTATATGCAATGAATAAAACCCACATAATAGAGATGTGACACTAAATCCACCTGAAACAATACACAACACACACAACTAGTGGTCCTGGGGTATTAATTGAAAGCGGTAGTTGAAAATCAAAACTGCATCTCAGAAAAACCCAAACAAACCACCAGTTGGTTTGAAAAGTTTACCAATGGAAGGCAGAGAAACTTCTAATAACTCAGTTTTGAGAAGGGTCTGAATGTCTGCAATTCGGAATCTCTGCACAGAGATAGTTTTGGGGATACAGATGTAATCTCAGTATCGGGCTTCTCTGTTATTACGTTAACCAACAACTTAATGTTATCTTTACACAGAAGTATATCATACCTGGCCACATCACCTTACTGCAGACCTGTATCAGTTACAATTGTGCACCTAGTGCTTTACAACTGCCTTTCTCTGAGCTCTGTACCCACTGCCAGCTGCAGGACACCTGCCCTCCTCTTCAGTTATTTCCTGGCCCTCTAAACTTCATGATAGTTCAAGTACAGGATTGGCTGGATGGGCTTTTGAGCACCCTGATCCAGGGGGTTGGGACTGGATAGGCTTTGAGGTCCCTTCCAATGCAAACCATTCCACGATCTATGATTGCTCAGTAGCCATAAATCAATTTAAATGGGTAAACTCTGCCCAAAATACTCCTAACTTTAATCCTGTTTGGGTTTGTTCGTTAGGTTTGCTTGGTTTTTTTTAAATAATCAGTACACAGCATCTCCTGAACTTGCTTATGCCAGACAAATGTTTTAAACTACAGCAGAAATGAGACCTCGCTAACAAGCCCACCTACTTGACGCAAGATTGCTCGCAAACACAAGGTGCAAAACATGATAAAGAACAAGTACAGGTTTCGATGAGCTGCGCCAGGAAAAACAAAACTCATTCTGAGTAGGAAAGAAGACTTTGTGATTATTCAAGCAGCTTTTACCAAGGCCATTACACAATCTGATTTCTGTTTTCACAAGTGGTTTGATTATAACTGCATTATGTAAAAAGAAATGAATTGGAAAAGGCAAATTTTACCAATGTGGTATCAAAACCATTCCACTGGCTTTGCAACTGATACCTCAAACTAGTAACACATTTCCAGTATCTTCATTAACATAAAACCCCTCCAAAAGTCTGACTTGCTCATACAGAGCTACGGTTTGCCCCTTCACCCTTGCAGCCTGCTCCCTAACAGAAAAGGAACACCGGGAGTACACACAGCTTAGTCTTCTTGCAAATTAAAGTTGAAAGCTGTTGTGAAATAGCAGCTGCTCAAAATCTCCAGGCTCAAACCCACTCCTAATCCCTGAAACCTGGCTCCAGAACTCCCACTCAGGGCAATGCTGGGAGCAGCAGCAAACGCTGGGGCTGGTAAGCAGCTCACATCTTAAAGACAAGCAAATCTAGGCAATATGAAGGGATAAACTCCATCCCCAGCTCATGCAGGAGCCCAGTTACTGACTTGTAACATCCATCCAGCTGTTGTGCTCCAGCCACAGGGGTAGCCACCAATCTCCTTCACATATCTTCCCAGGTGACAGTCACTGAGCAAGATCTCTTATAAGCAACGGTTAAAACAAACCTTCAAAATTACCACCCAGTGTTATCTATATTATTTCTTCAGGGGAAAAATGGTATTGGAACAGCACAGCAATTGTTTTGACTACTGTTTTCACCTATGATATGGGGAAGAAGGGCAGGGATGAAGAGACATGTCTGTCCGGTCTGGAAAACAACAGATTCTCAAACGTTCTGTACTCCTTTTATACCACCTGCAGGTAACAGAGCTACCAGTGTTCTCTCAAGACTTACTCTCACCTCTGAGGGTTCTACACCTCTGCAACACATTACCACCACCGAGGGGAAAATATCTATTGATAGAGATGTAGGGAAATGCCAGGGTGTGAGAAAATCATCCAGCAACATGTTTCTTTTCCTTGGCAGCTCAAAAAAAAAATCCCATAAATTGGCAATAAGACATCACAGCTAGAACTGAGTTTTCCGAGTTTTTATTAAATCAGGAGGGCATAGTTTGGACTCTACAAGCCAGATGGACCCAGCATTAAAACAAACACACCTGAAATCTTTTGCAAAACATTAGATGTTTACATTTCTTGGGGCCTACAGGAAAGCTGGGGAGCGTAGGGAGAGGATAAGGCAGAATAGTTTTCAGCTGAAGGAGGGGAGATCGAGATGAGATCTTGGGAAGAAAGATATTACTGTGAGGGTGGGGAGACCCAGGCCCAGGCTGCCCAGAGCAGTGGTGGCTGCCCCATCCCTGGAGGGGTTGAAGGCCAGGTTGGATGGGGCTTGGAGCCCCTGCTGCAGTGGGAGGTGTCCCTGCCCATGGCAGGGGGGTTAGAACTGGATGGGCTTTGAGGTCCCTTCCAACCCAAACAATTCTATTATTCCTGTTACCTTGAACACCTCTTCTAGATGCACTCTGAGACCCCAGCTAAGGAGCTGTAACTTGTTCTTGGTTAAGCTTGCAGGTCCACACTTTCTCCCAAGACCCCCACATGACAGCAGGTCATGTCTGGTCAGCAGATAGGAGGCAGATGAGTGTCAGGGCTCTGTTTTACACAACTCCAGATGCAAAGAAGTTATTTTGCAGGGGTCCTAGTATCCTGCGGGGCTGCACAGACCCTGGAGATGTATCAGAGCTGCTGCTAAAACCTCCGTTTTAAGACGACAGCGTGCAAGCAAAAACAACGCTGGATCAGCCCCGATCGCTGTGCAGCCAGGTGAGGCCTAATCTGGCTGTTCTGGAATGACAAGTGAGAAGCTCAAGGAGGGCAGCAAAATATTTTGTCAATCCTTACAGCCGTTTCCTCACCAGTGATGCTGTTGAATGACGACTGGTTACGTTTGACTACAGGTCAATTCATCTCACTTTCAGTACGGCTGAGTGGACGGGAGTAACAGGATGGATGGGGGAACATCTCAGAATACCAAATCAGAGGGACAAAACGCTGTTGCAGGAGCCACGAGACAGCTGCCAGAGCTGTCAAGTGATTTGCCACTGCACAGCTACCTTCACAGGCTAGAACCTTCATTTTGATGTTAATTAGTAACCCTATCTAAAACATATCTTAAGTTATTCCTTTGCAAGTTACACAAACTAATAACTATATCCAGAAATATGAAAAGCAGGCTGAGGTTTACACCACAGGAAGTGTAAGAGCCTTGAACTGTTTGAGTTTTTATCATCTTACATGTATGTGGAAGGCTTTAGAAATAGAATAACTAAAATTGGAACAACACAGGCCCCTGCAAAACTCAAATTAAAAAGAGTGAGCCAAGACAGCATATGCCCTTTCCAAGAGGAAGAAAACGCATTAGAAATCTGGGAATAAAGCCACCTAACTCCTGGCAAGACAGCTCAGAAAAACAGATAATAAAACAATCCTACCCATACAGTCATAAGACATTCAAAGCTTGAAATAATGCATCCTTTATTCATTATCAGAAATATAAATAGCTTTAGTTTGTGACACATTTTCAAGGGTTTCCTGTAGGAAGGGATTCAGCAGCCTTAACCTGCAATATAGGAACACAAAAACTAAATAAGATGTTGCCTTCAACGAGAAGCAAGCGGTGTTAAAAAGTGTATCAGAAGCTGACTGCTGCAGGATGAGCCACCGAGCACCTCTCAACCCACAGGCAGCATGGAGATGGGTCTCCTTCCCTCCAACACGTGCATCTCTAGGCTAGAGATTAGGAGGAAGTTTTTTACGGAAAGGGTCATTAGGCATTGGAATACGCTGCCCAGGGAGGGGGTTGATTCACCTTCCCTGGAGGTGTTTAAGGCACGAGTAGACGAGGCCCTGAGGGACATGGTTTAGTGTTTGATGGGAATGGTTGGACTCGATGATCCGATGGGTCTCTTCCAACCCGGTGATTCTGTGTGATTCTAATTTCACCTGCCTCCACCACAGACAAAACTGCTGTCAGCACTAGAGGTTGCAGTTGAAGAAAGCCAGCAACCCCACTGCCATCACCTCCATTTACCTAAAGCAAGTGACCTGCTGAGGAACCGTGTAGGATTAAAAAGGCACTAAAGCCACGGCACGCATAACGTCATCCTTTCAAAGACACTGTCAAGCCATTATTTACTATGCTAACTAATTAGCCAGCCACCCTTGCAGCTAATGAGAAAGCATTAAAGTATTTAAAATTCCAGCACAAGGCTGACACATACAAAGTGGCTGCCCTCCTTCAAAAGAAAACGGATGTCAACAGAAACAAAGCATCAAGGAACAGGCAGCACATCTGAGGCGGAGCGGAAAGGTGTCATCACCTACAGTGAGCGTTCAGAGAAAGGAGCAAAGTGAAGCAGAGCACTCTAGGATGCAGAGGTATCCCACGTTTTTATTGTATTAGCCTCTACTTGTAAAGATATCATTAGATAGATGACTTAAATTAGCTTTAGATAGATGGTAAAGCAGAAGCCATTCAAAGCAAACAGAATTAATGTACAATCTGGCACAGACAAACAGGGAAATTGAATGTACTTAAGCTGACAGTGATCCGAAACACCCAGTTGAGTGAAGCCGGTTTTACACCAAGAAATAAGCTTTAACCGAACATACACTTCACTGCAGTCTGGTACTGAGAGCAGCCTTCCTTTTCCACAGCGCTGCTCCACAGGTGGGTAACATAAGCACAGTCACAGAGCAAGTGTACCCAGGGTATAAAATAAACTGATCCATCTAATGGAAACAACACCAGGATGCTCCCAGGGGACACAAGCTTCTCATGTACTCAGCACACTCCTCTTTCAAAAAGATCTTCTAAGCTCCAGCTGAGCGTGCTGTGATTTCATGGAGGAGGAGATCTTTCCACAGCACTACAAAACTGACAACAAAAATAAATACAAACTGATTTAATATTAATTTATAGGCAGTTTGGATGGCACCTGGTTGGATGGGTCCTTGGGCAGCCTGACCTAGTGGGACATGTCCCTGCCCTTCGCAGGAGTTTGGAACTGGATGATCTTTAAGGTCCCTTCCAACCCAAACTATTCTGCAAATGTGTAATCCTGTGAAAAAGCTGGTTTTGCCTTCTCCGTTAATAAGTCTTCATGATAGCTTACGGGGGAGTATCAAGACACGAAGACGTGCTGCTTAGTTACTCCCTTGTTCTCTCCACATATTCCTCACAGGATCTCCTCATCCCCTGTAGTCGCAGTTCCTGCAGGAGAGTCCCACAGACTCTGTGGATAGAGGAGCCTTCCCTCAGGACAAGGAGCTGTGTGTAACAACAGAAATGGGAGATGAGCAAGGACCAGCACACCAGGGGAGCCTGGGCAGCAACCTTATTGCAGCTATAAGAGAGCCAAGCCTGTTCCAAACCAGCTCTCACAACACAAAAAGCTTGAAGCTGAGAATACCCCACCTCAATTAAGAGATCCCACAGGAAGAAATGTGACCACCTTGTAGGCCATTAGCTCTGAAGGGGTCAGCTTCTCAGGTGCAAGGCTTTCAACTTTTTTTTTTTCCCCTACATCTCAGTTATTTCTGCACTGACTTCTCATTTTCTTGGCTTTTTTCAATCCAGTGACCTCCAGAATTGGGATTCTTTGACTCCTGGAGAGGTGCCCAAAACCTCACTCTGCCTCTAAGGAAATTCACAATTTGGCATTTAAGGGGAACAGTATCAAATGATATCGCCGCAGTCTTATTTTGTGCTTGACATCAGAGCTCTCGTGTCACCTTCTTCCCCTAAAATGACTCAGTAGAGACAGTCCTCAAAGGAGAGGTTCAAAGGCACAGCAGGGCACAGCAAGCCAGCCCCACATCACCAGTTTTCTCTTATGCAGCCCAAGCAGCTGACAGGTGAGGGGCAGAACACACATGTGTGAACCCTTTCAAAGAACAGGGATGAAACAGACACAGAAGCCACCTGAGAAATATAAGGTAGCCAGCTGCTCAGCCTCTGCACAAGCAGATTTAGTTGCTGGGTTTTAATTAAGATGTTTTAAATAAAAAACAATGCATGCTTAAAAGCAATGCACAGTAACTCAGTTAAAAAACATGGGGATGGCATGTAAGTGGAGGTCTATAATGGGCCACCACAAACATTCCCAGCTGTAATTCAACTGCTGGGAAGGCTGAAAAGAGATATGTCTGTCAAGAGCTTCCAGCAGTATATCAAGGAGAGACTGTGCTGTGAACAAGTCCCAAGGCAGTCATCCTGCTCAGGGAGCAGGGTTTTTAAAAAGCATCCCATACCAGCGTTGCTAGTTAGCATCTAAAACAAACTTGAAACCTGTTAATACCAACAGTCACAAGATTGTGTTAGGACAGAGAAGAAACTTCACAATATAGAGAAGTCTCAAGCACATAATGTGGGGTGTCTTGAAAAAGTCACAAGAAGATTCCCAAGGCTCTCCAGCATTCCTTAGTATTTCTGTGAGTGCTTCTTTCTAATTTTGAGAGAAATCTTGCAACTACATTCATACATGTAAAAGAGATCAGGCGTATCAGAATTATTTGCAGTCTTGACTAGTTTAAGACAGTAAATGCCCTGGCTCCCCTAAACTGCCCCTGTATGCAGCCTCACACAGCAATGACAAATATTAATCTGTCTTTATCAAACACCCAAAACAAAACAGTACCTGTGTTGCTTGGAGGTGAGAACTTGAGTGCAAAATACAATCAACACAAAGCCAAAAGTACATTGTTTTAAGGGAGTCCATCTTTTAAATGAGACCGAACTATACTCCCCAGAATGCAGCAGATGCAAGGCAAGGTAGAAGGCAAATGCAGAGCAGGCAAAACACAAAAAAGGGCTCAGTGGCCAGAGAAACCCACACTGGCACCTGCCTGCTGCCAGAACAGCTTAGCCTGGCAGGGCTTGCGAAGGGGTACGTGCTGCCAAAGCTAACTGCTGCGCACCCCCAGACCCTCAGCTCCCCCCACTACACGCTCCCACATCACCCGCCTTTCCCTTGCCCAACAGAGATACTTGGCTCTCAAGATACTATACCTACAAAATTAAATGAGACTTCATTTTGCCTTTTGTTTCCAAAGCCTTTTCATTGTTGTTCAAAGCGCTACCGGGCTTCATTTCCCCAGTTTGTTCCGCAGGTTTCATAAAGTAACTGATCACGTCAATTCAAGTTACCGTATCAAGAAAGCCACAGATGACAGCACCTCAGGCACATCGAAGAGATTCTGAGCCGAGAAGCAATTTTTTCCTGGCCACATATGGCAGAAGCAGAGCACCCAATGAATGGCAAAACCCTTTATTCTTGACAGTCAGAGGTTAATATACACGCACACGAGTCAATAATCCACGAACAGCTGCACATCACGCAACATTTGCGTTCAGACTGAGGCATAAAGATGCTAAAGGAAAATACACTCGATTTGCAAAAGGTACAGTTATCTGTGAAAGCAGGCGCAGGCTTTGCCTTTTTACTGGCCGCTGTGACTTTTGCAAATGCCCTGGGTTTTCTGTTATGGCCTGATGGCCAGAGAAAACTCATCACTCAGCACACCTTTGCCAGGAAGCTCCTGGCCTGAGAGCCGATAGGTTTGTTGCTCTTATTGTACAGAAACCACTCTTGTCAAGTGCCAATTCAGCAAGATTAATTTCCGAGCATACAGTCTCCAAATTCATGAAGTAAATCTTTTCAAAGAGCTCTGAGCACATTTTTAAGCCTGGCATACACAAGCTGTCTCTGCCCATTTGCCTCTCGCTCCTGTCCTTCCTGCTGAAGAAACACACCCCTGTGCAGACAGCTTTCCAAGATACAGCTTAACCCTCATCCGTTCCTCAGACATGAGGAGGATTAAGTCACTCTTCCGCCTCTATTTACATTCAAGAGAGCTGCCACTGCTTGGATAAGCCACAAATGCTAATTATTCTGTATTGATTCAGTTGACTTTCTGGGATAGAATAGGTCTAAGGCTCCAGGACACATTATGAGCATTACAGAATATCAGCTTTCTCACACAGGGTAAAGAAGTGAGTGAGGAGCATGGTTTAGATATTAAACATCATGTCTAAAACAGAAATCATTGGTTCTCATCAAGGCCTCCACTGTTTGCATCGAGATTTGTAAAAAAGGTGAAGAGATATTGAAAAGCAAAAAACATGGAGTGCAACAGCCTTTGGCCAGCACCAGAGAGCTGGAGAGGATGTACGGGGTGCCAGACAATAACAGGGACATGTGCGCACACAGACAGCAACTGCTCTCATGCTCTCACTTCATTATCTTCTAAATCTTGTCTTGCAAAATTCAGAGCTTGTATTAGATCAAGAAAAAAGGGAAGTCCAGGACCTGAGATGCAAGTATTTCATTGTAATGCAAGAACTACAATATTCCAACTTTGTAATAACCCCATCATCCCTTCCCTCCAACAAGAGGGATTCGAAAGCCCAGTTGTGTGTGTAATACTTCTGCACGCTGAGAGCATGATCCTGCTGGAGGCTAAAAGGCTGTTTATCCACAGATCAGTAGGCACTGTGCAAGCTTACACGCTCTGCTCCATCTATACTCCTCGATTTTGGCTTTGAGAGTGCTCGAGTATCACAAATGGAGCTTCATTAGGGGTGACTGTGTACTTAAGTAGTCAGATAGAGTTCAAGGATTTTCCTACAAAACAGTAGAATTCAAATGAAGTAAGTCACAATCCACAGAATTTTAAAGCAGAATCCATGCATAGCATTATAGCATATTTATGTAAAATGGTTTCCAGTTCCACAAAGTAAAACGATGCTAAATGCTGGCCTCCATATCACGAGTGCGTGCATCTTATTATTTCGGGTCTTCTTTTTACAGGTCTTAAATGTTATTTCATCAACAGTAGATTAAGAAAGGTTTGGATTCATAATGCAATATCAGAAGAAATTCAGTATGGATTAACACTGGAGATAGACAATGTCAAGCAGGAAAGGCAAAAGACATTTCACTAATACAAACCTAAAGGAGTGATGGAGAAAGGGAAGGATGGGGTAGGATGGAAGCTGCCACCGCTACACGGGGTTTCTGCAGGACTCAATTTTCAAGTTCAGAGACAGCATCAGGCTTAATTCTGCTGCACATGTGAATGAAGCAAGCATTGTGAGGGCAGCACCTTTCCTTCTTTTACATACATTAAGAGTCTACAACAGAAATGCTGAAAGGCGTGGAAAGACTGCAAGGTTGAGTGCTGCTGTACCAGACAGTTTAAACCGAGTCCCAGCTACTGTCAAATCTATTCAATTTAAGAGTCACTGCTAGCAATTTTGCAGCAAACAAGCAGCAAAGGCTGAAAGCAGTGGATGCAGAAGAGAAACAATTCCGCAGTGACTGAAGATTTCAACAGACTGCTAAGCATGTGCTGTAACTGGACTTCAGGTTTAGAGAGTTGGCTGTGTTGGATTTCTCTGAGCAGGCATTAAGTCAGCCACATGCTGCTGTGAGAAATGCATTCTCACCGCACAGCACCAACACTGCCTTGGGCCTGAGACAGTACCTGGGGCTTTCCAGTTGTGCCCACTTGGATAAAAGAACCAGCAACCTCAGCAGAGGCTGACTGCACCAACACTGACCCCCAGCCACGAGAAGCAGCTGGAGCCCAGATGTGCTGCCCTCCCTCCCCTCTGAGGCTGAGCATCCTCATCACAGCAGTTGTTGGGGATCTCCAAACCAGCAATTCCACAAGCACATCAAGATGAGCTCAGAGTGACCACTGGAATGGCAGGGAGCTCTGAAGGGCCCTAAAACCCAACAGTCACAAGGCTGAAAGCTCTGCATGAGCTGTCTACCATTTCCTCCATGGACCCTTCTGTTATTACCCAAGAAATAAAAGTTCCCAGGACGTCTTCCAAGACACTCCCCAGGCCAAGTCCCAAAGCAAAATGACGCTGGGTAAGAAACTTGTTTCTGTATCCCAAAAGTGCCCAAATGACGCCGTGTGAAATCCTCATCATCTTCCCTAGGCTCCACTCCAAGCACGCTGAATTATTTACTCTATGTCAGCCTGCAAGCATTACACTTAAGAGCTCTATCACTTCAGAAATGTGCTGGTTTTCAAAGCAGCATCTTTGTCAAACTGATAATGTCTATGGAAATTGGTGCCCAGTGTACCAGCAGAGCTCTACTGAATAGCAAAGTCCACAACAGGAAAACTCATCCAGGCTTTCAAACCACGTCCATCGCATCAGCATTCAAGCATCTTAAAACTGACAGAAACAATATTAAGAGGAAAGTGCAGATTATCTCAAGGCAGAATTTTTATCAGCATCTTATGATAAATATGGATCAGTCTGCCATCTTAGCTCACATCTATTTCCACAGAAACAGCTGCTTTCATTAAAAGGACTATGCAAGGACCCTCTCAAATACATAGATACTTGCTGCAATTAAGTTGTACAGTCATGAAAATTCACACTCGCTCCTTTCCAAGCATGGATCCTTGCTGAGAATACAAAGCCGTGGATCAACGTTATTAATACGCAATTTAATAATGAAAACATATCTCCATCCTGCAAATCACAAGCGTGTCAGGAGTGGAAATGCCCCTCCCGGGTAGTTCTGAAAACAAAATTATTTCACCCGACAGATATTGAATAAGATAAGCTAGGCGCTTCCTCGTCCATTCATTTTCAAGCATCAGAGACGCTCGCAGAAGCTTCATGAAGAAAAGCAAAACAACGCAATTGGGATCAAGCAAACTGTACTTGTTTGGAGCAGTACACTCCCACAGGCACACCAAACAAACAGTGTGCAAACCAATATTTAGCAAGGTATGAGACCACCAAATCTAAAACCAGAAGTGCTGAGACTTACTCCAGCCACCCTGAGAGGCTAATCACACCAGCCAGCACAGAGTTTCTCCTGAGCAGTGCAGCAGCCTGGGGCTCGACCACCTCACCTCCCTTCAGGTTGTGACAGACAATTGTAAATTAGATTAAAATCTTGCATTAAAAGAAATACAATCCCTATGGTACTCAACTCAACAACTCGGGCCAAATAGAAGATGGAAACTGGAAAACCTCAGCTGAAATAACCGGTTCCTGGGATGCCAGCTCTGAAGCCAGCCCCTGGTGGGTTTTCTCCATTTGCTGCCAAGCACCTCTAACACAATCCAGACAGTCAAAGACACAGGCAGAATGTTAATATGAAAGCATTAAAATTCCCATTGAAATAGGAGCTGTCAAGCTACTTTATGTAACATGATTCATCGTTTCCAAATGTAGTAACAAGGGATTTTATTGTACAAGAGCATGTTGTACACAATGGGGCTCCGGGTTCGCATTCCACGCTGGCCAAAGCAGAATTTCTGACAAAGTTTAAGCTCAGCACATGCCCAAGTTACTGGTGTGTGTACGATAGGGTAGGTACATGCATCAGCAATCGATGGGGCACAGGATGGACGTCCAGGGAGGGCTCTACACATTTCTGTGCCTGCTAAGCAGAACCAGACACCTCTGATCACTGCTGTGAATGACTCCAGTACAGTGCTCAGAAAACCTGTCTCCAGCCCTCAAGGCACTTGCATCAAGCAATACAAACGGCCTCTCAAGAGCTTTAAGAAGTTATTTCCAGCCTGACATGTCAATAGGATAACTGATGTCTTCTGTGAGTTCAACACAGTCAAACCAAGAGCAGAAGGGAAACTGGTTAAGTTCCCAGCAGGCAGCCCACACTTTCAAACCGCTAAACCTCAACCTCAAAACCCCAAATCTCAACCCCCACCACTTCCTATGTTTACCACATTCACCGAGGTAAGCTGCCCAAACTGTGTGTTTACAACACCCATGGAGAGCTGCAGCACAGAGCATGTAACCTGTCACACCTGCTTGGTTATGAGCTTGTGTGGCTGTAGACAGTTCCTCACCTCTCCATTCAGCACCAGCTTCTCAGAAACGCAGAAATATTTCAGCTTTATCAGCCCACTGTTTGGGGTTTTTTAATGCATTCACTTTACATGGTTTAAAGAATGTAACTGCACTGAAAGTGACACACATAAGTCTAAGGCAGAGTTGCCTGGTACAGCGCAGAAAAGCAGAGACCTTGACAAAAATCACATCTGCTCTCTACAAAGGGAGAGGGATCAGCCCGGCTGCCAGTGCAAAGGCAGCGCCGGCTAAATTGCTAGCAGTGTCAACAAAAATATTCTGCTTCATACATTTTATTCAAGTAAACTGCAACCAGTCAGTGCCTAACCACACAAGATCATGGGGTGAGACACAAAAGCCTGTTTCTGTTGTATTTTGTTACACTGCTGCACTCAGTATCCAAGCTCTCTTACCAACTTCTTCATTGGGGTACTCTATGAATCCTGAACATCATTTGAGTAGACACTTTGTTTTGCCTTCTTCCCCCACCCAAGTCTGTTATCAACATCCAACTCAAATATGCAGAGAAATGTTTTCATTTAACAAAACAAACGCCAAGAATGCCTGGCTGCAACAGATCACACACAGACCTGGCTCCTGCCATCAATTACAAACTTAGCTATGACAGATGTGGTCTATTTATTGCTTTCCGGGCAGTCCATCCCAGACCCAAGACTTTGGACTACTCTGCTTCTACAATAGTCGGAATCAATAATGAATTGTTTTAGGCCTTCCCACTCTTGCTTTGCCATTCAGTACTTGCAGCAAGAATCATGCCAGCTCCAAGCAATAAAAATCAAACACATATAGACATGTTGTGTTTGCTCTTTCAATTCAGGAGGGATCCACAATGCAAGTTTAAAAAGGAAAACAATTTTCTGTTGGAATTGTGAGAAGTGAGCAAAAGCCATAATGGAAACCAGCTCTCCCTAGGCGAAGCAGAAGATGAGGGGAAAAAGTTAAAGGATCAGATGCTACAGTTAAGGGATGAACAGCTGGCATTTTAAGGAATGTGGCTTACACCAAGAGGCTGGGTTGTAAAAAAGCAGGTGAAGTTCAGTGGACACAAGTGATGCGGTCGGCAATGCTCCCTCTGGAAAGATCTGAGCTGCAGAGTCCCAGCATGTGGAGATGCTCCAAGCAAGTAAAGCTACAGCCCCCAGCGTTACCATCCCCCCTCCTGGGGGATCCACTGCCAGGGACAGGACACTGGCTGTAATGTGCATAACTTAGTCTGGCCAGGCCAGACTGCACCAGCAAGGCAGGAGAGCTAAATGCAAAAGGAAATGCACACTGAGCTAAGGAAAGAGCTATAGAGACTTCTCTAACAAACTGAGGAATGAGCACATCTCACCCTTGTTTCACAATCACAGGCTTCACCACCACACCAGCAGATGCAGCGGGGTCAACAGATCACACAGTTCAGTTTATTGCTGAAAACTGCTACTCAGACAGGAACTTGTGCCACGCATCCTAACACAATCTGCGGGGCTTACAGGCTTACAGACGTCGGGTCCATGGATCCAAAATACTGCCCTTTGAGTTATAAACTGTCTAGGGAACAGCCTTTTCATTGCCAGAGGTCTGAAAGGAAACCCAGAAGGAAGAGGAAGTCACTAAACAGAGGGCATTTAAAACAAGTGGAATCTGCCTGGAGACACTCCTGTGCTTCAGCCTTTCCACTGTATTCCTCATTCCATCTTCTCTCTGAATTTTTACACTCTGCCAATAAACACCTCTTATTCCAGCACTCCAATAGGATTAACGACTTGCTGCAAGAGCTGTGCAATTAGCAGATGTAATGCCCGATTCATGTCCTCCTTCAAAGAGAGACTGGAGAGCGGCACACCAGGAGCCGGCTGGGAGCTGTGGGTATATCATACATATACATGACGTGGTGCTTCCCCTGCCACTGTGTATGTCAGCACATCCTTGCCTTCCTGGAGATGTAGCAGGCCTTTCTCACTCTTTAGGTTCCCAACTATTATTCATTCTTCAGCTTAATCATTGAGGGTTTTTTCCTACCCTCAGTATGGATTTTTTACACACCATCCCACATTTTCACCATAATTTATCAATTGCTTTTTCCACTCCATTTCACTGAATTTCTAATCTCATTTCCCCAACTACCCTGTCTACAATCATAACATAGTAGCGACTTGAAAAAAAAAATACAGCATGCTCCACTAATTTCACAATGTGCTAAAAGAGATAACAGAAGGAATACATTCTTTCCATCTCAGGGTGATGACTTAAAACTCGCATATCAGAGGCAACAGCACACAGCCAAGGCGGAGGACGGCACACGGCCTTCCTCTGAAAGGAAGTCAAAGCTCTGCAATCTTACACAGGTACTGACCAACTTGCAATGAGAGAAACATCACTACCCCTTATGTGCAAGACCAAGCATTTACTTCTTCCATGGTTTTAATCAGCAATTGGTGGATGCTTCAATTCTGAACCACGGTGACAGGACTTCATCCAATCCAGCAGCATGTTTGCCTGAGAGATTGTTACAGATGCATCGGGTACTAATGAAACACCCTGCTCCAAAAGGAATTTTAAATGGTACAGCTTGCACCCCAGCTGCAGCCTGGAGTTCTGTACAACAGCGATGCTGAGCACAAGCCACTTCCCGAGCAATTAAGACAGCCTACACGAAGTACCTAGCTCAGCCTGCAGGCTATAGAAGATTGGGCTTTCAGTTTTGTTCAATTACTTTGTCCTTGTCTTTGGTAAAGAGAAATCCTTGCTTTACTTTCTCTCTGCCACACACTGCATCTGTTCTCCAAATTATACCGCCCTATTCTGCACACGGCAGATCCATTTTGTTCCCTGCTGAAGTAGTTTACACCAAGGGATTTAAAAGCAAGGCAAACTGCAGTATTCCTAAATACGTTATTTTGTCCACAAGGTCTCTCTGAACTAAGTTCCACCTCAAACATGCTCAAAAGCATAAACAAGACTTCCCCTCACAATATTAGGATGCCTCCAGTCAATTTTACTTGCTACAGTGCTATAAGCCCCATAGTTCATTTTACTTGTTGCCATTTCTGAAACTTCAATACTGTTAAAGTTGATTTCAGAAATAAAGTTTAACTAGACAGAGTCTAAACTTTAAAATTTCCCAACATCACGTCTCATCATAGCAAAAGCTTTCAGATTAAAACACACTGAGATAAGTTAAGTTCTGGGCCCCTCACCACAAGAAGGATGTTGAGGCTCTGGAGCAACAAAGTTGGAGAAGAGGCTGGAGAATAGGCCCTATGAGGAACAGCTGAGAGAGCTGGGGGTGTTTAGCCTGGAGAAGAGGAGGCTGAGGAGAGACCGCATTGCTCTCTACAACTACCTGAAAGGAGGTTGTGGAGAGGAGGGAGCTGGGCTCTTCTCCCAAGTGACAGGGCACAGGACAAGAGGGAATGGTCTCAAGCTCCACCAGGCGAGGTTCAGGCTGGACATTAGGAAAAAAAATTTCACTGAAAGGGTCATTGGGCACTGGCAGAGGCTGCCCAGGGAGGGAGTTGCGTCACTTTCCCTGGAGATGTTTAAGGCACATGTGGATTGAGGTGCTAAGGGGGATGGTTAGTGATTAATAGGAATGGTTGGACTCTGGTGGGTCTCTTCCAACCTGGTTATTCTATGATTCTAAGGAGCAAAGAGGCAACAGAGAGAAGGGAAGACCAATACAGCNTCCCCATCTCAATCTCCCCTCTTTCAGTGAAAACCCTTTCCTCTCCTGCCATCCCTGCCTTCCCTGATCAAAAGCCCCTCCCCAGCCTTCCCCTAGGCCCCTTTCAGCTCAGCAAGGCTGCTATATATCATGATGTCCTCAAACACAGCAGCTCATCCACATGACATGACGCTTACTTTCACTGTAGAAAAGCCCTCAGGCTTCACATACTGCGAGCACACGAAATGCCTAAGCACTGGAAAAAAGCGCTCAGAACCCAATATTTATACCAAGCCGTTCCCGGGATTTCTTACAAGATATTTAACTTGGTACATCACCTCAATTCAAACAGAGTAGCAACAGCAATTAACTTGACTGAGAATCCATGCCGTGAGCCAAGAGGTGACACAGTCAAATTCTCCAAGCTGCAGCAGAAGTGAAGTTCTCCTGCTTTGTCCATAAGCCAAGTTACCTTACCTAAACTGAGGTGGAAAACCAGACCGATCATATTGAATTTCTATACAAGCCATCATTAATAGTCATAAAACAAGAACAGTGCCGAAGGGCGAGCACTTCATGATGATAACAGTTGCTTGGGAGACTAGAGATCAATGTTAAGGTAAGTATAACCAATGATTTAAGTACATTTGATGCTGCCTCCTGACAAACCTTTTAGAGCTACCAGTTACTGTTCACATTCTGCTCAGGAACCAAACAAATCGGTTTCAAGACACACAGCTTTAATTCCACATTTTAGATAAATCGCATGGAGTTAAATCCCAAACAAACTAAACAAACAAGAGATACTCACATTCCCCATATATTCCGAAAGCAGATCCTGCAAGGCCTGTCGCACCGCATTACACTCGGCAACTATACGTTCCCGTCGGTCATCACGTGTGCAGGATGAATCAGCCATCAGGGCTGCTCCACTAATGATGCTCTCCAGGCGCTCTTCCAGGGAAGGCCTGAAACGTTCTTCACTGAAGGTCGATGGATCCACAATAATTTGTTTCTAGTAAAACAAAGGGGTTAGAAATCAGTAATCAGACCAAGCAAAAAGTCATCAAGACAACGAACACTTGAGCAGTGTTCACAAACCCCTGATCAGGCAGAAAAGGCAAACACCACGTAATTTTGGCACCGAGGATGATTTTTCATAAGTAGTTTTGTAGGATTACTAACCAGTTCCCCCAGCAGATTACATCGCTAGTCATTTCTTGTGCTGCTTTGACAGCCAAACAAAACTTGGCCACAGGAAGCCTTGTTAGATGAATGGCAAAAATCAAATGTGCCAGCACAAATAAGATTCAAAGTACAGAACCCTTCTTAACTACATGTCAATCCAGACATGCCTGCCCTCGTTAACTTGTCAGATATAATTATCCCATCCTGAACCAAAACCCAAGGAAAACAATTGTCCAAAATTAGCTCTGTATTTAGTGCTTTGTTGTCTTAGTTCACTCAGCCTTTCTTCCCTTTATGGCTAAGCAGGTAAATACAACAGCATTCTCAAAAATTCCCAAGTGAAACATCAACTCCAATGTTTCAAGCAGCACAGAAATCGATTTCTTCACAGCAGAAAACTCGCAGGCTTCTCTTGACAGAGTATTAGAGAGCACAGCTAACAGCCCTGCTAATGTATCCGCTTTCCAAGGGGCTCGTTCCACCACCCACGGAAGTTCCCCAGGAAGAAGCAGCTCAGTATTTACCACCCTTGGAGTTCTTCCAGGTTGTTTAAATAAAAACCAGGTTGTTTGTAGTTTGGAAGGAAAACTTATTTGGCTATTTCCATGCCTGTTTAGGTTTTTGGATGGATTTTCTTCCCACCACAGCGGCGGAAGGGGAGGATGTTGCTAACTGCTCATAAAAGAAGCCCCAAGGTTTTTTGGGATGGGAGTTTTCACAATCAGTTTGTGTGTCAGCTAACTTTAATAACGTCACAACCACTACTTCTCCTGCCAGCCAGCACATTTCTTCTCCCTATGGGATAACCACACAGCCTTCACAGCAGGGTTAGAATACGGCACGTGTCCCCCAACAACTTTCCTCGTTTTTCCTGAAGCTTTCAGCTGTGCGGATAACAGCAGCAGTACGCTACAACTCCAGAACCGCTCCACCACAAACAGAGATAATGATTATCTTGTTATCTTCTGGTAGCCATTTAATATTTTACCATCACATAAAAACACTGCAGTATTCGAGGGCGTGTGCGTGCAAAGCCTTTATTACAGGAGCACAATAATACTCAAACGTTCACAGGAAATGAAGTGCAGGGATAACATCTGCCAAGAACCTGAACACATTTGTTTTGCCTGTCTCCTTTGGCAGGAATGAGACGACAAAGCTACCGCACATAATACATGTTGAGGCTGACCTGCTGAACAAGTCCCGCTGCTATTAGAAAGCTTCACAGAGCAGAACTCAAAGCTCAAAAGCTCCAGGTGAGCTGCAGCACTCAAAAGTCTCTGGCCACATAATAGATATTCATATAGTAAAACACTATAGTAAAATAGATCAGAAATTACATTGATTTGAGCTAGATTAGCCAACCCCTGAGCATGAACTGAACTGTTCCTTCAGTTCAGTGTGTGCTGTTACAGGATCTGCCTTCCCCTCCTGCTCAAACCTGCTAGGCCTTGGGTGCTGACCTGGGACACGCTTCCAAGACTTACATAGCTCAACATACAACTGATGGAATTTAAGAAAAGCAGGCCTAAAACCGAAATCATAGTCACAAAGATCAAGACAATCATGACGTCCTTTTGTTATCCAAGAGATCACGTAGAAAGGCTTCACACCAGGCACAGGGAGAACTCCAACAGGCTGATGAAAGAGACATTGCAGAGAACGTAGGAAGGGGAACAGGAATGGTGAGAGAAAGGAGGAGGTGAGCAATGTCTGGCAAAAACAAAAGTATTAAACACCTTTTGAGTGATGGCTTTGCAATATTAAATAAAGTTTTAGAGGTAAGTTAGTTGCCAGGTGTTTAAAATTCAGAGGCTGAATCACTGGTAGACAGAGAATACAGGCTTCAAAAGGAAAGTGTTCTCAGTAAAAATGCATGGCCATCCTCCCTAAGTTACTGAACGCAAGATAAAGGATATGACAGATCAGTACAACACATCAGTGTGAAATGACTTCATTCTCAACCAAAGATCATATTAAGCTTCCCACTTCATGTTCCTCTCAGTAGGTAGTTTGGGCAATTCCAAATACATTATTCACTTTTAATAAGTCATTTCTGTCACCTACAAGAATACATTGCATAAATATATTATGAAATAATCAATTTCAAATAAACCAAGGGCCTATAGCTAATGTAGCAGTAAGGTAACTGCTATTTCAGAGCAAGTTTAACTTGACAGCCTTCAATCACCAAGAACCACATATATAACTTGCTCTATTCCATCAATCTTAGTTTGGAAAAAAGACTTTTTAAAAAATAAAGGCCCGTTTCACCTGGGACTTACTGCATTTCAGCAGAAAACAATCTTTCAGGCAATATAAATAAAAGTAAACTGTTGCTAGTAAATCAGTGGAACGAGCACAGGAGTTGGAGTCTTTTTTTTTAATGGGAAGGGTTCTAAACTTACATCGAAGTTGTTCAGAGCATAAGCCAGCTCTCCACCTCCGCCCTGCTGCTGGGCAGCATCATCTGACGCAGTGGCTTGCGCTGCATTCGAAATGCCTGTGACCGCGTGCTGAAGCTGTTTGTAGATCAGGTCCCTGTTGGCCTTGTAGGCAGCCACATCAGGGTGCTGCAGGCAGGCCTGCGATGCCGTGTAAAGAATGGGAACGTTCTTCTGCAGGATTCCTCTGGCTGCTGCCATCTGATCACGGTGACCCACATCTTTCAATTCCTATTAGGAAAATTAAAGAATAAAATAATCTGAGAACACTCCCCACATTTAACATCCACACACTGTCCCCTTGTATCATCAAAAGACAGGCAGGTTCTCAGCCTGGTAGGCTCAGATCTAGCAAACTTCTGACCGAGCATCCTGACTCTTAAGGGCTCAACTAATTTCCAAACATCAGCTTTAAGAAGAGAAGAAAAACGAAGTACTGTAGGGCCATTCACAACCCAACAACTCAAGTGTCCGAGGTTGCATTTTTCTCCTCTCCACAGCAGAGGACCAGCATATGAAAGCTGGTAACACCAGTGAGTCAGAAGGACATTCAAGCTGCAAGCACATTTCTCCTCACTCCTTCTAGTTTGGATTACAACTAAAATAACACAAAGAAACCTAAATCCTCAAAACAGAATACCTAACTTTTTTAGCTAACTTAAAAACCAGGCGATTTTTTATCCAGCGAACAAACAAGAGGCTTCCCCTGCAATCTTGTTGTGCACTTGCACAGGAGAAGCAAGATCTTTAATTTAAACTCCGAGCCTCACAGCTTGAATGTTTTCTTTAATCACACCTACAAGATGGAGTTTACTCTCCTCGAGAGACTTGGGTACTTAATTTTAGAAGAACAAATATATCATCTCATTCAACTTCTTGTTCATCTCCAATGAGAGGAATTCAATCCAATGACTGTAATTAATGCTAATTTAAGATTAGCGAGCAAGTCCAGGCATCTTTCCCCATACATTCACTGCTGCAATTCTCTACAGCACCATCACCTCTGTTTCGGAAGAGGAGCACTATGAGGAGAAGATAAAGCCCGAGCAGTAAGTTTATAAAGGAACAATGAGCACTTATTAGCAGCACTGTCATTTTAAAGTTACATCTTAAATCTACTGAAGAGGTGAGGAGGAGGACTGCCTTACTGAGAAAAGGGGAAAAAAAAAATACTACCTGACAGACTCAGCAAAACGAATGGGTAACACATGACCTCCGCAAGATCCACACTGAGCAGGGAGGGCACTCCAAGCAGGCGCACAGATTTACAGATTTAGTACCACCGCTTCCCATAGCGTGGAACAATCCATCACAAAGCAGTTTAAGGACATTTATTGCATTGCCATCACAGCCCTACTCCCATTTACTGCAATCAGATTTTAGATACAAAACCAACTGGCAATCCATTTTAGACTGTACCCAGTTTATTGCAAGGATGAATCTGTGCAAGGAAGCCAAGCAATGCCAGAGTGCAGAAGCAGTTTTGGTTTGTACATATCAGCAGAACAGAAGCAGAAAACGCTCTACAAGAATTATGCTGTTTCTGATAAATGGGACTGCCCACACCTCTGCTTTCTTTTGAAAGCTTACCTACACAAGTATGAGTCACAACCACGCTGTTGAACAAAACAAATTTCACACACAATTTAAGGTTAAGCAAGAGCTATCCAAACACAGAACATACACACAACAAACAGGAGTTTAAACCTCTCTCAAATGGGCGTTCCAGTGCCAGACTAACCAGCATCACCGCCCACTTTCTTGGGAAAAGCTATAATTCTGTGGCCAGCCATGACATTTTTCAAATGGACACATTCAGAAATTCTGAGCAAACCACAAGGGCAGGGTGGACTAGTGGGGAACGTGTCAGGTACTGATTAAGTTCTCAGTTCTCCTTCCTGCATCACTTCAAAATGGGAAGTGCAAGTCTTGGGAAGCGGCATTTCATTAAAGCATTAACATAGACAAAAGTTACTGGAACAAACGCTGTCGGAAGCAGCACTATACAGCTGAGCAGACATAATGGGATGAGGGGGAATGTTTTTAAGCTAGAACGGGAAAGATTTAGTTTATATATTAGGAAGAAATTCTTCACTGTGAGGGTGGGGAGGCCCTGGTCCAGGTTGCCCAGAGCAGTGGTGGCTGCCCCATGCCTGGAGGGGTTCAAGGGCAGGTTGGATGGGGCTTGGAGCCCCTGATCCAGCGGGAGGTGCCCCTGCCCATGGCAGGGGCAGGGCTGGATGGGCTTTGAGGTTCCTTCCAACCCAAACCATTCTGTGATTTTATGACTTCCTAAACATGGCAGAGGGCAACACAAAGTACTCAGCAATGGACACTGCAAGACCAGCAAAGCCACTCCGTTTCCTTATTTTGAAAATAAACCAAAGAACAAGCTGCCATTACCATACCTGTTGTCTTTTCGCTGCCATTATGTTAAGCTTGTCCACTTCTGGTTTGAGGGCTTTGTACTGGATACCCAAATCCTGCTCTGTGCCAGCGTTTCTCAGTTTCAAGATACCTTCTTCTACCTAAAAGAATATGTAGTCGCATGTTTTTCCAAGTAACAGAGCTCACAGTTCAGGAAGTAACTCAGAGTGTACTTAACAGCAGACAGACAAAGCAATCTCCCACCGCCCTCTTCTATTTTTTGGAGAGGGACACTTCAAAGGCTAACAGCACTCAAGGCTTACCTACTAGTTCATAGTCCCCAGCTACCACACAGCCACGTGCACACATCTGAAAGAACGTGAAGGAGCCCAGGGCCCTGGCAGGGCTGCAGCAGTGCCAAAGGGCAGGAGGAGAGTCCTTAAAGCCCTGCCACAAAAGCAGGCCCAGTATCCAATCTCATTTCATTTCCAATTCTGTACCAATCACCCACCCACCCAGCTGCCCGTGGGAAGAAAAGCCTTCCTCAACTACCCACATTCATTTTATTTCAAAGTTTTTCATCCCTAGTAGCTACAAGGGAGCACTGGTAATAAGAAAGTCGAATTATCTCCTTGAGATGGAAAAATCTGGTTATTCCCTGCAGTTGCAGAGCATGGTGCACTTATTTTCAGTTCAGAATCAAGTGCAACACAATGTCAAAAGCTACTGACAACGAGCATAAAACCAGTGACAAACACCCAGTGCACACGTTTTGCTCAGAGAAAAATCCCCAAGCCCCTCTCTGCTCCAAACAGCAGCTGCTGACAGCGCAGACGCTGGGGTCAGCACATGTGCAGGAAACAAAGTCAGCGGACAGAGCCCGGCAAAGCAAATCACAGCACAGAGCTACACTTACTACTTTAAGTTGGACGAGCAGCTTGTAGACGTCTGCCATGTCAGCCAAAATCAGCAGCCGAGTAACGGCAGAGAGGAGGGCACGCGCCGCACGGACCATGTTCCCTCGCTTCACGGAGGAGCAGGGGTCATCTGCAAACTCCCCCGAAGCGCTCTTCATCAGGTCACCTGCATAAGGGGAGAAGAGCCCGAGTGTAACGTCACCCTCCATTTCGTAGGGGGCTGCAAGGATTCCCAGGCAAGCCAGCCCAAGTCTTGAAAATAAAACACATTTACTTAAACACAGTCAGCAATCAAGGCTGCACGTTGCTGCCTCTCGGTATGGTTACCACACTGTAGAGGGTGGAGGAGTCTGTGCATGAAGGAAGGACAAGGAAATATTTGGTTCTTATTTCCAATTTTTTACAGGTATATTAACATGCTAGAACCCTCTGGAGAGGCAAATCCAGCACCCCTTCGCTATTACATGTGAGACTGCAGTTATTTCTAACTACAACGCTCTCAAAGCGTAAGCATAAGCTTTGATTTGAGCTCACGTAGGAGTTAAGCAGAAAGCAGCAGAAAGTACTGTAAACACAGAAGGAAACGCCACAGCTCATGGGACTGTAAACAACTCCGAGCGATGACCTGGCTGGATATGCCCTGGTTTGCGTTCAAAGCAAGGCACGGCTTCGTAAAATGCTTCAATGTTTCATAGCCTGTGGGTTTGCATCTGGTGCAGGAGGAAAGACTTTGGGCTTCAGATGGTAACAATGCAATTGGTTAACTATGAAAAGCAAAGGCCACTTTACACAGCTAGAGAAATCCCTCCAGAAGGCATTCGGAAAGCAGAAAAGCAAAATCTGCGTGCAGTCAGAGGAGTACATTTTGGATTTCTCAACCCTTGTTCTGGGGCAGGATCTTGCTTCCACTACTACCACAGCTCCTACGCAACAGCAAGGTTTGGAATCGACATTATTATCCTTGGATCTCTTTGCATTTCAGAAACATTTGGTGAACTGCTAGGATTTAGTCTTGCAAATGTAACGTACTCAAGGCCAAAAATTTGCAGGCAGCCAGAGATGGTCAGAAAGCTGGCAAATTGCATCGTAAACAAGTGCGGGGTCAGACACTTCCCAAACCTGCACGGAAGAGACCGTATGGCCAAACGCCAAAGCAAAACCAGCACATCTCAGAGAAAAGAGACCCAAACAGTGCTTCACAAGCCAACTGTGACTGCACCGAGCCCACTACCAAGTGGGGCTGGACAAGATCTGCACTGGAATCTCACAATGACGCAGCGGCACCATCCTGCCCATGGTCTGTTGCTCCCACAACATCCCCAGCAGCGTTTGGTTTAGTTCAACAACATTTTTAAACTACTCAAAACTACCTGCTGCTGGAGAGCCTGGGGTCAACCGCCTACACCCTTTCCATTAAGCAATTAATACCTTGCCCTGGAAGTTTCTAGCACCCAAGCAGTTTCCCAGCCAAGAGCCCTAACACAGCCTGCCCAACCATCTCTAACAAGATCTTTGGTTCAGCTCAGAGGCTGCCTCCTATGTAACACCCTTCCATCATCTGAAATAATACAACCAGGAGTGGCACACAACATTTTCAGATACAAAATATGCTACTTCAGTACTGTGACACATTAAAAAAACTCCTTCTGTCCAAGCGCAGACCAGCTGTAACTACCAATCCAAAGCTACCCCCTCCCCAGCTTGGAGGAACACAACTCATCATTTTAACTGGCGTTAACAGCCTCAGATTTCCAGAGGGGTGAAAGGCGATGCATCTCCTGCATTGAAAAACTCAGCCAGCCTTGAGATTATACAGCCCCTGCATAGCTGACCTGACCCTTTTTTATTCCTTCTGGAAGATGCTACAAATCCTGAAATGAGCATCTCCACCACAAGGGTGACATTATTAACAATCTCAGGATTTAGGGACATAAGCCAGACCCAAAATTCACTACAAAGATTTCCTCCCTTATTCACTCACATGTACAATCCCCACATTTCCAACTCCCAAGAAAGGAATGTTGCTTTTGTTTATTTCCTATTTAAAACAACTTTTGGAGGTGGTCACTGACTTTATCTGAACCTCAGAAATTGCCAGCAAGTTCAAACCCCAAAATTATCCTTTACCCATCTCTTAAATTACAACCTTGCAAGCCAGTCCTGAAACACAATGCTATTTCTTTTTATTTTGAGAGACTTTGAAATATTTAGGGAGTTTCAAAGAGCTTGTCAGGGTGTCAGAAGATAACCAGCTTCCCAGAACTAAAGAAAGATTACATTTAAAGTTGTAGCATATATGTATTTTTTTTTCCCCTCCAAGTTTAAGAAAGCTGGCTTTCAGATGACTTCTACAAAGAGAAAGCAGCATGGGGTAGTTATTTCAGCTAGATTCAAATTTCAGCTAGATTCAAATGGTAAAAAAGGACTCTGCCCTGGCCTAAGTACACAGTCACTGCATTATGTTGCACGCTAGCAGTTCAAATTGGACCCTGCATTATCTTTCCATTTTCAAACGTGAACCAGCAGTAACCCAGCAAGTTGGAAAGCAGGATTTGAAGAGTTAAAAGAAATGTGCTGCAGAAGAGTCAGATTATACAGTTGGTACGAAATATGAGTAATCTGTTTTTCCAATATAACCTTAGATTTTCACTGGATATTACAAGGGAAAGATAATAAAACAGAGTTGAGAAAAGAGGCGGCAGCGGTAGCCATCCTATGATCTTGTCAATAAAGCACTGAGGATTCAATTAAATCTAATGGAACAAAGCCCATTTCAGAAATAGTAAGATTTTAGTCCATCAAATGAAAATTACCATTTTCCAGTCTCATTCCTGCCATGCCCACGGCGTCTGACAGCACTCTGAGACAGCACTATTAATCCTCCTCAGCTGCACGGTACACGATGACCATGACAGAGAGGGCTTGCTTTATCCAAACACCGACAGCAGGAAACCAGCAGTGAAGACAGGCGAGACCTGGGACGCAGTCACTGATGGGTTTTTCCCCAAAGAAATTCATGCCCTCACATCACCTCGTGCCCTTCTGCACCTCCAGTTCAAAGTCAGCCTCCAGGCCACTCTGCATTAGACACAAAGAGTGGGTCCAGACCCTCTGCCTGCTCCAAACACCTCAGCAGAGTTCCCTACAGGCTGCCCCCTCCCCACCCCATGAAGGCAAGCACAAAAACAGAGTTCCAAGGCTCTCCCAGTCTTGACACTGAAGTCCTGTCTCACCACCAATGCCTCCTTCCATGCCCCCTGCAAGTGTCACAACAGGCTGTCCTCATCTTCTACCAGAAAGAACAAGGCCATGTATCCCCTTCTGCCATATCAACGTGAGAGCTGATACTTACAGCAACAGAAGGTTCTGTTAATTCCTCAATCTTGTCTTCAATTAAACCCATATACTCCCTACAACATTCCTTCTATGATTTGCCAAGAGCCGTCTTAGAGGCCCCTTAGGTTACAGCTTTCAAAGATCTCGGGTCTTTGACTGGAGGATTACTTCTAACACAACACTCCTAACACATTTTTTCCCTGCAGGTAAACAACTGAGAACTCTGCGTGCTTCTAAGAAATTAAGCTAACTGTTCACAACAGAACTGTGAAGGTGAGTTTTCCAAGAAGAATTCAGTGCTGAATTTCAAGTCATTCCTCAACCAGCCTCCTCCTGTTCCTTGAAAAATCCTTATGTCATGCACCTTGTGTGAAGCGCAGTTGAAAGAAACCTTTTACCCTTTTCATAAGGTCACTGTTCAGTTCTGGAGAAAGCCTTGCTCAAAGGGCAGACGGGTGCCACGCTGAAGCAGCAACTTCAATTCCCTGCATCTACAATCATGAAATATGATCAAAGTCCCCAGGATTCACAAGATCATTCATCCATTCTTTCACCTCAAACCCCATGCACAGGCTTAGGTTTTTACATTTTTAGCTTTAATTTCTGGTCTTTTATGTGAAATTACTAGAGGAAGAAACCCAACAGTAAGAGCACAGCTACTGCTCTAGATCCTCACACTAGGGTACACGTAATACAGAGGAAGTGAACCGTGGTCATCTGTACTCCAGGAAAACAGAAGCTGCCTAGTCATCCTGACCTGAAAGAAATTTCCTTCTTGATCTTGAGTTTGCAGCCTGCTTCAGTGCCAAGCACCTGCCTAAAACTGGTTTCATTCCAGAACTCCCCTCAACAGCCCCAGAAGAGGTGGCCACTTCACCATGTGATACAAACAGTCTGCAAAGCTCTCCAGGGAGGTAAAACCCTGCAAAGAGCTCACCACGGGGGCAGTGACATCGGGCAGGACCAGCACTGCCCCTGCTGCTAGTCAGAAATTAAGGGAACAAATGCTGTACAGATGCTGGAACCCAATAGGCTCACATCAAACTTTTTCCCAGCACTAAGTCTCTTCTATAACAACAGCAGGATCTATTCTGAAAAACAACTTCACCTCTACGTCTCCACCATTCTGTTCAAAATTCTATGTTAAGAAGTTTCACTCCTTTAAAAGAAGTCAAAAGCCCAAAACTTCAAAGGGCCAGGAATCTTACTTCCAGATATTTCATAAAATCATTTAATATTTAAAGAAAGATGTAATTTATTCTTCCATCGTGAAGATCAGGAAGACTTTGACAATCCACTTGTATTGATTTAGTAGGCAGCCACACTATCACTCATTCCAGAGAGCTCTTCTCACTTCTTTGTTTTTCCCCCCAACAAATGGGATTTTATGAACAAGCGTGCTCGCTAAAATCGTGTACCCTCTCAATCTTCCTCTTACTAGGATGGAAAAAAAAACGGTTTTAATTTTCTCTGATGAGACAAGTTATCTATTGTCCCAATCATCCTCATAACCTCTGTCTACATTCATTCATCTTTTTTTATTATGGTAACTAAACCGCTCCCTACTCTAAATAGAGGCATTATTAATTCTATTTTCCTGTCTTCTGCCGAAGATGAATTGCACTGAACATCTAGAATCCCACTGCTGCCATCAGACACGCAGACGCTGCCAGCTCGTGAGCACCCCACAGCTGACCAAGATGTTCCCATGCTCTGCTCCACTTCTGCCTCACTTCAAGAGGCAGATAAAGGCATCAGCACCTGAGCTTCTGCTAAGCCCACTCCCAGGCTCTGGATTACACTGCCCTCATTTCTCCAGTTCATGAATCCAAGCGGTTTACCACAACGCTGCAAACACTTCTGAAGTCTAAAAAAAAAAAAAGAAATGTACATTGAGAGTTTACCTCCTTGCTGTGATTAGCACTCCTAAGAACCACAGTCCTCCCAGGACACCGGCAGCAATAAGCCTTCCCTGGGCTATCTCATTTTTCACCATTAGCTTCTAATTTCCTCCAAGGTTTGTTTGTTTCTTTCATTTCCTTAAGAACCGCTCTGCTAAACCCGACCGAACAGCAGAACCGTGACGGGGCAGAGTTTGTTATCCCTGGTGGTGGTGTCCCAGCAGCCCAGCCCTGCTGCAACCACGTGCCCACAAACAGCAGTGGGGACCAGCTAAATCGCCCTGCCCACCTTCAGAAACCACATCCAGCTCTCCTCTGTACTCACCACATTTCACATACGCTGCAATCAGCAACAAGGGAGGAAGAAGTGAAATGACATTAAGGTGGGAAGTTATTGCACCCCTTGGCAATGAACTCCTCCTCCTCTGTCAAAGAGGAGCAGAGCAGGGAGGGTTGGCATCAAACTTACACAGAAGCTTAACACCAAGCAAGGGCCAGGAAACAAGTGAAAGGGCCATCCTGAAGGGTTTAATACAAGTTTAATTCTCTCTACAAATTCAGCTAGCAGAACATCTCAGTCCTGAGGTCTGCGTACAACTCCCCCCGCTCACTACTCTCACTGCTACTCAGTGATGAGCCCTGACTCTCAGTTCTGAGCAGCAAGCAAGCACCAACAAGAAAAGGCTTCAAGACAAAGGGGTTTCTCTCACCGTTGTTTGTCGTTGTTAAATTAAGTCAACTCAATTAGCCCCTTACACTGCTGCCTTCTTATGTTGCTCTTTCTTTGGTCTGTCAACCAGGCTCATCCAGAACTTAGAACCATTTTCAAGTAATATTTCATCACTGTGCAACTTCAGCTACAAACAAGTAATTAATGCTAATGAGTTTTCCTTTTTTTGCAGCAGCAGCCGCCACCATTAATACCAGTTGACTGGGTTTCACTGAAGCATAGAAAAGGCTCATGACTGGAAGAATGATAAATGATTTATGAGCAACAATATTTACTAGTGCATATTTTAGAGGAAGCCAGCTCCATAGGCTTTCCTTGCAGGTCTTCTCCAAGAAGAGAAAAAAAAATGAAAATGATAAAAATCAACACTAAGTGTGGGGAAGGAAGCCTGAAATATTTAATCAAGGTCCTGGCATTCTGTTTCTGCTGTTTACATTTTGCATATTGGAGACACCCAGCTCTGTCGAGTCAACACTCTGCTCTTCCTCCCACAATGCTGTTTTGTACACAATGAAATATTGAAGAAGTTATTGACATCTTTCAGACTTGGTGCCGTCACATTTATAGGCAAGGAGAAGTTTGCTTTTTTACTAGACTGAGTTTTAGACACTCAGACACTCTTCAAGCAATTGGGTTTTCCACCTGCCTTCTCAGGACACCCAGTTTCCAGGTGTGCACAGTCCTTCGTATAACAAGAGAAGCAAGACAAGATGAGAATTTACACAAGTGGAGAGACGCGGTCATTACCAAGAATGGCAAAAGGGAACAGTTCTGCTTACTCTTTAACACGCTATGAGATAAGTAGCTCTTACCTTGCTTCCGAACATCTTCCACAGCTGCTACCAGCTCCTCTTTAAGGAACTGGCTCTCTTTTGCAATTTTGTCTCCTTTCTCCAGGAAATTCTCCGTCGCCTGTTCAACTGAAGCAGCCAAGACATGGGCCTTTTTAGAACGCCCTCGCTTTTTATTGGAGGGGCCCTTGTTGCTCGTGTTCACCAGTGTTGTCACCTAAAGGCACAGATGGAGGGGAAAAGAACACAACACACAAAACACATGAGAAATGTATCAGTTAGACAGTAAGGCTGTGAACATTTTTTTCTAGACAATATATTGCACCACTGCCAGCCCCAAAGGTTAAACTCTCAAACAAGTGGTTTTCACATTTCTTTAAACATTACCCTGCTTCTCAATTCCTTAGAGAGCATTATAAATTCAGCTAAATTGCTCAGAGATTCTTATCAGCAGCAGACCTGAAAATTTGATTTTAAGAATTGAGATCTATGGCTATTTTTGATACTGCAGTCTCAGTAACGAGCAAGATCTATCTGGCACAACATAAAAAGAACCCAAGTTGAGGATAATTAGTTTGGGAGAGCTTTCCAGGCATAAAAGACCATAAAGAAGGCTGAAGCCATCATCTGCAGCAATCTAGCATCACGGCTCTCTCTTTTCAGTCCAAGCAGCGCTACAGCCAATGAACTAAGGGCAGGACTTCCTAGAGCATCTTACTTCCCTAAAACAATCAAAATTCAACTCTCACAATCCTCCTGCAATCAACAAATATTCCTAAGTTCTATGTTTGAGATTGAAACTCTGCTAGGAGCTGGTCATCAGCAGCCAGGTGACCACCAGGAACTCCAGTAGCTCAGGATCAGAATCCAACCCCCTTGATCAAACAGAGACAGATGTCAAAATCCTCACACAATTTTCCATTTGCCTTCCCCCCTCCTACTACTTCTTTTTGTCAAGTCTAGGAAAACGCATACAAAAGCTACCCAAGACTGACATTCAATTACAACACTAGAAGTATTACTACTCTGGAAGGCCCTGACAAAGGTCCTCAGAGCTGAATCCATCTTCTCAGTAGGGAAGATTCAGAGAGGGAAAGGCAGTAGTTGGGAATATCACTATTGGTTAATAGGGAGTATTTGTATTAGGTAGTCTCAGTTCATCATGTACTACAAATACAGAACAAGCTGCAACAAGGCAGCTTACTCGGCTTTCCTCTCTGTGTTTTGCCACTCACATCACTCATGGAACTGGGGGCTGCCAGTGCAGCCCATTGTGCTACTTGAGGAATAAGTTACAGATGCTGAACCTGGACAAAAAGGTCCTGTAAACAAATTTGGTCAGTGCTAGGTTCAGACAATTTTTCTTAGGGAAAGCCTCCACCAGCAACTTCAGCTAAAAAGTTCTACAGCAGATCATCCGACTGCCCTCCTGAATGAATGCCTGGAGGAACAAACAGCAGGTACAAACAGCAGCCTGGTGATCAAAGGGCTGTTAATGCCAGAAATACAACTGAATCACCACAGTTTGCGCGTAGCAGGAGTTGCATGCAGTTCATACTGTCACTTCAAAAATCTCCCATTTCAGGGAAGTAATGCCAAGGAGGAGGAGGTAACTGTCTCCAGTGTCCTTTCTCTCCCAGGCCTCCTAGGAAGTTCCTTCCAGGAATCTTCAGATGCCTAACACACACAGCTTACCTGTACAAGACTTACTTCCTTCATTCTCCAATGCATTTCAATGGACAATAGACACCACACAGAAATAAGCTTTTACTCACAATGCAGCACTAGGCACAGGTAGAAATTAGAAGATATAAAATACATCCTGAAACCATTAGCAAATGTCATGAAAGCACACTTCTTGGGTGGAACTCAGTTACGAGGGGTCAACAATCTATTTAGAAAACAAGGCTGTTCTAGATAGCTTGCAAACAGCCCCCACCACACATTTTACCATGTACCCTGAACCTCCTTCCAAAGGGGTAACCTCAAAAAAACCACTTATACAACCCTACTTCTGGCAAGCACCCATGGCTTTGCTGCAAGGGACTGCTGTCACTCCCAAATACCAAATCCAAAATGAAGCATAGCTCAGCTTTTTAAAGGCTTCATAAAATACACAGCATACTGCACAGAATCCAGGTGAGAAAGAGCAGCACAGCAATGTAACATTAACGTGCATTTCTGCACTTCCAATCGAATCACTGGGTACTACGAGGTGCTGAAGCAGCACAGTCTGTCTAGGCCCTTGCCCTGTAACTCCATTACAACACAAATGAATAAAGAAATATTTGGATATTTTTGTCCACCTTCAGTTTTGCAGCAGTTTTACTTCTGGAATTTTGGCTTTGGAAGTGACTTAACTGAAAAAATACATCAAAACAGATAATCATCCTTATTAAGAGGGGTTTTTTTCCTTCCCCCCCTCTTTTTTNACACAGCATACTGCACAGAATCCAGGTGAGAAAGAGCAGCACAGCAATGTAACATTAACGTGCATTTCTGCACTTCCAATCGAATCACTGGGTACTACGAGGTGCTGAAGCAGCACAGTCTGTCTATGCCCTTGCCCTGTAACTCCATTACAACACAAATGAATAAAGAAATATTTGGATATTTTTGTCCACCTTCAGTTTTGCAGCAGTTTTACTTCTGGAATTTTGGCTTTGGAAGTGACTTAACTGAAAAAATACATCAAAACAGATAATCATCCTTATTAAGAGGGGTTTTCCTCCCCCCCCCCCTCTTTGTTTTCCTACCTGTGTAACAAGAGGCTCAAGTAGTCTTTCAACTNATCATCCTTATTAAGAGGGGTTTTTTTCCTTCCCCCCCTCTTTTTTTTCCCCTACCTGTGTAACAAGAGGTTCAAGTAGTCTTTCAACCGCCAGTGTTCTTATCTCCAAGCTTTTGGGGTCCCATTTGAAGTTAACGTTGCCTGCAGTAATGGCAGTCATTTCTGGAACAAAAGAAATACATGAATACATGGGGGTTTATTTTTATTGGAACAGATTATAAAAAAAAAAAATAAAGTGGAGGCTATTAAACATACAGTGTGTCCATTCATAGAATCATAGACTCACCAGGTTGGAAGAGACCCATCGGATCATCGAGTCCCACCGTTCCTATCAAACACTAAACCATGTCCCTCAGGACCTCGTCTACCCGTGCTTTAAACCCCTCCAGGGAAGGTGAATCAACCACCTCCCTGGGCAGCCTGTTCCAATGCCCAATGACCCTTTCTGTGAAAAGTGTAGGTTCAAGTGTAGGTTAAAGTTACCCTGTCCCCAGAGATACCAGTTTTGGTTCAGTTGGGGATAGTTTAAAAAGCTGCTTATTATGACAATAAGCAGATGCTATTTTCTGACCAAAACAACGAGGTAAAACCAAACACAAACAAAGCCACACCAAAACCTATTCAATGGCCACCATGCTTTATTGGAGCGATAACAAGATCCACAGCGTCTGGTCCAACCCCCAGTGGTCCCAAAGCAATGAAAAAAGGTCCCACAGGGATCGGTGGTACTTTATCCACACAGCCGGAGGCGAAGCAAGGAATTCCTTCACAGTTTCTGCTGCCTCCCTCTCCAGGGCCAGCTGTCCCATGCTCGCAGACCAGCTCTGAGACACAGCCAAGATCTTGGGGGAGCAGAAGAGAGCACGGTGACTTCAGCAGCACCTGGAAGCTGCCTGGGTCCTCTGCTCTACAAACCACCACCACAAACGCTCTGCCAAACCAGAAGCCAGGCTCCAACTCAACTCACTCAGCACACTTGTTTGTCCAACTCACCTTTTGGAAGTACAAAGGTAAAAATAGTGAGTTATCAGCCTGATACAGTCAGAAACTCCAGTCGGTTCATATTTAACAGCTTGCTTATCTACTACACTTCCCCTTCACATTTACAGAGGATGGGAAAGCAGATTTGCATGGAGAGATCTGTTAGAAGCTGTCACTGAGCCGTTCCTTCCCGTTACAGTGTTATATCAACATCCCAACGGCAGCAAATATGATTATGGGGAAAGTTTAGTGAAACTACTAAAATAGCTCTTCTCCTGAAACCAGGAATCTAAAAAACACAATAATACAGCACTACATCAGCTCACTAGATTAACACTGCACGATGCACAGCACAAGGGAATAAGCAGGGCTGTCATTCCAGGAAAAAATGGTTTTAGAGTATTTACAGGTCGATGTAACCAGTTCATACCACTTCAGACTTCATAGATTCCAGTTCTCCTGCTTTGGATTATCCTCGAAATTCAAGAATAGACTAAAAACACATTTGTAACTTCTTAATTTTTTTTTAGAAAGTCAGGAAGAGAAATACCTTTTCAAAGTCTCCTCCTACCCCTTTTCCTGAGCACCTATTGTTGAAGCGGGTTTAAAGCTTATTAGCAGGTATTTTTAAACCTTCCTCTGGACAGGGCACTGCCGGCACAGCATCTCAGCAGGCAGATTGCTCTGACAGCACCAGATGTCCCTGAGCTGCCAGACAAGCACGACACCCCAGGATTTTTAAGAAGCAGGAGGCAAGGCACTAATTTGGGTAAGCGAAGATGTTTACAACACATCCCAACAGCCAACCATTTTACACCAACGCTGGCAGTTAAACATGCAGAAACAGCACAGACATGGCTGCTTGTTTCCCTGTTGAATAACAGAATCTCCTGGGCACTGGAGAAGCTCAGCTCAAGAGGGTATAATGGAAGCAAGGGCTTCACATCGCCTGGTTTTAGTCAGTAGCACCTCCACGGCAGGCGGATCTGAGACGTACAGGAGGCTTTCTCACCATGGACACCACACAATGGATGAAGTGTTCCCTACTACTAAAAACACGTTGCCCTGAAAAGCCTACACAATGTCATACGCTGAAGTACAACTTTGTGAGGTGAGAAGCAGGAATGTGCACCTGCATTCAGCTTTCCACTTCCACCCACGCTCCGAGTGCCTACACTGCTGGAGAGAATGAAAACTCAATAAGCCGAGAGCTTGAAAAAAAGGGAGCCTAGGAAGCGACTGCTTGGTGCTAGAACACAGATAGAACGTTTCTGATGGTTTCAAAACAGAAAGCTTGATAGTGCAGACAGAGGGACCTCGCTCCCGCAGCAGAAGGCATGCCCGGCTGCTGCTCCAGAGATCCCAGCAAGCTGGCTGTGGGAGGAGGAAGGACGATCACCTCTTCTTCCTCACTTGACCTCCAACACTCACCGCTACGCCCTGTGAACTCACTAACTCTCCTTTTCTCCCAGCTGCCCCCTTTTACTGGCCTCACTGTGCTCTGGCTTGTGCCACAGTCTCATCACCAGCACAGGGCAAGCAGTGAAATGCTCTCCATCACAGTAATATCCTACCCTCAGGAAGGAATGGCACTGTTCTAGTCCCTCCTGATTAGCTCAGTATGAACGCTTCCTACGTAAGAAGCCAAGAGAAATATGCTGAAAGCCTTAGTGATTTCTGAGAAACATACGCAGGGCTCTGGAAAGCCCATCAGGTCTCTGGGTAAAAGCTGTTTCTATATACTTAATGCTGCTGTGCCTCTCACAGAAACAAAGCGCAGAATGAGGTAACCCTGAGAAGAAGCATTAATTGTATCCACAGAATAATGAGGGCAATTCATCTGAAAACACGTCAGTACTATAATAATTGGCCAAAAGCAATGGTCTCTACAACTGCCGAGTATGAACTGTGTTAAAATGGACCTAAAGAGCACAGGTTGATACCAAACACCTTGTTTGGCAGCAATGGCTTGGTCATCATTGGTACATTGCAGCAAATACCTTTACTCAATTACATACTGGTGAAGAACACAGGCACAGGCTACAATATGCATCCATCAGCAGATGAGGGGCAGATGACCAGTGCCAGGGCAAAGGCAAAGCTGCACTCTTGCCATGAGAACACGCCAATCCTCTGGAACCCATCTTGCCCCAGTGACTCTTGCCCCCCGCCTTGCTCAAGCTCCTGTCTCATTCTGCTAAGAGACCTTATCACCATCTACAGCTCCCTGAAAGAAGGTTGTAGTGATGTGAGTGTTGATCTCATCTCCCAAATGACATGCAATAGGATTAGAGGAAATGGTCTTAAGTTGCACCAGGGGAGGTTAAGATTAGACTTAATCAGGAAAACTTCACTGAAAGGGTTCTTAAGCACTGGCAGAGGCTGCCCAGGGAGGTGGTGGAGTCACCATCCCTGGAGGAGTCTAAAAGATGGGCAGATGAAGTGCTCAGGGATACAGTTCAGTAGTGGAAAGGTACAGGTGGACATGATGGTTGGAAAAGACCTTGGAGATCAAACAATTCTATGATTCAAACACAGAAACAGGTGGCAAAACAAATCAAAGGATATTGTAGGGAGCTGTTTAACTGTTTGCTCCTGGAGAGCACCCGATTCCCAGGACAACTGCAACATCTCATGAAGGAAGAGGACAATCTCTGGAAAGCAGTCCTGACCACAGGCCAGCGTAGCACTGGTTTTGGACAGCTGGGATGGTCCAGTTGATACAGGACAGGTTCTGCAGGCCACAGACCTGCTGTGTTCAGGACACGCAGCAACACATGCACTCAAAGAAGGAAAGACCACACAGCGGAAGAGAAGAAGCAATGCTGAATCTGAAGTGATGGAATATATAGAAAGACACCACCGCACAAGGAGTTGCGTTGCCCAGCCTGTGGTTTCATAAGCAGCAGGAAAGCTGCTTAAAAAACAACATTTACCCTCCCACACCTCTCTAGGAACTCATTCCTGTCTTCACATCCCACCCCCTCTGCGCTGGCACAGCTTTCCCCACGGCTGAGCGATTAACCAGATGGGGAAGAAATGCTTTGGCTCAAGGGGGAAGAGATCCATTTTTGTAGGGTGGGCCGAGATTCCCATCTGGTTCACTGTGCCACCACAGATACTGCTGCAAGGAGAACTGGCGATAGCAAGAGGAGATGGCTACGTCAGCTGGCACCATTGGCAAAACCCTGCAAGAGGAAACACAGGGTAAAGTTGGACATCACAACTGAGCTGAACCAGGCGCCACTGAAAACAGCATCGAGCAGAGCTGCTGCAGAGCAGGTATGTCCTCCCAGCACTTCTAATGCTCTCACACATCAAATCCCAACCTTAAACCATGCCCACAGCCCAGCATGTTAACAGTTAACCCTTCAGCTTATTACACTGGGGCTCATTATTGTCTTAGATGGTTCAAGATTACTGCAATCATACCCTACTGAGATTTAGTGTACTTGCAAGGGCACAAGGGTGGGGAAAGAACAGTTTAAAGAAGCCACTTCCAGATATCCCTGTTGCTTCCAGCCAATCGGAGCCATCACAGGACAACTTGCCCCTTGCTTCATACAAAGAAACAAGACCTTGGTAACAGCTAAAACTTAAGTGGAGGCTTCCATTACACTTCACATGAAACAAACAAGCCCCACTGCTTCCTTCCCTGCCACACTGCTGAGGCAGCTAAAAAGATCTCAAAGAAAGCCATAACCCCTACCTTGCTACCTTACCGACCTGAAGGAGGAGGTGGAACTGTGCAGGGAGGAGGACTGGGCTGCAGCAGCCCCAAGACCAGCCCTGCCCCTGGACTGTATCCCAGGGGCAGCCCCCAGTGCTCCAGAGAGCTGAAGGCACACAGCTGAGCAGGAGGTGAATCTGTCCAAGGTGACAGGCGTACAGTGCTCTTTCCAAAAGCCACAATAAAGGTTGCAGTGTTATTAAAAACTAGCAATTCAAGGTTTTAAGAATAATTTTAGATATCTACTTCCGGGCAAGCCTTGGAACGCAGCTCTGTGGCTTCTTCCTGAAGGCAGCCCAGGCTTCTCCAACAGCCAGCTCTGCACACCAACAGCATCATGGGAAGGCCTAGAGCTCATGGACCTGTTTTTCCAGGTCACT
>WAAB01014094.1:29202-41757 GCA_013389865.1 Piaya cayana | reverse complement strand
ATTACACTGGGGCTCATTATTGTCTTAGATGGTTCAAGATTATTGCAATCATACCCTACTGAGATTTAGTGTACTTGCAAGGGCACAAGGGTGGGGAAAGAACAGTTTAAAGAAGCCACTTCCAGATATCCCTGTTGCTTCCAGCCAATCGGAGCCATCACAGGACAACTTGCCCCTTGCTTCATACAAAGAAACAAGACCTTGGTAACAGCTAAAACTTAAGTGGAGGCTTCCATTACACTTCACATGAAACAAACAAGCCCCACTGCTTCCTTCCCTGCCACACTGCTGAGGCAGCTAAAAAGATCTCAAAGAAAGCCATAACCCCTACCTTGCTACCTTACCGACCTGAAGGAGGAGGTGGAACTGTGCAGGGAGGAGGACTGGGCTGCAGCAGCCCCAAGACCAGCCCTGCCCCTGGACTGTATCCCAGGGGCAGCCCCCAGTGCTCCAGAGAGCTGAAGGCACACAGCTGAGCAGGAGGTGAATCTGTCCAAGGTGACAGGCATACAGTGCTCTTTCCAAAAGCCACAATAAAGGTTGCAGTGTTATTAAAAACTAGCAATTCAAGGTTTTAAGAATAATTTTAGATATCTACTTCCGGGCAAGCCTTGGAACGCAGCTCTGTGGCTTCTTCCTGAAGGCAGCCCAGGCTTCTCCAACAGCCAGCTCTGCACACCAACAGCATCATGGGAAGGCCTAGAGCTCATGGACCTGTTTTTCCAGGTCACTCTCCCACATGCATCCAAAGGCGGTGCTGCCTGTATCTCAGGCACTACGTCCTGAGCTGGTACCTTCTTCAACCTGCTCCATAATACCAGGAGATCCTGCTGCCTCCCCACCTCCAAACCACAGCACATTGTTACAAGCAGAAGAGTTTAAGGCCCATCTCTTGTGCTGCAGCTGAAGTCCCACCACCTTGTGCCACCTCAAGAGTCCTTTACAACACGTCCCCTATCAGTCTTTAACTTTAATAATCCTGACAGGCTGCTTTCTAAATGCTCTTAACCACATTCACAGTTTTCTTCTGGTTTCTCCAAGGGCAGACGGCATTCAAACAGTGGGCTCGCCAGCACAGCGGGGGCTAACCTGGCCAAGCACAATAGATCGCACGCTGAATGCAAGCATTATGCTACCCAAAAAAATGAACAAAAGAGTACAGTACAAGAACATTTTATACCTGGGAGGACATTCTCCATTTTAATGCCATTTCTGCTATCCACCTACTTGTTCCCATTCTGTGCAGCCAATTGTGTCCAGGCACAGCAATATGTGCTTTATTGCATTATTTTGCAGCTTATTTCTTTCTCTTATATTTCTTTAAGTAGTCACAGTCATTTTGAATGATAATCTTGTCCTCTACCACACTTACAGACTGTCTCTGCATATTCTCTGCAATGTAATGGAAATAGCCCTTATTCCATCACCCAAGTCACGAACATGGTGGGATTCATAACGCAGTGACCTAGACACAAAGTAAACCAGCTTCTCTGTTCCCAAGGGAATCCTTCTGACTTTGTTTGGTTTGTTATCCCAGTACCTAACCCATCTGACAAGCAGCAGGGACCCTCTATCTCTGCTGAAGGTGAAGGGCAAGGTAGAGCAGATCAAGATCTGTGAGAGCTGGATAGTTAACACACCATTAACACACATCTCATGAACACATTGGGTTTGAAAAAGGTTAAGGCTCACTTCGTATCAAACCCAGCGCACAGGCATGGGTTACATCCTGCCCCATTACCAGTTCAAATCCATTTCCCATATAACTTAGTATCCAGAAAAAGAGAAGCATTTCATTCTTTCCTCTTTCCCTTCAGTCCCCAAGTGGCTATGTCCTGTTCCACAGATAAAAGATCATTCCTCTCAGAAGCTGAAGAGATGCCAGTCAAGGAGGTTTGTTATTGTGATGTTTCTCAAGAAGGATTTCAGCAGGTTTGGTTTAAGTTGGTTTTATTTAACAGGAAGTAAACAACTACAAACAATGTGATCCCTTCTAGCAGTCTTCAACCTTAAATTTCATCTGCTCAGCTACCAAAGCTTCTCCTCCACCCTAAATGCCATGAAGGTACAATCTCCCTAGAAATCCTTACTATTAGTATGTCACAATTTCGAAGATTAACACAAACTCAGACGTTACATTGACTATATTTGATTAGCAAAACAGTTCTGTCATTTCAGTCTACTCGACTTTGCTATACATTCTTTCCAGACTGCAATAACCAGCCAAGTACAAAGCAGTAATTCCGGTTCAGATAAACCTGTTTCTCATCGGCACATTTCCAGATCCAGCCCTCGCAATCTATTTTCATGGTGGTTTTTTTTTCCTTCTCTGTTGCTCTTCAGGAGAAAGAAGTCCCTCACCAGAAAGTCTTGCAGTGTCAGAAACTAAGAAACACTTCTCTAATTCTCCAGTTGTTCTACAAATCCTTAGACCTTGCTGCTGAGCTGAGAGAAGCAATCTAACCCGGTGCCCCTGCAAAAATCAATGATGTTTATAACTCCTTCACTGTTATCTCCTGCCTGCTGCGTGGTTATGGAAGCCACCAGCGTGCCATGGACAGCCTGCCACCTTTTCCCCATTCTACACCATGAACCATCACATGAACGCAGGCATGGGGCACATGACCAGGTTCAGTGGAAACAGATTTGCCAAAGCAGTGCTCGCTATCCCCTGACAGCTTCCCAACCACTACAGCGCCGCTGATTCAAGTAACTCATTTTCATTTTAAAACCGGGGAAGCACTCTAATAACAGGCTTTCATATTTAGTTTTGGTCTAGCGATCATTAAGGGGATGGAGTGCACATTCCACCCAAGCAGCTTTGGTGTGGTGTTCCTAGGACCACAGCAGTGATCTCATAACTACAAATAAACCAGCTTTGGAGTCACTAGTGCTACCAACAGCCCCTTGCCTTCAGTTACTTGTATTTTGCCAGGATTGCTTTGCCACAAAGGAGCTAGAAAGGAGGCGCTTGGCAAACCAAGTCACAGCAAGCACAGGCAGACAGTGGCTTGCTTACGCCACGACTGACATCCTAACAGGATGTAAGCATGAGTGTTCTTGCTTTGGCACCCACGTAACTGTCCACAGGGACATCCCAGTATGTCCCAACAAGTGCCCAATTTATTTCTGCAGTTTTCAGTTTCCAAAATTCGGGCAGGATTCCAACTATAAGTTTTCAGGGAGGGGGGAAAAAAAAATCACATGCTCTTCCTTAAAAAAAAAAAATAAAAATTTACAAACAAGTAAATAAATGTGTCTGAGCAGTGAGGTCTTAGCATTAAGAATAAACCCAGTCACTCAGCCTTCACAGCAGCACTGGTGCATTTTGCACTGAAGACCTGCAACACCATCACCATGGAAGACAGCTTCCAACGCCAGAACAAGCTGTCACTCGATGTTTCACCACTGTACCCCAGCTGTGTGCTCTCTGGATCAGGACCGTGACACACTGGCAATGCACACGCTCTCTAAGCAAAAAGCAACAACTTTCAACTAACTCATCTCTGCAGCAACGGTAACTTTGAACTCCACAGCCTTTTTTGAACTCCACATTATGCTAGCGCAGGTTCCAATCACCAGCCCTAAGTCAGCACTGAACACAAGAAGGGGCAACCTAACAAATTAATTTTTGCTACAAGTATTGCTCAAATCAGGAAAAGTTTGTTATAAATTAGCCTACTTTATCAGTTGGCACAAGAATCTGCCAGTGCTGCAAAATTAGTTCTTGCTTAGCTTGCAGAAACCCACTGATGGTTGGCAATAAAAGGAAAAGAAAACCTGGGTATTTTTGTTCTGATCTTCTTCAGCACTCGATCTGCAATAAAAAGTGCTGTTTAAGCTATACAGTCAGAAATAACCAGAATCTGACCTCACCCAAACCACATTTTCATAGAATCACAGAATAGTTTGGGTTGGAAGGGACCTCAAAGCCCATCCAGTTCCAACCCCTCTACAATGGGCAAGGACACATCCCACTGGATAAGGTTCTTCCAAGCCCCATCCAACCTGGCCTTGAACACCTCCAGGGATGGGGCAGCAACAGCTTCCCTGGGCAACCTGGGTCAGTGTCTCACCACTCTCACAGTGAAGAAATTCTTCCTCATGTCTAGTCTTAACCTGCCCCTCTCCAGTTTATACCTGTTCCCTCTTATCCTACCACCACAAGTCTTTATGAATAGTCCCTCTACAGCTTTCCTGTAGGCTCCTTTCAGGTACTGGAAGGTCACTATAAGATCTCCTTGGAGCCTCCTCCAGGCTGAACAACCCCAACCCTCTCAGCTTGTCTTCCTATGGGAGGTGCTTCAGGCCTATTTTCACTCCTATATTGATATGTTGTTATCAAATATCCGTCAGTCCTTTCAGCTGGCCACATCNGACAATTTGCTTAAACACGGAGGACACGGACAGTCTTGTATTAACAAAGACTAAATACCACTGGCTTTTCTCAGTTCTGCAACTAAAGACTATGTAATAAAAATTCATAGCCTTACAAGAGCAAAAAGACTTTTCCACAGTATTCACCATTAGCAAAAGCTACTAAACACAACAGATCCACTGAGGCAAAGGAGAATGGGAGAGTAACATTTCTTCAAAATAAGGTGTTTTCTCCACTTTCTAGAAAAAGTCATTTAGAATTCCTTTTCAGTCCTTCCTTCAATTCAGGAACACTGTCAGAGTTGAAAATCACAAACCAATTATTCTTTATAGAACAAAGAAATAAAATGATGAGGCCTAGAACTTCCCCTCATGCTCCTGGCAACCTCCAACAACATCTCTTGGTTCTGAACAAGGAATTTGTTTCACGGGAAGAACTGCACCATCACTGCACACCCCTAGATAACCCTCAACTTGTAGCTCCACTAACATGTGCTGTGAGCTAAGGGGGAAAAAAACCCTCACAAAAAAAAAAACCCATGAAGAAGAGCAAACATGAATATGATGCACGAGCGCTGCTTGGATATGCTAAACATCGTCCAAATGCCTGCAACTACCTGGAAGAAGAGGTAAGGTGGGGTGCTCCAACACACACAGACCATCTCCTGCAACGAGGCTGCAGGCATCGAGAACACAGAGGGCACTGGCTGATGAGAACCTTGCAGCTTCTCCAGGAAAGCAAAGCAAGGGATAATAAAAACACACTGGTGCGGTTAATTTTTGGATGCTTACCAGAGTTACCTGTAAAGTAATAACCACCCCCTGTCAAGTACAAACTTGCTAAGCATGCACAGCGGTGCCTGAGAATCGGAGTTAACTACGATCCGCCTGGACAGGAATCCTTCCCAGCCACTGTGTTACCACATGGATGACCAAATAAAGCAACTTTTGTTTAAAAAAACAAAACAGACCCCACAAGTGTCACTGACCCACCTACATTTCATAAAAGCAACAGGAAAGAACCAGAAGGTTCCAGGGGAAAGAGTCATTCCTTGGCTGGTCTCACTGGAAAAAATGGATTTTGAACTAATAACATCGCCATTTACTGAGTGGAAACCAACTTACATCTGATTAACAACACATTTTCTCTTCCCACCCCCTTCTCCTCACTCCCAGGAACAGGAAGCAAAACAGAACTCCCAAACAAAAGACAGATGAGTAAAGAAATCCTACTCAATTGGCTCTGCACCAGCACTTGCCTCTAGTTCTGCCGAACACCACGTCTTTCACCGATATCCATTGACTTTCCCCTAGGCCCATTATAATATTCTGTCAAACATAATCAGATCGTCTTAACCAATTCCTGCAAACTAAGTAAAATGGCTTAAAACACCTGATGCAAGAGTACTGATGCATACAGACCAGAAATTAACTTATTCTCCTTGTGGCTATAAGCTTTTGACCCCACAAAACTTATTTGCATTATTCCATTCAGCTACAAATAAACCTTACAGCTTTTTTTTAATTTTTGCCGGTGTTTATTGCATCTTATGTTATTACATTTTCTCCCTAAACCCAGCTAGGAGAGGGGGAAAGACACCAACCACACACACAGTCATAGAGCGCCCTGTACCAGTGCGAAATAAGAGCAGTGTGATCAAGAACTCCACCAGCCATCAAGTAACAAATATGGAATATACTCAGTTTGCTAAAAGCCTTCCCCAAATCTCTGCTTTCATGATGCATTCAAATCATAGAATAACAGAATAGTTTGGGTTGGAAGGGACTTAAAAATCAACCAGTTCCACCCCCTGCCATGGGCAGGGACACCTCCTATGGGATCAGGTTGCTCCAAGCCCCATCCAACCTGGCCTTGAACCCCTCCAGGGATGGGGCAGACAATTTCTCTGGGCAACCTGTTCCAATGCTTCACCACTCTCATGATGAAGAAATTTTTCCTTATGTCTAGAATTCTTCCTTATGTCATTCCTTAATGTTGGTCAAGAAGCACGTTTCCAGCCGTAACAGCAGTGGTTTGTAATTAAACACATCTCCCAAGTGGTGGAGATAGTGGTAACTAGAGCCATACCTTATATAGAACTCTAACCCACTCCAGTGCTTCTCACACAGCCAAACCAGATCCCTGCTTTTTACTCTCTTGAAAAATGTAACTTTCATTTCAGTTCTATTCTGTATGGGCATTGGCCACGAGAGCCACTAGATGAATCCGCAGAGCAAAAGCCATCCCAGGCTCGAATTCCTGGTTCTGGAAAATCCTGCATGGCGGGAGCTTGGCACAGCACCTTTGGGAAGCGATGCTACTCGACCACCCTTTTCTCATTTATTACTTGTTTTATCGCTTCCCTGTTGCTTTTGCAGATGGTCACATACACTGCCACCACGAAAGAAAAAGGTGGGGGGCCAATACAGGGAAGGGAAACCAAGTGATTTTGTGGGGTCAATAAAAAGAAAGGTGTCAAGGGTCAAAGGTTATGACCAGGGAACCAGAGCAGGACACCAGACACTGCCCAAGAGCATCCAGCACTCCTCAAAGGAGCCAGAGAACACTGCTCAGCAGCATGACGAGCAGTGGGAATGGAACTGACCCCCTGAATTCCTATCATATTCCCTCCTTCTGTTGTTAACAGCCAGCTTGGCCAAGGCCAGGTGAAGAAACTGTAATTTAGGGCCTCAGACAAGGGCTAAGCAAATAAAAATTTGATGGGAGCGGAATCACCAAAACCTTATGATGAGGGTCATGGCGAGAGCACACCCAGCTACACGGACCTCTCAGCTGGAGGAATCAGATCACTTCAAGTCCTCTGCACACAACTGTCAGTTAATTGTTCAACTTCTCATTCTTTCAATGAATAAATCATTTAAGATGCTTAAGACTCTGAAACATTTGAACATCAGGTTCTAATCGAAATGAACTACGTGGTAAATTGCACGTGAGGTTTATGCCACTTGCATGCACATCCACAGTCCATCCTCAATTATACAAGATCTCGAGAACTCTTCAACATCAAACAGCGAGACTCGCTAGATCTTTAAGTCATGCTAAAGGAAATTAGTTTTACAAGTATACATTACAAGGACATACTTGCAAGAAAGCTGATAAAGAACAGGCAGCTTGTACATCTTTATTACCTGCATTTACAGGGAGGAACACCCACTAGCACCTTCCTGCTTCCCAGCACACCACCAGCTTTGTCCTCAGCTATTCAACAACGCTGTTCCTGAATTTGTTATCCTAGTACATTAAAAAAACCTATTTACCCATCCATAGCTTCAGCTGCAGAACTCAAGAGCACTTTGCAAAGATGAATGCTGACCTGCTCAGTGTTACACAGGTTAAACATCATTTTATAAACGTACAGCTCAGCCTTGTTTACATGAAAACTTGAACTGACCCTTTTGGCTCTGTAAAACTGCATTGCTAGCATAGCCCTTGTGCAGACCAGTTATTTAAGTGGATCTTCTGTGCTCAGTGTGTATCACCCAGAAAAACATAAAGAAACAAGAATCTACCCGTCAGATCTGCATAGATACCACTGATAGAAGTACCCGGAATAAAGCAGAACGAAAACTCCCTGAACCCTTGGGGAAGTGGGAAAGGCAGGGGAAGGGGGAGGGGGAAAAAACCACACATGCCATCAAGGCCACAAGTTCCTGACAGCATTGATTCTTATTGACTTCTTATTAACTGAAAAGCAGGAAATTTAGTGGTTGCCTAAATGCCCTCTCAATCTTGTGCTGAATAACAGCGAGGACAGAAGCGCCTGGCCTACGCTCTCGCCTCATTTCCTTCAGTTAAATTCCAGGAAAAGAAAAATGTAAAAATCCTTTTCTCTTATTCCTTCATCAGCTATCCACAAGCTCGTTGGCTTCAGTCTCTCAAAAGTTGTCGAAGGCTGCTCCAGAATGTGTGTGAATGGGCCGACAGTCTCTTCCACCCCAACTTCCACTATCATGATCTCACTTGCTCCCTGACATCAGCTCCACAGAAATTCCTCCGCAGTACAGTCATGCACATACCTGCTCCGTGACAGGGCACAGACAGCTCAGAAATCTGGGTGTTGGCTGGCAAAAAGGCACACCACCAGCTAACGTTGTCTCAGGGAAATCCAACCTGCCATAGAGCTGCAGGTTACTTCGCTTATTCACTCTCAAGCCCCTCACTGCCTTGGAAACATTATGGGAGTTCCACTAGCTCTTGGATTGTAAGGTACATTGACACGCCTCCCTCCCTGTGCCGTTCCATGTACTAAGAGAGATCTACTGTGGATCCAACAAGCACCCAGCTTGGGTATGTGTGTCTCAGTACTGTTCCCCTCTCTGCCTCACTAACTTTAAGCTACAGCTGGCCTCAAATTTGCTTTTTCCATTCTTAGATGCCTGAGCTTCAAGCCTTTCAAAAGAGATTCACCTGTCTCCAATCCTTTAATCAAGACGCTGCCTTGTAAGTCAGAACAATTAAAACAGAAGGAGTGGCAATACAGCAGGGGAGAATTTCCCTTTGCAAAATGTGTTGCTCTAGATCTGTGCATTTAATAATTTCTATCAATTTATAAAGCACGGGCAAAACAATTCCCCCTCTCTGATTCCACCAAAGCTATTTATAAGGGTATGTCAAAGGATTAGAGTAGTACATCTGAGATTAACACACAAAAATATGTAATCATGTTTATAGAAAAGGTAGCTGGGTCTTTAAATAGAAAAAAAAAGAGTCAAGTACTCATATAATCATAGAATGGTTTGAAATTACACAGGAGGAATTATGAATGAGGTTTGAGTATCAGATCTGCCAACAGAAGAGTCTACGCTAACCCACTGCACACCAGAAAACGGGGTGAACACCCATCCTGACAGGAGGAAAACGTGTCTCAGCCACCCAAGGAGACAGATCCCACTTACAGCTGCAGTGACCACATTCCTCCTGCCATTCCTTTCCCTCGATAAGTCCACATGCACCCAGCTCTGCTTTGCAGCACAGCAGGTCACTCTCAGCACCCGCCTTTTTAGCGTAGCTCCTCCAGTAAGGGAGCTGGGATACAACATCGTGGGTAGGCTCTATTTTAAGTCTCATGTGATGGATTAAAATAGTATGGAGTTAAAAGTAGTAATTATCAAACATCTGCACTTTCTCTAAAGCTGCAAGGCTGTTTAACCAACGCACGAGCTATAAAATGACTGAATAGAGCTATTCCAAATCAGCTATAAAACTAAATCAGGGTGAATTCCCAGAGTAGTAAAGGATCCAAACCTTCAAGGTCATATACATTAAAGTTCTGCAGCACAGGAATCGAGTCATTTCCAGTTCAGGCACAACAGCAGAGAACAACAGGCCTTCATCATCATGCTGGATGACTGTCTCGGTGTGGTACTGTCCTAATGAAATGATACTTGGTCCTCCTTCAGTGACCCTGTTTCCATTAGCGTCCAGCAGAGCCCAGCGATGCCAACAGGACTGACCACAGCTGTCCATTCACAGAAACACCACAGCCACGGAGGTGTTCGCTCCAGACCGGTCTCACCAGCCACCTGTGACAAGCAGACTGGTTTTGCTGCCAAGTATTTTTATGAGCTGAACTAATTCTTTGCATAGAAAAGCTAATTTAGAAATCAAACAGTGGATATAACGTCAAGGCAGGGCTGAAGTCCCACTAAAGTGTATTTGAGCTCAAATATTTCTACTAACATGGACACCTTTGCGTGATTGGTTTCTTGATCTTACAGCTGCTGAAGGAAGATACTCAGGCTGCTGAAAAACCCAAATTACTCCTCTATGCCATCTTTCAGCTAACTTTATCAGACCAGTGGAAGCCCCGTGAAGAAGCTGCATGCTAACGCCTGCCATATCACACACCAGCAGAGAAAAGGCAAAGCTTGAAAATGTATCGTGAGGTAAATATTTACACTGGTATTTTAAATCATCAGTTTGGGCACGGGATTTCTAATCTCTGCCCGTTGTGTTCCCCTCTGCCACCTCACGTAAACTTTTAATCTCTGATGCAGAAGCCTATTATTAGAGCCAGCTGAAAAAAAAACCCCAAAGACGGAAGGCACATTGTTTATTATGGAAAAGGTTAGGACAAAGCCTTTTTAAAACAAAACCTAATAAGCCCTTATCTGTTCCTCCTGAGCAAAGTCAAAAAACATTTCCTTGATGTTCTAAAAACTCTTTGTAAATAAAAATGTCAGTGACTCAACACATAATCACACCCTTTTTAAACAAAAAGTTTCAATCTGGCAGGGAGAAAAAAGTCCCACTGAACACTTAGCACCCCAAGACTGACCCAAAAGACCACAAATATGGTTAAGTAAACTGAGATTTCACCTGAAAGACCTCAAATATTGTGAAGTAAGGTGGGCCTCCAACTCCACTTCAACACAAACTTGCCTGCAAACCAACTGAGAAGCTGAATGAAACCAAACCACATCATAACTTTTAGCTGGGCTTGAAAGTGCTGGAGGCCTCGTATCCAGCAGGACCCAGGAGGTGTGTCAGCACAGCAGTGCAGCTAACAGTCTCTCCCACCTCCTCCCCTTCCCCACCCATTGGGCAGGAAAAATGCAGGAAACTAGTAACTCAAGCACCAAGAATACCTTCCACACAACCCAGTCCCCAAAACAAAAGACAAAGGAAAAAAAAGGGGGTGGGGAGGGAGGGTGAAGCACTCCCAGACTCGTTCAGTACAAATAACCCAGACATGCCTCCAGCCATAACTGGGAAAGCTGGAAATGGGACACGGGCGAGGCCAACTCAGACCCCAGACTGGGGAGGGAGTGACGGATCGATTGCCCTTGCCGACAGCCACCACCTTGCAGGGCAGACAGACATGGAAGCCCACCTCAACCACATCCAATTCTTCGCTACAAGCGAGCGTGCCACACACCTTCCTGCAAGCTTTCACTTGGAAAGACCTCACACAGCTTGAGCTGGTGTGAGCACAGGGTGGGAGAGTTGGGGTTGTTCAGCCTAGAGAAGAGAAGGCTGTGGGGAGACCTCAGAGGAGCTTCCAGTACTGAAAGGGGCTCCAGGAAAGCTGGGGAAGGGCTCTCGGTCAGGGAGGGTAGGGATACAATCATGGAACAGTTCAGGTTGGAAGGGACCTTTAAACCCATCCAGTTCCACCCCTGCCATGGGCAGGGACACCTCCCTCTGGATCAGGTTGCTCAAAGTCCCATCCAGCCGGGCCTGAACAGGATAAGGCAGAGTGGTTTTCAGATGAAAGTGGAGAGCTTGACATGAGATATCTGGAAGAAACGTTTTTCTGTGAGGGTGGGGAGGCCCTGGCCCAGGATGCTCAGAGCAGTGGTGGCTGCCCCATCCCTGGAAGGGTTCAAGGCCAGGTTGGATGGGGCTTGGAGCCCCTGATCCAGTGGGAGGTGTCCCTGCCCATGGCAGGAGTGGGACTGGATCGGCTCTGAGGTCCCTTCCAACACAAACCCTTCCATGACGGTTATTCTCCCTCCCAAGGGATGAGGGTGGTTTCACCCTCTCACAGCGTGTCTAGATCCAGAGGCCGGCCTGTTTCTACGCTTCACAACTGAGGATATTGACTACTGGAATAATTGGGGACTGCAAATACTGTAAACCAAGCACGGCTTTCACCTCCATTTAAACACAAAACTGCGTGCAAACCAACTCAGGAGCTGAAAGAAACCAAACCGAACCACACCACAACCTTTTAGGGGCAGTTTAAGGTCCCCCCCAACCCAAACCCCCGGGCAGCCCGATCCAGCGGGATGTCCCAGCCCCTGGCAGGAGGGCTGGAACTGAATGATCTTTAGGGTCTCTCCAACCCAAACTAATCTATGGCTCTAGGGACGAAAGGCAGCTGATCCCAACCGCCCAGAGCCCCCACCGGGGCCTCCCCCGAGGGGCTCAGGCTCCCGCACCCCCCGTGGCTCAACCTCCACGCTTCTCTCCCAACTTTCTGCTCGCGATAAGTAGCAGCAAACTTCTCCGCAGCGAGAACGGGGAGAGCCGGGAGGAGGCAGAGGGGTTGGGGGGGTCCCGTGACCCCCCACGGCCCAACACGGGCAGCAGCATCGCCTGCCGAGCCGGGGGAAAGCCTCCCGGCCTCGAAACTTCCCAAAAAAACAACGCAAACCAGCATTTCTCGACTTAAAACCGCACAGGCTGAGGCGCCGCCCGCCCTCCTCCCCCCC
>WAAB01014094.1:2516-27750 GCA_013389865.1 Piaya cayana | reverse complement strand
AGAGGTTGGAACTGGATGATCTTTAAGGTTCCTTCCAACCCGAACTATTCACTGATTCTATGAACTCTCCCACCAGTTCAAACATTGTGACACCTTTCAAATGGAAAACTTAACCTTCAAATGGAGAGGTTTTAGGAACCCAACCTCAATCCACAGAGGCAGGTTTGCAGATGGGGAGAGTTGTCTTTAAGTGATGATTTGTCTCAAAGACTTCACTGAAAAGCCTCAGTGAGCCTCTAGTGTTGACGTGGCCGTTTCTATCCCATGACAAATTACCCCAGGGTTTTTCATGGTGTGTTTTCAGTTGGTTTTTAATACAACTGTTCTCTACAGAACTTACGCTTGTACTGGATTGTAAAAACAGTTTAATAAATTTAATGCATTTCATGACTCATTTGCCAGCACTTCTGAGATACCTGCATCTACTCACTTCATCCTTTAACATGAAGTGAAATAGAGAGAGATTGGGCAGCCTACCAGGGAGGTAGATTCAATTTAAAATACGTAGTTGAGCTGAGGGAAACAGGAAGCCCATGCGGATTCCTAAGGGAGGCAGCCCCCGGATCAGCATCAGGGTGAAGCACATCATGGTTCAGGACTGTGACTTTCCTCCGGGTCCTGGTTCCTTGGCAGTAGCAGGGCTGTGTTTCCTATTTTTACCATACTCCTCCAAGCCTTTCCTGCAGGAAGACAGCCTGTGTCCTGCAGCAATTTAGATTGCATTTTCCCTTCCTGCAGGTTTAATCCAGGAAAGGGATCCAAGACAAGGAAATAAACAGACTGCTGTTGTTTTACAATCTGGACAGAAAACAGGGATCAGAAGTCCAACCTTGTTGGTGGGTGAAGTTAATCGAAAGCAAGTGAAATCTGTAATTATGATGCTGAGATACACATTATTAAAATAATACAGGGTCTTCAGTGCCTTAACAAACAGGCTTGCCCCTAGAAACACAGAGTAAACATATTTTTCAAGCTCTTTTTATTTCCTGCTTGTACCGAACCATTAATATTTTGGTGTCGGTTGCACCAGGGATTCAAACTACTCATTTCTGATCTGTAGCATACTCTCAGTAAAATTGAGTTTACACTTCAATAGCTTGCTTTCTTTCATTACTCCTTTTAATATCATGTCTCAGCCTCCTGTGGTGGCTTCCACATTCGTCGGTTCTGCACATCTCACATCCTTTCAGGACAAAATGTCAGGTTTAAAAAAAAAGAAAGATCCCTTTTAAGACTACAAACTCAAAGATAGAAGGCCTGAAGTTGTGGAGAATCGTGCGTTCTGCACCGCACCGCTGCAAAGCGAAGGAAGAAGTAGGAGAACAGCTGGCAGCCGTGTTGGTTGTTGGAGGAAGTTGAAAGACTAAGCAAACAGAAAATAAAATCATGTAAAAACAGAGGCAGCTAGGTTGAGACTGGACTTTGTCTCTTAATTAACAGCTGTCTGTGGAACATGATGGCAGGCTCTATCAACCAGACTAAAATGCAGGGTATTGTTTAAACAGGCACCCAGGAACAATAGCTAACACTTCCCACCCAGTAAATGTCATTAAAACAGCATCAGGCTGTTCTGGCAGCTCGAAATCTAATCCATTTTCTGAAATGAGGTAGAATTTTTCTGCATGACCCCGAATCTCCCTTTTAACAGCGTTTGTGGGTTTGTAATCTCATTTTCCTGCTTTTAAAAAAACGCTTCTCTCACTCCTTTTCACTAGGTGAAACCCAGGGGAGAGGACAGGCAAGGAGGAGAGGCCGCCGCAGCGATACTGCGGGTAGGTTGTTAAGTGCATATAATAAACAAACGCTCCCAGTGCCGCTTTTGGTAGGGCGAACCAAGGTGTAGTACGTAAGGGCGGAACGTGGTTGCGACCACGTGCTCCCAGCAGCGTTTCCGCATGAGTCAGATGTGTGCACAAGGGTGATCCCTGGCTGGTGCCACCTGAAGACGCTTGCGTGGCTGTAGTCGCTGCGGGATTGCTGCCCTTTCCCCGTTAAATCCTGGGCAGGTTTGTGTGCCAAAGGGATCTTATTTATGCAGCACCTGGTGCTACTCCCAGCATACCTGGGGTCTAAATTATACGCTTCAGCTGGAGCTTGCTTTTCTCTTTCTATATTCTGCTACTGAAATGAAGTAGCTGCTCGTGAGTCTGCTCGTGCCCCTTCCAAGATGGGCATTTGATATTTGTGGTTTTTTAGAAAGAACGATTTATATTTCTTAGTTGTGAGAATTGAGTGTTAAAAGAGAAGCGAGGGGGGCAAAGACAGGACTGCTGGACTGGGAGGTGGTAATGGGGGGGCTTCAGCGAAAGCAAGAGAGGGAAGGAAATAAAAGGAATGGGGAAAAGCAGAAAAGATGTAGAGCGGTGTAATGGCAAGTGCTGCCAGAGAGGCTGAATGGGCAGCAGCCAGCTAATAGAGAAAATAATTTAAAAATATGATAAAAGGATGTCAGGGTCCAAATACCAGAGGGCTGAGGCTATCTGCAAGCTGATGTCATGCTGTGCAGCAAGGACAGCCCCAGGGCAGCCGTGCTGTACCACCAGCTGCTGACTACAGAGGAGCCTTACTTAGCTTACTTAGCGCAGCCTCATCACCTCTGCTATCACTGCAGAGGAGCCCAGCCCTAGTCTGCCAGAAAGGGCTCCAGAAGCAGGGTAGGGACCTCACAGCTGGGGTTACCTCAAAATGCAGCATCCTCAGAGGGCTGGTGGCTCTAATGAAGCCAGCAATGCAGCAAAGTGATAAAAATAAGGGTCAAACAAAACCACCATCTCATGGATGCTATGGCATCAGTCCCTAGGAGCTGCCCAGTATTGGTCTCAGTGTTCCCGTGCAACTTGAGGGCATCACCATTCCTTTTCAGGGCTCAGATACTCCAAGTCTCCCAAGATGAAGTTAGGAATTAAGATCCTCACAGCCAGGAAACAGTTCCCTATGTCCTGGGGCCATGCACGCTGCAGGACTGCCTTAGCATGGAAACACACCTTGGTGATGCTCTTGGTGGGACTGCAGCTGTGCCACCTCAGCTGTACATGTATTTCCCAGCAGAGCAACCAAAACACTTCTCTTCCATTGAAAAGATAATAAATTCACCACTACATCTGCATCCATGCTGGGACTCCTAGCACCACCAGCTGCCCAGGGACCAGACCTTACTGCCCCAGTCAATGCTGCAATGATTCTGTGTCCAGCACAGGCTATGACAGCGAGAGCTACGGCCACGGTCCTCGCTGCCCCAGGGCTTGCGGCTACTGTGCTGGTTGTACTCCTGAACAAACCAATATGAGCTGCTAGGTAGAATGCTGTGTTCATACTAATACCCCATCTAATCGTGGAAGTTAATGAACTCCTCTGCTTTTGTGATATTTGAGAAATAACAATAATGAAGGATGCAGAAGATCAACATCTGGCCAGTACTTCAGGAGACAAAAAAGATTGGAGAACAGCATAACCCTTGTTTTGAACCTGATATGGAAACTTCAAAGGGGGCAGACAATGAAATGGGGTAAGGGGCTGCTTGACAGACCTCAGACTCAAAGGACCATGGGGAGCATGCATGACGGGCATGACACTGTTATAATTACTATGGAAAAATGTGATTAATATGCATGATTTTTACAAGAAATATAATACGTATGTATAAATTCAGTTTATAAAAAACCTGCTATTTGTAGTTGCTGGCACATATGGTAGAAGGATCGAACTCCCCATATATCCAGTACTAAATTAAAAGAATTACTGCTTCTTAAGACCCTCAGTTGGTGTTAAGAAGTTTCTTTTCCCAGTTTCAGTGACATGTTCATCATCACTGCCCACCCTCTGCAAGAAAAACTGTCAACTACCAACATGCATGTTCATACTCAGGAAGCCACTGGATCCGAACCCAAACACTGTGTCTTCCTCCACCACCAAATGCTCCTGGAGTCTCTGGAAAGAGAAACCCAGAAGTGATCCATAACGCCAGCATGACCACAAGCACAGGGGCAGCTGGCACCAAGCAGCATCCCCTCGCACACGCTACAGCACAGGCACACTGAACAAAACAGGTAGAAACCGTAATCAGGAGAAACGATGCTGTCTCAAAAGGCTCAGTGTGAACTGGGTTCACTGGTTGCTGCTTTGCCAACTGAGGAACAGCCTAACTGGAGTAGTTTGCATTCACCTCCGGTTCACACAGCCTTTGTGTAATAAACTGTCATAGCCCCAGAGAAGGGAACATTCAAAAAGCGCCCTGAGGCAATGCATAACAGGAGCCTGACAATCCTCCTGCATGAGTCACTGACCTCCACACACTGCATCTATGTGAGCCTTTAATTAATAAGGTTTTGTATTTCCATGGAACTTCCCATCTGGAAAGATCCTAAAATCCTGTCAAGACAATGCCATTGAAAGGTGGTTCCTGGAGAGGTGGGACTGTGCAGGGAAGAAAAGTTTAGCCAAGGGCACCGGGGGAAAATTTCTCATAATTTTCAATGGAGCTTCTGTTACATCACTGAGTATTCCATATCCATGGAGAATAGACAATAAGATTCTAGTTTCTAAGTCATAGCACCATAGATTGCTTTCTTCATCCAGGGGCCATGCAGTGTAAAACAAGCACTGGGCAATTTCAGTTTAGGGTGTTAGCGGATCACAACTTAAGCTACAAATTTAAAGCATCATTGGATCAATCAAGGCTTCCCTCCCTCCTGATAAGTTAGTGATTCCCAAAGGCTCGACACAAAGCAGAAGCCAGTGGAGGAAACAAATCCCATGGTGACAGCACCTGACCCTGCATTCAGAGCACCAAACTCCATTCCACTTTCCCTGGAAGCTCTGCAGCAGCACCTGAGGCTTCGGCAAGGTCAAAGCTGGTCCCAAGGCCCAATTGAGGCACTTCAGAAAGCAATGTGGGAACTGTCCTCCTGTCCCAAGACCAATCTGACCTCAAGGGGAGCTAGGGCTTTGCTAAACCAGCACGAATCCCTTCATTTCTATTTTGAAAGATTAAACTAGTCAGTCTTTTGAAATAGAAAAGATTAAACTAGTTGAATGGCTCTGCTTGGCTGACTTCTCTCAGCAGAGACTTATTTCTGATGATAAGCAGAGCCTGGCTTGTGCCAAACCAAGGGCGACCAAAATGCCTGCCAGGCACAGCCGGAATCCCTCATACTAAGTACTCGGCCAAAGTGGGCTGCGAGTGCTTGGCTGCAAAGGGTTTTCAGGTTTTCAAAGGAATGTCAAAATTCTTTTTTTCCTCGGTGCACTTCCAACCTATTTTTATCCTGCACTTTCTGGAAGAGATACACGGGCATTGCCATGGCTAGTCGTAAACTTTCATTGCTTCCCGAGGAGAAATTGAAGGCAAATTACAGACTAGCGTGCTCTTTTTATGTCTCTCCTGCTCGGGGCATGGCAGCACTGCTACATTCCCTTCAACCCCCAACACATTCCTCCCTGCCACGTCCTCTCAGGGCTTTGTGAGGGACATTAATGACATGCCTCTGTAATTAACACATCCAGCACGGATGATTTCACAGTGCTGTGTTAACAGGATGTTGGAAAAAGGCACATCCTGTGTCCCACTCTTGACTTCTACCTCTACCCGAGCTCTCTCTTGGCCACAGAGAACTTGAGTTTCACCTGCTATGTCAGCCCAGAGCAAGGGCAGGGCTGTGTGTGCACACAAAGTCTGTGGTTGCACCATAGCTGATGTTCCCTTCCCCTTGTGCTGCTGTTCATTCAAACATGCCACATGAATCATAGAATAATAGAATCACCCTGCTGGAAAAGACCCATGGGGTCATCGAGTACGACCATTCCCATCAGTCACTAAACCATGTCCCTCAGTACCTCGTCCACCCGTCCCTTAAACACCTCCAGGGAAGGTGAATCAACCACCTCCCTGGGCAGCCTCTGACAGTGACCAGTGACCATTTCCATTAATTTTTTTTAGCTAATGTCCAGCCTAAACCTCCCCTGGTGGAGCTTGAGGCCATTCCCTCTTGTCCTGTCCCCTGTCACTTGGGAGAAGAGGCCAACATTCTCCTCTCCACAACCTCCTTTCAGGTAGTTGTAGAGAGCAATGAGGTCTCCTCTCAGCCTCCTCTTCTCCAGGTTAAACAACCTCAGATCTCTCAGCTGTTCCTCAGAAGACCTGTGAAGCTCCACACTGCTTCTCTAGGCACACAAAGAAATGATATCTTCACCTCTTCATGCTGGAGGCTGGCATGGAGGAGCACCCTTAATCTTTTATGTTTCAGAATTTCTGAGAGGAAGCTACTTCCAGGAGATATTAACTATCCCCCTCACACGAAGAGAGGAACGTGTATAAGCAACTCTTATTCTGTTGTATCATAGAGTCATAGAATGCCCTGAGTTGCAAGGGATCCACAAGGACCATTGAGTGCAACTCCTGCCCCTGCACAGCACAGCCCAACACTCACACCGTGGGGCTGAGGGTGTTGTCAAAATGCTTCTGGAATACTGTCAGGCTTGGCACTGTGACTCCTTCCCTGGGAGCTGTTCCAGGGCTCCACCACCCTCTGGGGGAAAAACCTTTTCCTAATGGCAAACCTGGAATGGCATCATCCTGCCACCCTCTCAGGTCCTGTCATTGAGAAGAGCTCAGCACCTGCTCCTCCTCCTCCACTTGTGAGGAAGCTGTACAGCATGATGAGGTCTTCCCTCAGCCTCCTCTTCTCCAAGCTGAACAGCCCAATTTGTAGCAACTGAGAAGCTGTTATCCCTGCAGCTCCCACCCCAGGCTCGTATCTCTGCAATTCCCAGCCCTGAGTCCAAGCCCAGCACTATTTTGTGATTGCCACGCCAGAAGGTCTTGAAGCTGGAAGTCCTGTAACCATGTGGCTTTTTGAACATCAAAACATCACCCAAAGGGAGAAACCCTGTCGTCAAGGCAAAAAGCATCGCTACTGAAATGTGATCAAAGAGAGATTTATCAACTTAAGTGTACTCAGGAGTTTCTGTTCCAGACAAGAGAATTATCAATGAGAAACCAATCTTATAAGGTAACTGCTATTGACAGGGAAATAAAAGGAATACGGTTCTTAGCAGACAGACCTAAGTTGCTCCAAATCGCTGTCAACTTGAAATATCTTACTGGTAATTTGTTTTCAAACTCTTTCTCCCTAAATTTGATTTGTTGCTGTACAGTGGATGATCTATTCTGCACAGCATCTCAAAGAGCATTCCTGTTGTCCTCTAGCTGATTGTTTGTGAGCCATCACTTCTGGGAGTTGGCAGTGTTTAGTATAAAAAGGGACATCATCACTTGAAAAGCAGATTTTGTCTGAGGATGCGGTATCTGGTGCTGTTACAAATAGAAGCTAAGGTGATTGGGAGGTAAGCCACCAAGATTTTTTTTAAAAAAAAGCACATTTCCTTCCCATCTTTGAGCCTGTCTGCATGGGCAGGTGGCCATGCTGTGTGTCTGTATCCCAGGGTGGAGGAAGAATGCAGCAGCGTCTTCTAACAAGGCTCGAATAAACCCTTTTACCAGAATCCTTTTCAACCAGAAGAAAAATTAGTAGGTTTTCCCACCTCTTGTGGTATTGTAGCAGTAGGATGAGCATCAGACCCAGCAATTTTTTCTGCTGGTCTCTGCTCTTTCTTTTGTGAGAGAGGAAAAGGTAATGCTGGCTTACAAAGCATTCTGCTGGGTTCAATGATGTCTCCTGCATGGTATGTCTGGGGCTTTTCCACGTCTCTGAACAATTGCCCTGAGCTTGATCACTGCGTAGGATTTATGTCTGTGCATTTGACACAGAAGCAGATACATGAAACTCAAGTCTCACCTCACCTGTCCATCTGGATCCAACCAGCCTCTTTGCAGTTCCTGATGAAAAAAACACTATCCTTGCCCTGGCTTTCTCATTCAAGAACATCAGTGTTTCTTATCTCAACACACTTTGACCAATGGTTTAAACAAATTCAGAGAAATTCTAGTTTTGGGACAAGGAGCTACCTTGGTTTAGTTACGGGTATTTAAGGTATGGGCAGAATGGGTAGATTCACCTTAGCCTGGCTCATATGGCACAAAATGCCAAAGGACTATCCATGCAGCTTCCCAGAAAGTAAAGGATCTCACCAGTCACCTGTGTGTGGCTGTGTTAGAGGGAGAAAAAAAATAAAATAGGAAGATACTGCGTATACCTGTCACTGACTTATTTCTGGATCTTTCTGGGAAAGTACAGAATCATTGTATGGTTTGGGTTAGAAGGGACCTTAAAGCCCATCCACCCCCTACCACGGGCAGGGACACCTCCCACTGCATCAGGGGCTCCAAGCCCCATCCAGCCTGGCCTTGAACCCCTCCAGGGATGGGGCAGCCACCCCTGCTCTGGGCAACCTGGGCCAGGGCCTCCCCACCCTCACAGCTAAACATTTTTTCTTAAGATCTCGTCTCAATCTCCCCTCTTTCAGCTCAAAACCATTCCCCTCATCCCATCCCTGCCCTCCCTGATCAAGAGCTCCTCTCCAACTTTTCCTGAAGTCCCTTTCAGTACTGGAAGATGTTTTAAGGTGTCCCTGCAGCCTTCTCCAGGCTGAACCACTCCAGCTCTCTGAGCCTGTCCTCATATAGGACAGGATCCAGCCCTCAGATCATCTCTGTGGCTGCCTCTGGACTTGCTCCAACAGCTACTTCTGCTCACCAACTTGTTGGCACAACCCACAGGTGGCATTGGTGTGGAGAGGGCAACTATGGTATCAGGCACTTGAAATCACCCCAAGAGCTCACGCTTCACTTTGGACAGATCTTGGTGCCACCCTGAACGTGGAGAGAAGTGGGGAGTTGGGGGATGGTGGAGGGATCACATTCCACCCACTTGGGCACTAGAAACCTGATCATTGTTGTGAATCCTTGAGAACAGGAAGAAAACACAGCACTGATTCAGCTGGCTGTAATTTAGCTACACAATTTACCCTGACACAGCTCAGGGAAAGCTGCACCTAAGCAGTTGCAACATCAGTGAAAAGATTGAATTAAGAAAAAGGAGAAGGAGCATAAACCTCCCACTATTGTTATTTTCAGAAAGCAACAATGGGGAGAGCTAGTTAAAAGGCCTTGAGACTCCCAGCTGTTATTCCTCCCTGGAAACCAGCCACATAAGCTACAGAAACACCCTGAACCGTGGGGCAGGTCTGCCTCATGTCCACCCTGGTGATCATTGAATCATAGATTAATTTGAGTTGGAAGGGACCTTAAAAATCATCCAGTTCCAGTCCCCTGCCATGGGCAGGGACATGTCCCACCTGATCAGGGGCTCCAAGCCCCATCCAGCCTGGCCTTGAACCCCTTCAGGGATGGGGCAGCCACCCCTGCTCTGGGCAACCTGGGCCAGGGCCTCAACACTGTCATCATGAGGAAATTCCTCCTTATGTCTAGTCTAAATCTGCCCCTCTCCAGTTTATACCCAGTGCCCCTCATCCTGTCACTCCAAGCATTTTTGATCAGTCCCTCCCCAGCTTTCCTGTAGCTCCTTCAGGTACTGGAAGGTCGCTACGAGGTTTAGCCTTCTCTTCTCCTGCCTGAACAACCTCAACTCTCTCAGCCTGTCCTCGTGCTGAAAGTGCTCCAGCCCTTGCATCACCTTTGTAACCTCCTCTGGACCTGTTCCAACAGCCCCATCTCCTTCTTATGTTGAGGATTTCGGAACAGGATACAATCCTCCAGATGAGATCTCTCAAGAGAGGAACAGAGGGTCAAAATCCCCTCCCTTGACCTGCTGGCCATGCTTCTTTTATGTGGCCCAGCACACGGCTGTGAGCGCAGATTGTGCTGTGGGTCCATTCCTGTGGACAGGTCCATGCCAGGAGCTACCTTGCTGCTCCAGCTTTGGCCACCCTTGGTGTTGGCTTTGCTCTCCTGGGGAAAGCTCCAGGCAGATCGCTCCATGCTGCACCCTGCCTGGAGCAGCAAATCTCCCAGGTGCCACTTCCAGGGCTTGGCACACCGCTGTGTCCCTGAGCATGAGCACTGCAGGGGCTGCTTGGCAGCCAGCAATTTTTCCTTTTTGCAGGCACAGGCTGAGTCTTTCTGGGGTGACTGAATGGGGTGTCAGCTGGGCAGGAGCCGCTCAAATCAATCTCTCAGTGCTTAAAAATACATCTGTATATCAAATCCGAACCTTTTCCTCTGGAGTCTTGTGGCAGAAATGGAGTTTTAAAGTGTTCAATTATTTATAGCTGAATTGCTGGGGGGGAAAAAAAAACAACCCCATTTGTCCTGCCTGTCCCCACCACCCATCATCACACAGTGGCCAAGAAGAACGAGAGCTGGATAAGGTAATAAGGAACAAAGAGGAGGGAGTCGAGCCCAAAAATAAGGTGCAAGCACCCTAAAGCAGAGCCAGTTCACACAGGGACATGGTCAAACTCAAATTATCACAATCCTGAGGTGTGCCAAGTGTTGCTTTCATGCCTGGGTGCTAATTATCACCAATTAGGTGGGGTGGGCGGTTCCTCAAGCACTGGCAGATCAAGCAGATCAGGGAGAAAGGACAAGTTTTGTAGACGATGTGTCAAAAGGATGTTTTGGAGATCTGGCAGCTTTAGGAGAGAGAACCTGTGGGAGTTTCTCCACAGGAGGATTATCTGCCTAAACTTGCCTTTCCTCCCCTGGTCCCCCTGTGTTTTGGAAGAGCTGCCACTTGCCAAGGAGCCAGCATGGGGAGTGGGCATCTCAGGTCACTCCCTGGTGAAGGAAGAGGTCATAATCTGCGGTGACGCATGACATGAGGAGCTACAAGAAAAGAAGAAAGGAAGAGCAAAGATGAGAGACCAGAGCACAGGATGACAGCTGGACAGGGATGGCTTCTGAAGTTAGATTAATAATTATGGCTGTGCAGAGTCTCTCTCCCTTACTGAACTCCCCCCTGATTTTTCCTAGTGCTCATAGAAAGGCAGTGGCATGGGGAGTGTGATGTGGAGCGATGGTTTGAAGCTAAATTAACCTTCACTAGTCTGATTTGGGCCAGAAGAGTAGAACCACCAACTGGGTTTCTTTTCTCCCTACTGGGGAGCAGACCAGCCTCACTGTCCTGAGAAACATGGGTGCTGAGAGGGGTCCAAAATACCACCTGCTTTGTGGTTTGTTGTCCTAGCACTGGTTAAAACCTACAAGGATGACGAGGGAAACACCTCTAAACAGGGCAATCCTGGGCAGCTGCATCCTGCCCTGCTGCAGCCCAGGGCCAGTGGACATGGGGGACACCCCTTGCCTCTGGCAAGCGGGGTCTGGTCCTGCCACCTGCATTTTCCAGGGAAAATGGTGCAATCTGAAGGCAACACACCTTGGATAACTCTGAGGTGTTCACCATTGCCTGTGCTACCAGCTCAGAGGGGTTAGGGACAACTGTGTTGTAACAGGACCTGCCCAGTTCACACACCAGCAAGAAGCCCTTTTGGTCCAGCTCAGAGACAAGCATCCCCCTGCTCCAGCTCCACAGCATCCATCCTTTTTTCACAACAAGATACTTGAGCACCTGGGAGATTTTAGGCCACATCCTCCAGTGAAACCAGTAATGGTTACAGCATTTAGCAGCTGAGGAACTGGTGGTTTGGCTTTCCATTAGGGTAAAGCTTTTAATTTCTTCCTGCTTCAGCGCTGCGTTCCTGCACAGGTTCGTTAGCGCTGCCTGTACACGGACTTCTAGGGATTAATGAAATGGGTGATTAAATACAGTTCTGCTTAAATTCATTCCCAAGAGGATGGTTGTGGAGCCATCCTGCTGTAATTTAAGCAATAAGCAAGTGCTCGCGCAAGGGCCAGCAATGCAATCAGGAGGGGAGAAAAAGGGCAAAATATGGCTTTTTATTAAACTAGTGCTGCTTTCTTGTGCTCCTTCTCGGTTTAAAATTCCCATCTGAGCCACACATTCACCTCCAACATCTCCTTTACACCACCATAGCCATAGCAGCTCAGCAGTTACCCCTGGGCATGGATGCAGCCCTGGGGGCTGGTGCAACAGGTACTTTGTGGCGCAGAGGATCAGCACGTATTTTTAGGGCAGGCAGAGGAATCTGAAACTCTGTTCAAGTTTAAAGTAGATAAAAAAGTCTAAAAGAAGGAACGAGCAATAGTAACCCCCTTCCAGTGAGCACATTTCAAATCCCTGGCTCTCAAAGGGCTCAGCAGTGGTGGTCAGCACCATTATCCCCTCCTTACAGATGAGGAAACCAAGGAAATTATTGCCCCCTGTAACTCAGGAGAGCTCAGAACGCAGCAAGATCCCATACTGGGGAAATCTCAGCCCTTGGAGCATAAATGGGTCATCAGATGTCAGCATCAAAGGCTGTAAAACCCAAACCCTGCTGCCCAGCTGGCCTGTGCAGTTGGGGATGTCTTAATGCTGGCATGTCTAGGATGCAGTTGAGACTACTCAGCCCCATGCCCTCTGCTAGCAGCTTCACTTTCCTTCCAAGAGACCAGGATAAAAGCTTCCCGTGAGCACAACTAAAGTTGTTGAAAGCAGATAATTCCAAACCATCCATCTGCTTGCAAGCCTCCACTGACCGATAGCCACAAGAGCGTGCAGAGACTGAGCTCCCTCTACTCAGGAGCAGCAGTGCGGTGCCCACTAAAGCACTTGGGTTTCTACTCTTCTAAACTTCATGACCAGATGAAGCGCTCCCTAATGCCAACCAGAGAAAAGCAGATTTTTGTTTACACAGTTGCTGGGGTTCAAGCCCACCTTTTCCTCCCCACTGCCTGGCACCAAGGCACTTTATCTACACCATGGCTCTTGCTGCCAGCTCTTACACAGGTATATTGGACTACTCCAGCCGCTCAGGGACAGAGCAGCCTGCTTGTAAACTTAATACTGCTTGAGGTTTGCTCAGAGTTCATGCCCCAAGTTGCAGTTTGATGGAGCGAGCCAGTCCCAAGTGCTTCTGATGGATATAAAAAGGATACGCAATCAGATGTGCACTTAAGCAAGTATATTACCAAGTTAAATGACTTCGGTTTTACTAAGCTAATTAAAAATGGAACAAAGCAATGATCAGATTAAGGTCATAATTAATAACTCTATAGGTTCAAATTATCCAGTCACCAAATAAATACCGCATGTAATCAGAGGAAGCCACGGCTGATAACTAGAGGGAATTAGTGTCCTGCTCAGAGGTCTTTGGGAGGCAAGAGCAGTGACCTTAGCTCACCGAGACAACATGTTAACCTTGATATAGAGGACAGCCTTCCTAAGGCTTAAGTGCCTGTGCAATCCTATAGGTTCCTTCCTTAATGGGAATCGAGCGGACTCAGGATGGGCAAGAGCCCCTTGAGCCCCACTCCACCCGTAAGTGGGGCAAGAGGCATCAGTCATTGGCAGAGATCTGTTCTCTTCCCTTTCCATGCAGCCTTTTCTCCCTTTTGGCCATTTTAATGCTTTGAAAATTTCTTAAAGTATCGCAGTGTGTGGAGTAGTTGGGGTTTTGTTTCTTTTTAACATCAAGAAAGAGCCTGGCAATTAATACAGGCTTCCGAGGCATTCCAATAGCTTTTAACCTCAAATGTAACAGCCAATTGCCTCTTTAGATGCCTGCAGCTAATGAAGCTTCCCAGGCCAGTTGATGCGTGCAGCCTGCAGTGTTGGAGCAGGACACAGCTCCAGCAGCTCAGTGGGACCCTGCCACACCACACAGAGCTGGGAAGACCAGGATGTGGTGGGATTGCTCTGTCCTAATCAGCACCCAGACCAACAGAGCATCCTTGAAACAGCACTCAGAGGTGACACCTGAACATAGGCAAGGACACGACTGTGATTTTTCACAGTGCTCTAAACGCTCCCAGGTTGTACCACAATCAGCGCCAGTGGCTTCAAAAGTGGTGGAGTTATGGTGTGATTCCCACCTACAGCTGCCACAGTCATAGAATCATAGAATAATTTGGGTTGGAAAGGACCTTAAAGTCCATCCAGTTCCAATACTCCTGCCATGGGCAGGGACACCTCCCACTGGGTCAGGCTGTCCAAACCCCATCCAGCCTGGCTTTGAACACCTCCAGGGATGGGGCAGCCACAGCTTCCCTGGGCAACCTGGGCCAGGGCCTCACCACTCTCATTGTGAAGAAATTCCTCCTTATGTCTAGTCTAAATCTGCCCCTCTCCAGTTTACATCCATTGCCCCTTGAACTGTCACTCCAAGCATTTGTGATCAGTCCCTCCCAGCTTTCCTGTAGCCCCTTCAGATACTGGAAGGTCACTACGACTTTTCCTCATAGCCTTCTCTTCTCCAGGCTGAACAACCTCAACTCTCTCATCTTGTCCTCGTGTGGAAGGTGCTTTGATCATCTTTGTAGCCTCCTCTGGACCTGTTCCAACAGCTCCATCTCCTTCTTACGTTGAGGATTCCAATCTTTGCGGTTCAGCTGTAGGCAGCTTGGTTACAGGCTGGGCTTACCCTGTGCTGATTGAGACACATACCCTAGCGTCCCTCCACCAGCTTTCATCCCACCCCAGCTGGCTTCTGCCACCTCTCACTCTGCTTTTTGCTGGAAAGTCATTCCTCAGGTTTTGCTTTGACACTGCAGAGCAGGAAATGTGGTTATCACTTGGCTTGCAAGAGAGGGGTTTAGCAGTGCTTTTGGGGAAGCTGCTGCAGAGGGTGGATAAACCCAAAACGCTTCTAGAGGAAGGAGGAGAACCAGCCTGGGTGGGCTGTGAAAGACAGAACCTTTGGGGAGAAAGCCTCCTTCTTCCTGCTCAAGGAACCAAACTGGGAGGGGACTATCAGCAAAGGGAAGGCGTTTTTCCAGTAGTGCCAAATTGGGTCCTCCACGACATGACCTCTGGAAGCCAAAACCCATCAGTGGGCTCAGAAGAGATTCAACAGATTCAGACAAATAAAAGCTTTGTTAATGCTCTCTAAGAAGAGGGCTCTGAAGCAGCCCTTGCTCTAGAAACATTCAGCCTCTCGGTTATAGGAGGTAGAGACCCTCGACTGCTCCCTCAGGGGCTGCCAAGGATGAGCTGCCGTGGAGGGGGACCTTCAGCCTGACACCACATCCTTTACATCAGAAATTGTGTCTGAATTTAAATAGAAAGAACATAAAACCCCGCATAAAGCTTGCAAGTGTTCCCGGCTGCCTCTGCGAGGCTGGTGAGCTGGCACAGAGCAGAAGGCATGAGTGGCTGCCTGCACGGGCAGCTGCCTGGCCTGGCCCTGGGACTCTTCCGTTTCTCCTGGCAGATGGAGAACAGACACAAGCATGGATGCACACCCAGAGGAGCCCTGTGCATCAGCCTGGCAGGGCTTTCCCATGAACTTTAATGAGTGATTTTTTTAAGATTTTGCATTAACAACAAAAAAAAAGAGATAAATCTGCTGTAAAACTAGCGTTTAGTTGTTTGCAGTGGTGGAGGGACAGGCATAGGGCAGGGATACACAAGACGGTCTGGCAGGCAGCAGGTCACTTCGCTGGGTACTGATGCTGCAGAGCTCAGCTCCACATGGATGTCTGTCACCAACACCCAGGGAGCTGTCATGGCTCGAGGGACCACACCTCCTCCTCCCCAGGGCCTTTGGGAAGATACTCTTAAGCTGTCAGCAGCACCCCGAGCAGTAGATAAGCCACAAATCAATGCTTTGAAAAGCCACAACAGTCAAGTCTTTGAGCAAAGAGATGCAGAAACCCACATCACTGAGCACCTTGGCTCCCACAAACCTGTGTCTCCCCCATCAGCCCCAATCCCGCCTCCCCCAGCACCACTGAGCGGCCAGGGCACGGCTGCCTCGCCTGCAGAGGAGCTGCTTTGCCTGCAGACTTGCCTGGGTCATTCTCATGGCAATGGCCAGAAGAGGATTTATTTTCTCTCCAGGCCAGCTCTTTTCTGCTGGGTTTCCTTCCAGCTCGGCAGCCTGGAGGGAGGACAGCACTGACATGCTCACAACGGCTTTGCAGCATCCTCAGGCTTCTTAATTGGAGCAGACATAACTGCCTTTAACATAGGTTGTGAGGTTTCTGTCCTGTTACCAAAACACCAGTACAGGCTTTGGAGGGAGATACAATAGCTCAGCTGGAGCCACTGGAGACCGTGCTTGCTGGTGTGCTCACCTTACACGCGTGGCCACAGCCATGCAAACCCCACTGGCTCATTCGCCTCCACTTGCACTCATCCCATCCCACTCCACAGCCACACCAGGCTGGGCTGTGTGGGGCACAGAGCTCTTGCAGCACCCCAGCATGAAGGAAGGGTGGGCAGGAGCCCAACTATGGCATTTTGCACCACCATGGCCCTCAACATAACACTGCTCTTCTGGCTGCAGGCAGAGTAGTAAAGCCAGGCAAAGCAAAGCACGCGCTCTCTTTGCTAAGTAGCATAAATCACCCCACTCTGTGTCTCTCTGTAGCTGGGTGCTCCCTCTCTGAGCCATTTGTGGGAGAGCACATGCAGGAGGTTTCTTAACGTAGTCACCAGCCAGGAACAACAACCATTTCTGCCATCTCTTCTACCTTAGCAAGGGCAGCTGCTTAAACTACCTCTTCAAATGTGATGTGGTGAGCTGAGGGTGAGCAGCACCTGGGGACAAGGTCCAATGAGGATAACCTCCACCTGGGGACAACCCACACCTGGGGACCACCTCCACCTGCTGCTGGGTAGCCACTTGGAAAAATGCATTGTCTAGATTTGATCTTATTGTAGGCACACCAACAGCTCCAGGCTGGAGCTGGGGGCTCAGGAGGTCTCCGTGCTTCCCACCGAGATGCATTTTTTTTCCAGTCAGCAGAGTCTGTCCTTGGAGCTGACTAGAGCTGCCCATCCTCTGCTGCACCTCTGTGCTGTGGCTGGGCTCCAGCAGACGGCTTGGGATGCTGCAGAGCACTGGCAAAGGACCAGGTCCCCCTGTGTGGCTGAGGCCAGGGGCTGATCTCCCCAGCACAGCCCAGAGATTCCAATTGCAAGAGGCAATTTTTGTTCACAAATGAAAGGAGAAGCGATGCACTTAGAGACAACAAAGCTCTTGTGGGTGCGAAACAGTAAGAAAATACCCATTGCTTGGCCCCGTTCCATCAATTAGGGGAGAGAATAAGCTTAATTACTTTTGTAAATTAAACGCAGGGGTTATTTCATTGTGGCACGTGTGAGTTTTGTCTTTTAGTTTTGAAGGGAAGTTGCCCTTCATGCCATGGGAGATGTTTGGTAGATGCACGCCAGGCACAGGCCTGTTCAATGCTTGCTGCCACAGGCTCTGCAGGGCTGGAGGGGCTGGCAGCACAGCTTTTATTTACGACCACTCATTTCTCTGCACATCAAAACCCACCCTGCCCAGCACAGCTCTGACCCACGGCTGGCGGGACTCACAGCCAGGCCTGCAAGAAACCCCTGGTTCAAAGCTCAAATGAAAACCCACCCTGGGAGCAGCTTGCAGAGCCAGGGGCAGCCAGCCCAGCCTGCCCTCCCATACCCTGCTTCTGAGATGGGAAAATCTCACCTTACAAACATAAAGAACTGCAGGTTTCTTCGCCTGCAAAGTTATTGCTCTTTGAAGAGCCGGGGGCATTAGGTGTGACACAAGGACCCCTCGCCCTGCTGAGCTATGGACTGGGAAATGCTGGTGTGCCAATGTGCCAAGCAATTTCCTAGAGTTGAATTCAATTTTACTTTCAATTTTCCTACGTTCCATTTCCTGAAAGCAAACAGAAGAATGCCCCAATCCTGCCCCCCAGTACACTAGCTGGAATTTTGCAATGATTTAAATCCCACAGCTACTGTACAAAGACAGGCACGGACAGAGCATCCAGACTTTTATTCTTATGTTATTGCGGCTGGCACCTGCAGAATTCCCCCAGCTTGCATACCCCGACCTGTTCTTGGGCCAGAGCAGACAAGAACCATCAGAGTTTCTTTCCCAAACCCTCATTTCTTCCTAAATCACACCCAGGCACCCAAGCAGGTACTTTCAAAGTGCTGCAGGAGTCCTGCCTCCCCCTTGAAAGCTGCCACAGTCCCTAGTGCCACCCCGTGCCCCCAGCACCATGGTTGGGCACACCACAAAATCCCTTTGGCTTTTACCAAAGCAGAAGCTTCTGACTCTATTAAACCCCTCTGCTAGAGTGGAGCTCCGGTTTTAACCACAGCTCGAGCTTTTTCAAAGAGCCCAGCGCTGGGTTTGTGTTATATTTACACTCAATGATTTTAAGACTCTCTTCTTGGTTGTCCTCCAAGTGTTTGAGCTCTTCCACCAGACGATGCCAAGCCCCTCGGGTCCCCAGCTGCAAGGGGGACACAGGAGACTTCCCAGCATCTTCCCTAACCCAGCTCTGCTCCTCCTCGTTATTTGTTTGAAATGCTCAGGGTACTGGGTCTCTGTGGCGGGATTTAGGGTATTTGCATTCAAAATCCTTAGGATTTGGCCAAGTTAATGTTTTAAGAGGGTTTTTTGAATGATTTGTTAATGTGTAAAGGGTGGGTTTGTCTTCTCATTGCTCAGAGCTTGGAGCAGTTGGAAGACAAGCCAAGAGCAGGAGGGTTTGCCAGTTACATGATCCTATTGTTAATTATCTTAATTATGAAGGATACGCTGCTAAGTGACACTTCCATCTGAGGCCTGTGCTGCCCCACTCAGGTCCCGAATCCATGGGGCCACACACAGAGGCTTGTCTGGACCCTTTTTGGGACTCCCAGGCAGTGGGGGATGAGCCCTGAGCGATGCAGGGAGGATCCTGTCACCCAAAGGGGTCCCCAAAGCAGGAGGGAAAGAGGGGGTGCTGGGGGCAGCTCTGCGTGGGAGCCTCCAGAGAGGAGGCTGGGTATGCACCCAGCTCCCACTGGGAGGGTCCTCACAGCATCCCTGTGCTCTGGGATGCTCTGGGGGATTTCTGGGGAAATTTGGAATGTCCCTTCTGGTTCTCCTCCTCCTACAGCCCCAGGGCAGCTCTGGCTGGTTCCATCCCCTCCCAGATGGTTTCATAGCCTGAAGTTGCTGTTTACGAAAAGCAAATGTTTTACTGTTAGCTAATCCGCCTTGTTTGCAAAAGCCCTGAAGGCTCATTTTAATTGCGAGTAAATGATTCTTAACGATATAAATCAGAGCCAGCCGAGGCCGGGAGTGTTTGTGATATCTTGCACTGTAACCAGGAGTCAAGAAATGAATTAGTCTCAAATTGAAAAGGGGAAGGTTTCCATCTGAAATTGGGCAAATATGAGACTTCATCAAGGAAAGATAATCACTTTGTGGGATAATAATGAGGCTTCAGCTTATCAGTTTTGCGTGGAGAATCCTTAATACGCCTGTAGCAGATTCTGCTGCTGTGAATGGTGTGAAAGAGAAGTCAGTGAGAAAGCTAATAGAGAAAGAAGAACTGCGGCAGCCCCCAGCCCGAGCTCTTCCCTGGCCCAGAGGCTCAAACCCACCTGGCTTTGGAGGAAAAAAATCAGGAAAATGAAAAACAAACCATATAGATTGGAAAATGCCTGGCTGGGAGGCAACGCTCTGCTTGGGTGGGTCATAAATCAAACAATCATGAAATAGTTTGAGCTGGAAGGGACCTCAAAGCCCACCCAGTTCCACCCCTGCCATGGGCAGGGACACCTCCCACTGCATCAGGGGCTCCAAGCCCCATCCAACCTGGCCTTGAACCCCTCCAGGGATGGGGCAGCCACCACTGCTCTGGGCAACCTGGGCCAGGGCCTCCCCACCCTCACAGGAAAACTTTTCTTCCCAAGATCTCATATCAGTCTCCCTTCTTGCAGATGAAATCCATCACCCCCTCATCCTGTCTCTGCCCTCCCTGATCCAGAGCCCCTTCCCAGCTTTCCAAGATCCCCTTTCAGTGCTGGAAGCTGCTCTAAGTTCTCCCCACAGCCTTCTCTTCTCCAGGCTGAACCCCACCTCTCTCAGCCTGTCCTCATACAGGAGATGTTCCAGCCCTCAGATCATCTCTGTGGCCTCCTCTGGACTTGCTCCAACAGCTCCATGTCCTTTCCATGCTGAGGGTCCCCACCTCACCTTACCAGCCTGTCCCATCTCTTATTGTGTGGGGTAAATGCGTTGTTTCCTAACTTGCTTTCTATCACTTTGCCTGGGGTCCCAACTTGCATGCCTTTTTCACTCGTTCTCAGTGCCAGCTGGATAAACCCTGGGGAGGATCAAAAAACTGGTCTGTGGGTGTGCAGAGTGTTCAGGAGAGGAAAAGACCAAGGCCTGGTGTGTTTCAGATGCTGCTCCCCATCCCACTTCTCCCATCTGGGATGTTCCCCAAGTGCAAGGGATGGATTCAGACTCACAGTCACTCAGCATCCCTTTCCCCCCTGTAGCAGGTGAAGAAGCCACAGCTGGGGCATCGCAGGGCTGTTTGGGAAGCAGGCAGCATGGCCACGACTGCGGGCTGTCCCCAGGTAGGGGAGATGGTCCCCAAAGGGAAATGATGGTCCCCAAAGTCATTCTTGTCCCTGGGGCTCAGCATGAGTACCAGAGCTGTCTCCTGCGCCTGTACCTCCCCTACACCAGACAAGGGCCCATCTTCAGCCTGGGAGCTCAGCTGTAATTACTTTGTAGTCCTGCTGATTGCCGATGGAATTAGGCAAAGGCTTAGAATTGAGCTGGAGACTTTGTTTTCTCAGGAGAAAATTGGAAACAAAAAAGGGAATCTGGAACATTTGATTTGGTTTAGCATTCAGAGAAACTTTCTTTTCCCAAACTCAGGCAGAAAATGATTCACTATTTTCCTCCCCAAATTGCTCCCATTGTTTGCACTGATTTCCACTTGCAGATGTCCAAAGAGTTGCTTATGGTTCTGCTGTCCCCTTCCATGGCCCAAAGTGTCCCCTTAGAGAAGAACTCGCTGTGTGTGCTCCCAGCCAGCTCCCAGCCAGCGCTGGGGCAGCTCCTCCTGTCGCTCATGATGCTGGGTTCAAGGAGAGGCAGGGTCCCCATTGCTCCCTCCTGCTTTGGGGAGCCCTGTTGGCAATGAATGTTTCCCTGCAGGGCTTGTTCCCCCTGACCCAGAACCTTGGAAAAGGTTGCGGATGAGTCTCTGTGAGCAGTTCTGGGGATCTGGGTCCTGGGACTTGCTGGAATGCCTGTCAGCAAGCATGGAGGAGCAAAAAGGAAAGGACAATGCTGACACTCATGATGCTGGATTCAAGGAGAGTCAGGGGTCCATCTGCCTGCTGCATGGCTGTCCTGGGTGAGGGTCCTGCAGGGAAACCAGCCAGGGCCTGGCAGTGTCTGTGGAGCACAAATGTGGCTCTGATGTAGCTGTGGGCAACAGAGGGCTTTGATGTGCGGTGGAGAGAGGGCTGCAGAGCCACGCTGAGCACAGCATCACCTCATTCCCAGCAGACAAGGGGCCCAGATTGAACGTGGTGTCTCCAGACTAGACATGGTGCCTGCGTTAATCCTCTCTCCTCCACAAAGCACCAGGCTGGCAGGATGAAGAGTTGCTGCTGGGCATGGGGCTGTAGTGGGAGCACCCAGTATCTTTCCCATGTGCTGGGAGGGAGCCAGCACCAGCACAGGTCCCAGGGATGAGCAACCCTTGTCCTGGATGGTACAGTTCGGATGTCACCAGGATGATCAGAGGTCTCAGCTAGGTAAGGGCACAGGGCACNAGGGAGGTGGTTGATTCACCTTTCCTGGAGGTGTTTAAGGGATGGGTGGACAAGGTGCTGAGGGACATAGTTTAGTGATTGATAGGAACGGTTGGACTCGATGATCCAGTGGGTCTTTTCCAACCTGGTTGTTCTGTGATTCTATGATTCACCACAGCCACACATGGGGACACAAGTGATCGGTGGGTCTGGTTGGGTACTGAGGGCTGCTGCAATGGGAGAGCTTTTCCTGCAATGGGAGATCTTTTCCCAGCAGAGCTGCAGGACCTGTTGGCCAAAGGGCTCAGACATTGCACTTAGTTTGCTCACATCACACCCAGTGATTTGTATATAATTAAAAGTGGGAAGTAATTGCCCTGTCTGTAACATCTCAGGCTGTCAGTAGGATAAAACCTGGCTGGTTGGCATGGAGAGCCCATCACTGGGCCAAGCTGCAGGTCTGCAGCCACTGGGACTGTGCTGGCTCATCACTCTGCCCCTCAATCTCCGTGCTCAGAGCCCAGGACACAAATGCTCTTCCCACGGAGTGTCTCCCCCAGGCCAGGTTGGGGACCTGTGCTCAGTCCCCACCAGGGCACAGGAGGTGGGGGCAGCAGACTGGGGAGCAGGCACAGCTGCTGCCTAGAGAAGCTGTGGGTTCATTACCAACCTCTTCAAAACCCGAGCTTAAAAATATCCCCTGTTTGCCTGGGCTGGTCCTCATCTCCCTCTTGGGATATAAATAGCAGGCACTGAATAGCAACACTGGCCCAGTGCTTTTTATGCTGCTGCTGCACTAGAGGGGATGGTGGCACCAGCCCTGATGGGTGGCCAGGGATGCTGGCTGAGCAGCCCAACCCTGTCTCACTGAGTCAGGCTGTCCTGATGGGAGATGCTTCCAGCAAAGATCTCAAAGCAAAGTGCCATCAGGGGAGCGGCCAGGAGAGAAACAGTGTGGGTTTAGGGTGAAGGTCAATGAAGAGAGCCATCCTTACAGGGCTGGGGTCTTAAGGCCCCTCCAGCAACCTCAGACCTTCTTAGGGATGGTGCTGGAAAGGGAAGCTGCTTCTGAACAAGCCTGGCTTTCCTCTCAGAAGGTTTCACCAGCTTTTAGGAGAAACGGGTGATTTTGTGATGAATTTTGTAGCATAATTAGAAATTTGCCATTTGCAGGAGAACAGTCTCCTGCACTACTGTCCTTGGTGGCAGTGGATGAAGATGCGCCCTCATCGTGTGTCCTCCAGCAGCCCCTGATATCAGGGCACGATGGGGTACCCAGGAGGAAAGATGAGTGCTAAAACAAAAGAAAAACTCTTTCATTTTTTATCTTCTACCAAGAGCCTGGTATTTAATAATGAAGGAGAGTCAGATACTCAGATATGTCCTTATTAAATGAGAAGTGTAAACGTCTTTGCTTAATCCACTGTGCAGCTATCAGACTAAACACAGAGCAGAAGATTTTAATACCTTTTCTAAACAAGCAGGTGCTCTCATTATCCTCCAGTCCTCTATTGCTCTGCCCAGGAGGTTCCTCAACTGCTTCATCACGATTGTCCCCACTGATGACCCCTTGCATCCCACCAGGAATTCATCATTAGGCTCCACATATCAAGATGATCCATCGCTCAAAAGGAAGAGGAAGAAATGTCCACGTGAAGGCTGCTCTTGTCATGGCAGTGCACCATGTCCTTGGAAGCATATGAGTCGCAGTGGCACCGAGAGATGACATAAAATAACCCTGGGTGCTCAAGGGACTAATCTAAGCAGGAGGAAAAATTCATGCCCAAAGGCAAGGTGAAGAGTTTCTTCGTTATAAATCATGTCTTTGAATTGGTGGTGAAGTCTTTTCTGGGAAAGGATTGGAAAAATCTGCTGCAAACTTGGAAACCATCCATATCCGCATCACTGCCTATCTGGGCTGGGACTTGGTCTCCAAGAGCCACCAGTGATGGTTTTGGTGGCACAGACAGGGGCTGAAGGGTGATGCTGAAGCAAGGGGTTCTCTTTCACCTCATGTCCCTCTGAGTCAGCATTGGTGGCAGCTGTGTCACCGTGCAGAGGGGATGACCACATCCTCCATGGTGACGTCCTCCACGGAGCTGCCCTGGGGATTCCCACCAGCGCATTGGGTCTGGAATGCTTGGTCTTGCTCTGTCTCCTGTTCATTTCCACCAGGAGCCAAGATCTGCTCCATGTCCTTCATTTACTCTGGAGGAGAGGGATGTTTAATTGCTCGTTTCCTCCTCTTAAACTGGCCATATTATCTACACCCTTTAAAAAGTATTTTTCCATGAAAAAAAATGTTGTCTCATGACTAGGAAAACAAGGCAAAGCTCAGTTCTGGGCATCCTTGCTGAGAGAGACCCCAAACTGGGAAAGGCTGTCCCAGGGTATGACACTAGGAAGGGCCACAAGCCCATAGAAATGGCCTTTGCCTCTGTCCCCAAGCCAAAAAAACGCTGCAGATTAGTATGATTTCATGAGTCATCCCCAGTGCATGAGTCACTGCTGCTCCCTGGGTTTATCATGTAGCTGGGAATGGCTCTTGCTTCTTCCCCTGCTGAGGGCACGACCGTGCAGGAGCCGGGGCAGGAGCAGGTGCCTGGGCTGGGCTCTGTGGCCACCCCTCTGGAGAAGACATCTCTCCTCCTAGTCAAGGCAGCAAGCCAAAATCAGCCCCCAAAGCCACTGTCCTTTGGATCTCAGCTGCTTTCAGGGAACCTGAGATGGTGGTGGCACTCACATCATAAGAAGATTATTTCTTTCCTACACTGAGCTTTTTACCTGCACACAATAGTTATTAACCATGTCCTTTTAGGTAGTTAACTTGAGGTTTATCAGATTGATCCCTCACCTTATCAGATCTCAGTCTTACTGAGCTGACAAGCATCTCTTACTCTTCCAGGGCTCCCTGCAAGATCTATGCTGCTTATTTTAAATATGCTGAAACGATGCCAGGCTTGGGGAAGATGCCTCTTCTGGAAAACCCTGCTGATCCCCAGCCCACTGCCCAAATGGGAGTAACTGACCCTGAAAAACCTCATACACACTGTGCCACAGGCTGGAGGGGCCCATCCTGGGCAAAACCTTCGTGATAAGGGTTCCTTTAGCTCGTCAGGAAGTGTTAAAGCAGTTGCAGGAGGCAGTGGGAGAGGGAAAAGCTGTTCCTGCAGCCTGGGCTGCTCTGTGCATGGCCCCATGTACACCCACACATGTGCATTTGCACAACTATACGCTCACACTCTCTCTGCATGTTGGAGTCAGAGCTAGAGTTCTTATCACACACAATGTGCCCTGAATGATGCTCCTGGTGCCCTGAGTGGTGAGGAGATGCTGCAAGAGATGCTCCCCTGGTTCCTTGGCAAGACAAGGGCAAAGAGCTTTCCTTTGTGGAAGCCACTGAGAAGGAGACGCCACACTGCAGCCCTGCAAACCCTATAGACTTAGGAGAAAACTACAGACTTCTTGTGCTACAGACTAGGAGAAGTCTGGCTGGAAACTGCCTGGAGGAGAAGGATCTGGGGGTGTTGGTTGGCAGTGACTGAACATGAGCCAGCAGTGGCCCAGGTGGCCAAGAAGGCCAATGGCATCTTGGCTTGGATCAGAAACGGTGTGACCAGCAGGTCCAGGGAGGTTCTTCTCCCTCTAGACTCAGCACTGGTGAGACCGTTCCTTGAATCCTGTGTTCAGTTGTGGGCCCCTCA
>WAAB01014093.1:34780-55687 GCA_013389865.1 Piaya cayana | reverse complement strand
AGGTGCTGAGGGACATGGTTTAGTGATTGATGGGAATGGTTGTGCTCAATGATCTGGTGGGTCTTTTCCAACCTGGTGATTCTATGATTCTGTGCTTATCTGGGCTCTTACTGTGTCTTGGGGAGGCACAGATCCTCTCTGGAGGGCACGTGTTGTCCCTGCCCACCACCCACCTCCATGACTCGGGTACGTACACATGTGTAGCCAGCAGCTCGGCGGGAGAGGACAGACGTGAGGCCACCCTTGAGGTGCGGTGTAAGTACCCTGTGTGTCCCCAGCCCCTTGTGCAGCAGGAAGAGATGCTCGGGGCTATGAGGCTGCTCTGCAGACCTGTTACAAGACCAGCCCTGGCGAGAGGTACCAAAAGGGAAGGTATTGTCCTATCAATCTGTTTTCCAGTGCCTTCCACCACCCTGGGCGAGGAGGAGAATGTCTCTGTCATCATCAATCAGCCAGTGACTCTGGTCTGCCCGACTCTTGAGGTGTCTTCTCAGGGGTCCCGCTGGTTGAAGGATGGGAGCTTGCTCAGCCCAAAGCCAGGTGTACAGCTGTCTGCAGAGGGGACCACGCTCCAGGTGATGTTTCAAAGTATCACAGAGGATGGGAGGCAAAGGAAGCTGTGAAAACCCCTATCTCCCCCTTTCCATGCTTGGAAAAAGTGGGTGCAGAGGGCTGGAATGTCCCTTCCTGCTGCCCATGGCTCAGGACCATTGGATCCTCATGCTGATCCCATCCTCATGGCTTTCGCTGACACAAAAATCCCACCGTGGAGGGGCTGCCTGGGTCCAGCTCTGCTGCAGAGCATCTCAGGTCTGTGCTTGCTCTGGCAGATCGAGCGAGCCACCACGCAGGATGCCGGCGGCTACACGTGCCAGGTGCCTGGTCACCCGGAGAAGCGCTACAACCTTGATGTGTGGGGTAAAGGACACAGCAGCTGAAATAGCCCAGCAGGGCAAATATAGTGTGTTTGTGTGTGTGTGTGTGTGTGTGCATATACACATGCAAATATATTATATATGATTTTTTAAAATGTATTCTGTGTACCTGGGGTAGGGGAGTGGTTCGGAAAACACCAAGCCCAAGATATTAAACCTCTGCAGAACAGTGGAGCTGGAGGTGGTAGACAGTCCCCACCAGAATGGGTGTCAGAGGAGAAGAAGCCAATGTTTGCCTGAGTCTTAAGGGACAGGTTTCAGTGATGATGCAGAAGAGGTGCCTTTCCAAAATTCAGGCAGGAGAGGGAAGGGATTTCCTAGCTCTTACAGGGTTTTTCTGTTCTTTTTTTCTACTTACTCAGCACAGCGGTCATTGCAGGTATCGTTCCCCCTTCCCTCTCCCTGTCTGAGTCAGGATTATGCCAGTGGTGGTTCCTGGTCCGCTGCCAGGACGGGCACCAGCTGCTCCTTCTTGCTTTATTCGAGCATCCTTACAGCCTCCCGGCCCATTCAGCCCATCCACAGCACCAGGGGCTGAGCCAGGGTCTGGCTTTCCTCGGGGATGCTCTGGGCCAGTTGGTGGAAATCCTGCAGGCAGGTAGCCAGAGAGTGGAGAAAATCCAGTTCTCCTGATCCAGGCTTGTTCCTGTGATTCCTTCCCAGCGAAACATTTTGCATGTCTGGCGTCCTGGCTTGGGTGGATTGTTTGGGTTCTGCTGTTATTGTTTTTCAGGGGTTTCTGGGTGTTGGGGTTTTTCTTCTGCAAATTGATATTCCTCATGGGAAGGAGTCACTGTTCTCCAGCCAGCTGTATTTATGAGCAACAGAGAGCAGCATCTGATAATGGAAAGAGTTAGGTAACCTTCCCAGGGAGCAGTGCTACCTAATAAGGCCGTGTCTGGCCAACCTGGGCTTGGCCTGTTTGTGTGGCTGGCACGGGATGCTCAATTGTCCTCTGCTGTAGGCCACGTGCAATTAAAGGCAAGAATCTCCAGCTCTTAAGCTAGAGAAGATGATTATTTCCACATGGAGTCAGTGAAGAGGAATCTTGCTGGTTCTTTGGGGCCTAGTAGAGTTGCAGGTGATGCGTAGCCAGCAGGATAGGGGTCCAATAGGGAGCTGCCTCTCTCCTCTCACCCAGCAGCATCCCTGAGCTGCTGCTCTCCTCTCACCCCTTGCAGTGCCCCCGTCCTTCTCCTCGTCGGAGCCTGTCACCCTGTCTGTGCTGGAAGAACAGTCCATCAGATTGACCTGCGAGTGCCACGGGATCCCCTTCCCCACCCTGAGCTGGTGGAAGGATGGTAGGGTCCTTCTCAGCCTTGTCCCTCCCCACGCATATGTTGACCCACCAGGAAGATGTTGGGCTCCTCGGAGCAAGGAGTGATTTACACTGAGCAGTATCCAGCTTCTGGGTGGGAACTGGTCTTACTGGGCACCTTAGAGGAAGCTGCTGTCCCCTTCCCTGGGCAGGTGAGCCCCTTTCCACCCAACCTGGAAGCCCGAAGCTGGAGTCCACGGGAGGGAGCGTGCTGTACATTGAGAAGGTGCGGCTGGTGGACACGGGAACGTACACCTGCGAGTGCAGGAATGCTGCTGGCAGCAGCAACAAGGAGCATCGCCTGGAGGTGAATGGTGAGCTGGGGGGCTGGAGAGACCTGTGGGAAAGGCTGGAGGTGCAATGATATCTCTCAAAGCAAGGTGCATCTGGACCCAAAGGCTCGGAGCCATTACCTGCTGCCTTGGGTGTTTTGGAAAGGATGCTGCTAGCTGGGCTAGCTCTGCTCCTGCAGCTTCCCTCTTGGCTCCAAGCTACTTCCAGCTGGCTTTCACTCCAGCTGCCCAGTTGCACCGGTTGCATCTGCTCCCATTTTCTTCTCTCTCTTGCTGTGCCATCCAGACCAACAGTGTTTGTTTTGCCACTTGCATATGGTCAAGGGAGTTGCTACAGCATCACCTCCACCTTGTGTCTCTCTGCTTGCAGTGTTGCCAAGGATCCAGGGCAGCAGCAAACCCCCAAGGAAGGTTTCTGTCATCAAGACTGGAGAGACAGTTTTGGAGTGCAAAACCACAGGGACGCCACCACCCACAGTGACGTGGATGAAGGACGGGCAGCCTGTGGCTGGTGGGAACGGGCTTCAGGTTCTGCAGCAGGGGAGGCGGCTGCGCATCCTCGAGGCAGAGCTGACCCACGCGGGACGTTACGCTTGCCTGGTGGCAAATGTGGCAGGGCAGGAGCAGAGAGAGTTCGATGTTGTGGTGCATGGTAGGGGCGCGGGACAGGGCTGGCAGCTGAGGGATGAGGGGGGAGGCAGACCTGGGAGGGTGGTGATGTTGCTCTGCACAAGCGTGGAGAACAAGATAACGTGGAAGTCTTGGATGACCCAGAACACAGAAGATATTGGGTCAAAAGGGGGATGCTCTAGGCATGGCTGTGGAATGGGCTCCATCAGGCAGGAGTTTCTTTCCAGGTTCATCAGAGCAGACTGTGTTGCACTTCATAAAGCCGTCTGCTTTCCAAGGAGTCCAGCTGGTGCTGGTGAGGGGGCTGGAGAACAGGCCTTATGAGGAACGGCTGAGAGAGCTGGGGGTGTTTAGCCTGGAGAAGAGGAGGCTGAGGGGAGACCTCATTGCTCTCTCCAACTACCTGAAAGGAGGTTGTGGAGAGGAGGGAGCTGGGCTCTTCTCCCAAGTGACAGGGGACAGGACGATAGGGAATGGCCTCAAGCTCCACCAGGGGAGGTTTAGGCTGGACATTAGGAAAAAATTTTCACAGAAAGGGTGATTGGTCACTGGCAGAGGCTACCCAGGGAGGGGGTTGAGTCACCTTCCCTGCAGGTGTTAAAGGGACGGGTGGACGAGGTGCTAAGGGACATGGTTTAGTGTTTGATGGGAATGGTTGGACTTGATGATCTGGTGGGTCTTTTCCAACCTGGTAATTCTATGGCTTGGGGAAACATCATGGGTCAAGGTACCAAGCACCTGAGCTGGAAAAGGGCTGAGGTGGCTCTGAATGTGTGGCTAGCTCAGTGCCACACCTGTAATCGGGCTTAGAGGTGCGGGTAGGCTTCACATACTTGCTGGAAGTCACCTTTCCCAGAACACTTTTGAAGTTGACAGCTTCAGATTACGTTTCTCTTCCTTCTGGACTCATGTCCTCAAACTATACAAGCAGAAGGATGGGAACAAGCTACGTTTACTCAACTTGCCTTCCTCCTCTGCTGTTTTGGAGGCTGCTTTGCAAATGGATGCCCATCCTTTTCTGCCTGCAGTGCCTCCTGAGTTCATTCAAGGATCAAGTTCGACAACAAATGTCAGCGTGTCTTTGCACGAAGCCCTGACACTGACCTGCGAGGCCACCGGCGTTCCCCTGCCCACAGTCACCTGGTCTAGGGATGGCTCCCCTGTCACCCCCAGCGAGCACACGCATGTGCTTTCAGGTCAGGGACAAAGCATGGAGCCATCAGAGATGAGTGCTTTGGGAACAGGTTTTGCTCCACTGCTGATGTGTTTAAAGGTGGTGGAGCTCCAGCCCTGCAGGAGCGCTGGTGGGATGGGCTGGTGCCTGGATCAGGGCCCTGAGACCTCCCTGTTCCATATCTCCAGGAGGCTGGATGCTGAGGATCGACCGTATACAGCCCCAGGATGGTGGCCACTATTCCTGCCTGGCCAGGAACATAGCTGGGGAGGCCAGGAGGCATTTCCATGTGGACATCCTAGGTAAGGAGGGGTCCTCCACCTGCTACAAGATTCCTGGTGGGATTTCAGAACTTCACCCTCGCAGGAACAGTTATGAGTTAAGACTGGGCACGGTGTGAGCTGCAGTGCTGGAGAATTTCGTGCCTTGGCGTGTGAGCTTGGAAGCTCCGTGAAGCTGACCAGCTGCTAAGATCCCTCGTGGCTTGTGTTCCTAGTTCCTCCCCACATCGAGAATGCAGATGAAGAAGAGACCATCAAAGTGGCCGAGGGTCACCCTGCCACCTGGTCCTGCCTGGCTGCAGGTGAGCATCGCGCAGGGAGCAGAGGTGGCACGAGCAGCTGGGAGATGGGGCTCAGGGATCTGGGTCTTCCTTTGGGGTGTGGAGCGAATGGATGGCGCCTGTCAATGACATGAAAATAGATGAAATTGGCTGAAGCAGGTTTTTAGGATAGTTCCTGGCTTTGCAGTTGGGCTGTCTGGGAAGTACTGGGCCCACGCCGAGAGCTTGTTCCACGACGTAAGCTCCGTTCTTTCCCAAATGGAGCTAAAATTCCCCTTATCTGGTTTCTCCTTTAGTGATGGGAATAATTAATCACCTCCTACTCAAGACAGTTTTCTTTCTTCTCGTTGGCTCATCCAACAGTTTTGAAAAGCCTGATCCAGATCACGATAATTTTGGATTTGGGTGGATAGGGACGCTTCCCAGAAAAGCTCTGGCGCGGTGACCCCAGTCAGGCCATCCTCACGCACAGAAAAGCTTTGCACAAAGGTCAAAACCTGCTTTCTACCTCTCACAGGCAACCCCCAGCCCACGATCACCTGGCTGAAGGACGGCCACCCTCTGCCTGGCAAGGACACCTTCTCCATCTCCCCTGATGGGTCCGTGTTCCACATCCCCCGAGCCTCGCTGTCCGATGCTGGCCGCTACTCCTGCACGGCCTCCAGTGCTGGGGTGAATCAAACCAAGCGCTACCTGCTAGATGTTTCAGGTATGAGATGCTCTGGGTGGAGGCAGAGTTTCAGGTGTGAGCAGGGGACATGGACTTAGAGGGTTTTTTGATTACCTGCCCCAAGCAGGTAGTGAGGGAGCCTTAAACCTGCACCCAGCTGCATGGCATGATGCCCTGGACCTCCCAGAAAGCACTTGAGACCCCTCTGAGGAACTTAAAGACCTCATTTAGTGCAGGATCCATGTCCAATGGTGCAGGTTCTGCCTCTAAGGGTGGCTGGTGGGAACGGGGGGAGTATGTCCTCTGTGTCCCCTGGGCTTTTGGAAGGCAGTAAGACAGGATCTGAAGCTGTACATGCTGTGCACCTTGCATACTACACTCAAGTCCAACTCCCTGAACTTGGATTATGCTCTTGGGTGGGAGGATTAGGAAGCCCGTGTGTGTGCTGATGCTGATAACCGTGCAAACACATCTCTGCAGCCATTCCTGCGTTGGCTGGAGATGCCCACGATGCCACCACAGAAGTCGTCACAGTGAAAATCAACAACCCGATCTCCCTCATCTGTGAGGATCTGGCACACTCATCTCCCAACATCACCTGGCTCAAGGATGATGTTCCCCTCAAAGAGTCTAGAAACATCCACCTGCTTCCTGGTACTGCGCTGGTGTCCACTGGCTTTGCATGACTGTGATGATCCCTTGCTCTGTAGCCAGGGAAGCAGGAGTGGGGCTTTTTCTGGGCCTGGCTGTGGTTCAAGGCAGGGGGATGGTCCTGCAGGGCCCTAGGGGCTCAGGCCATCAGGTGGATGCTGATCTTCCAGGTGTCTGACAACAGCTAAAGCCTCCTCAGCAGCATCAGTGAGACAGCACTGGCTTTTCCAAGCCTGGCAAATGGGCTCTAGAAGAGCCCTAGAACCCCTCAAATCAGGCTTGCAGGTCATCATGGTGTCCCTTAAGATGCCTTCTTGTGCTGCATGGGGATAAATAGCTGTGGCTGTCACTGGTAACCTCTCAGGACCACCCCTCTTTGGCCAGGTGACCATGGGCTGCAGATCCTGAATGCCCAGGAGGAGGATGCGGGCACGTACAGCTGCATTGTGGCTGATGAAGCTGGGGAGGCTGTGAAGAACTACGCTGTGAAGGTCCTGGGTGCGGGAACTCTCTGTGTCCTTCCTAATCCCTGTAATGATCCCACCACCCTAACTGGGCCAGTGCACCCTCCTTTCTTGTGCCTTATTGCAGCTGCTTCTCTTGCAGCTGGTGCTCAGTCACATGCACATTGGCCCCTAAAAGCCTCTGGTCTACTCTGGGGAGGGCAAAGAGGTCGATGTGGGGACATCAGCAGCACCTCAAGGGTGTTACCTGTTGCTGATTAGGGCAGAGTGAGGCACTGGGGGCTCTTCTCTCATCCCAGCCATCCTGCCTCTCCCCACTAGTTCCTCCTTGGATTGCCAGAGATGACCCTTTGGGGGAATTTGCCGTGAAAGAGGTGAAAGCCAAGGTCAACAGCACCGTGATGCTGGAGTGCGAGACCTGGGCTGTGCCTGAGCCAACGATCCGCTGGTACAAGGACAAGCAGGTGAGGTTCTAACTGTGACCAGGGAGGAGCTGCCGGTTTTGGGGACCCTTCCAGGTGGATGGAGGTGAAAATACCATTTTTACATCTGGCTGATCTCTATCCCACTCCTGGGTGTGTAATCTTCCTCCCACTCTTCTCTTTCTTCCATGCGTTGCGGCTGGGGTCCCTGTACAGCTTCTGGAAAGCACTGACCACCTCCAAATCCTTAGCGATGGGCAGGTCCTTCAGATCAAACCAGCTGGTGTCTCAGATTCAGGGCACTACACCTGCGTGGCCATCAATGCTGTGGGTGAAGATGCCAGGAACTTCATCGTGGATGTCCAAGGTGAGACCTGGGTGTCTTGCAAAAGGAGGCGTCCTTGGTGAGGATCCTTGTGGGAGCAGAGCAGGGTTGGGAGGAACAGCGATTGTATCTGCGGGAAAACAACCATCTCCTTGGCTCCTGTCAGGCTTGCGTAGATGTTCTGGTCACACACGGGGGCTGCGAGTCCCTGTTCCCCACAGCTGACTGCATCCTGTCCCCACAGTGCCGCCCCTCTTCCAGCAGCAGACAAATCCCAATGAAGCCCTTGAGATCTTCTATCGGGAGGAGGACCAGGATGGGGAGGTGACGGAGCATCGTCAGGCTGTGCTCCACCAGCCCACCGCGCTCTATTGCGACACCAACGCCATCCCACCCCCCAGGCTCACCTGGTACAAGGATGGGGAGCCTCTTTCCCCCGGCCCTGGGGTGCTGATACTGCTAGGTAACGGGCATGGACCCTCAGTGCGGGGTCTGGGGGTTCCCTGCAGCAACTCTGTGTGTCGAGAGCGTCCATAGCATGGGGTGGGGGGTTTGGATCCTGTCCCCTTGGTCCAGCCAGCATGTGTGGCACCCAAGGGACTTGTAGGACCACGTTCTGTGTTCAGTTGTGGGCCCCTCAGCACAAGAAGGATGTTGAGGCTCTTGAGTGAGTCTAGAGAAGAGCAATGAAGCTGGTGAAGGGGCTGGAGAACAGGCCTTATGAGGAACGGCTGAGAGAGCTGGGGGTGTTTAGCCTGGAGAAGAGGAGGCTGAGGGGAGACCTCATTGCTCTCTACAACTACCTGAGAGGAGGTTGTGGAGAGGAGGGAGCTGGGCTCTTCTGCCAAGTGACAGGGGACAGGACGAGAGGGAATGGCCTCAAGCTCCACCAGGGGAGGTTTAAGCTGAACATTAGGAAAAAAAAATTCACAGAAAGGGTGATTGGGCACTGGCAGAGGCTGCCCAGGGAGGGGCTTGAGTCCGCATCCCTGGAGGGGTTTAAGGGATGGGTGGACGAGGTGCTGAGGGACATGGTTTAGTGATTGATAGGAATGGTTGGAGTCGATGGTCCAGTGGGTCTTTTCCAACCTGGTGATTCTATGATTCTATGACCACGTCACCAGGGCTGCATGGGAGTTGAGGCACAGTGAGGTGGGAACGGGAGGTTGAAGGGCACCCTGTGACACTCAGCAGAGCCCTCCCATGCCCTGTCCTGCTCCGCAGAGGGCCGGGTGCTGCAGCTGACGGCCGTGCGGGAGGAGGACGCGGGCAGATACACCTGCGAGGCAGCCAACACGGCAGGCCAGGATCGCCTGCACTACGAGCTGGAGGTGCTGAGTGAGTACAGGCTGGGGTGAAAGGTGGATGGAGGCACACGGCAGCCCCCTGAGCTCCTGTTTTTAGCTGCCCCGGTTATCAACGGTGACACGGAGGACCTGGTTGAGGAGGTGACAGCCACCATCAACGGTACCATCCGCTTAAAGTGCGAAGCCACTGGGCACCCGCTGCCTGTGATGTCCTGGCTCTGGAATGATGTCCCCATTGTTGCTGGCCCACGGCACCAGCTCCTGGAAGGTGGTATCGTCCTGCAGGTTGGTGTCCCTTTGGGCAGGGCAGGTGCAACACTGGGGACACCAGGCTGAGGGGACAGGGTGCTTTTCCTTCTCCTGGAAGGGGGCTGCTCTACTTTTGCAAATACTGAGGCCCACATGGGAGCTCCAGCAGCTCCCCAGCTCAGCTCCCTCACCCCTTTGCAGGTCACCATGGTGGAGGAGGATGATGCTGGCAGCTACACGTGCGTGGCTGAGAACCCGGCTGGTGCCACGGAGAAACACTTCGCACTCACTGTGCAGGGTGAGGGACCTCCTCCAGCCTTTCTCTAGGTCACTGATTTACCTCCCACCTCCTCTGCCACCTGGAGTCTCCCCTGGCTCCTCAGTTGTGTGGCTGTCACTGTCCCCCTGTGCAAGGAGGTTGAGGTGCCACCATGCTCCAAGCAGGTGATCTGCTTGATCCCCATTTCCCCCTGGGAATTTCTGGAGAGAGCTCCACCTCTGGTGTGACCATTTCCCTTTGACACTATCTTTTGGGGTGCAATGAGCAGAAGCTCCCGGGATTGTGGGCGCAAACCCCGAAAGCGTTGATGGCATCGTCAATGGGAGCATCTCGCTGGCCTGCGACGTCCGATCCCACCACGCTGAGAAGATCGACTGGTACAAGGATGGCCGCATCCTGCAGCTCAGTGAAGAGGTGACCTCCACCCCAGGTATGCTGGGATATATGAGGGTGACAACTGGTGCCTTGGGACTTGGCTTGGCTGTCAGCCCCCAGTGGCAGCCTCTGACTTGCCTATGTCACCTTTCTGGATGCCACACACGGGAATTCCACTTGTAACCATTCACTAACCGCTGTCTGCTGAGTGATCCCTCCTGGAGAGGACCGAGGATTGCATCCTGCAGACTCTGTGCTGCCACTGCCCAGAAGCTCAGCACTTTCTGCCTTGGACCTCAAAGTGATGCTGATGGCCAGACATCTCATATAGCTTGGCTGGCTGCTGGGGTACAGGTCAGCTCCAACCTGCCCTCGCTCCCTGTTCTCTGCTCCTTCCAGGCTCGCAGGTGCTGCAGCTCCCTCGCCTGCAGCTTTCCAGCTCGGGCACGTACACGTGTGTGGCACTGAGCGATGCTGGCCACCAGGAGAAGAGCTTCATCCTCACTGTCCATGGTGAGCAGTGCGGGCTTGGCTGCAAGCTCTGCCCCACGAGCGCACACAAAGAAACTGATGGCAAAAACTGGTCTGTGTGTTCCTAACTCCCCCACCTCATCCCTGCTTCTCCTCCTCAGGGCCCCCAGCCATTGAGGACCTGCAGCAGGAGACGCTCCACGCTGATGTGGGGAGCCCCCTTGTCCTCACCTGCCAAGTGGGCGGCATGCCTGTGCCCTCTGTCACCTGGCTGAAGGATGGGAGGCCTCTGGGTACGTGCACAGGGGTCATCCTGAGCCTTGCTACAACCCCCCCTAAACAGTCCTGCCTCAGTTTCCCTATTTCTCATCCTGCTGCAAGAAATCTACTGCGCCTTGTGGGGAGAAGGCAGAGCATGAAGGGGATGGTGTTTTATGTGCATGTTTTCAAGAGGCTTCTGGGATGTGATGGAGGGATGTGGGGGAGATCTCTCTGGGTACCAGCTTTGGGGGACCTGCTAGGATGGGGTTTTGCTGCCTAACTGCTGAGTCCCTACTCCTGCAAAGCTCCAGCAACACATGGAGAAAACACCCTGCTCTACAGAGCCCTGACCAGAGGAGGGCTGTAAAGATGATCAGAGGGCTGGAGCACCTCCTGTAGGAGGACAGGCTAGGTTGGACTTGTTCAGCCAGGAGAAGAGAAGGCTCCAAGGAGGTCTTATAGGGACCTTCCAGTGCCTGAAGGGGCTGCAAGAAAGCTAGGGAGGGGCTGTTTACAAAGGCTTGTGGTGATAGGACTGGGGGCAATGGGGATAAACTGGAGAGGGGCAGATTGAGACTAGACATAAGGAAGAGTTTCTTCACCATAAGAGTGGGGAGGCCCTGGAACAGGTTGCCCATGGAAGTTGTGGTTGCCCCATCCCTGCAGGTGTTCAAGGCCAGGTTGGATGGGGCTTGGAGCCCCTGACCCAGTGGGAGGTGTCCCTGCCCGTGGCAAGGGGGTTGGAACTGGATGATCTTTAAGGTCCCTTCCAACCCAAACCTTTCTATGAGCTCTGCTTTAACAATGGCTCCAAACTTGGGTCCTGGCAGTGGGAATGGGGGAGTGTGACAAGGTGCCTGTGGAGGGCTTGGCAGCAGAGCGCTGCTGCAGCCCCCTCTGCCCCATGTCCTCGCAGAGAGCAGCCCGGAGCAGGGCCTGGTGTCCGGGACAGGGCAGCTCCAGCTCAGTCCCCTGCAGCCCTTCCACCAGGGCCAATACACTTGCCTGGTGCCCGGCTCAGGCGTCAAGATGCGCAAGGACTTCATGGTGCTGGTGCGAGGTAGGACTTCTTCAGGGCAGCCAGGGATCCTCATGGGCAATCTGTTGGAGAGGAGCCTTCCTCCCCCTCCTCTTCCTCAGCTTCTCTCTCTTTTTGGTGCAGTGCCACCCCGGATCACCAGCACGGGGGTCCCCAGTGAGCACAGCGTGTTGGAAGGTGGAGGGGTGAGGCTGGAGTGCCGGGCAGAGGGGCAGCCCAGCCCCCAGATCTCCTGGCTGAAGGACGGGCAACCCCTGCGGCTGCAACCTCCATCACATGCCCGGTGAGCCTGGGGTTGGGGGACCACCCCATGGATCACCCATGGCCCAGCCCTGTCTGTGCCTCAGTTTCAACCATGTGCAAAAAACCAGAGCAGGGCAGGCTGAGCTCTACAGGTTCTTCTCGCTCTCCCTTCATAGGCTGGGGTGTGCCAAGAGAAGGCTCCAGGGAGCCCTTACAGCAGCTTCCAGCACTGAAAGGGGCTCCAGAAAAGCTGGGGAGAGGCTCTTTACCAGGGTGTGCCAGGGCAGAATGAGGGGTGAATGGTTTTAAGCTGGAAGAGGGCTGTTCTCATTGACATCTTAGGAAGAAATCTTTTTCTGTGAGGTTGGTGAGGCACTAGCCCATGTTGCTCCGAGAAGTCATGGTTGCCCCATCCCTGGAGGTGTTCAAGGCCAGGCTGGATAGGGCTTTGAGCTCCTGGTCGAGTGGGAGGTGTCCCTGCTCATGGCAGGGGGTTGGAACTCGATGGGCTTTAAGGTCCCTTCCAACCCAAACCGTTCCATGATTCCATGGCTATGTTCATCCCAGCTGTTTGAGAAATGTCTTCTAGGGTTAAGCCCAGGTGTCCTGGATGATGCTTGCAGCCTGGCACGGTCACTGTCACCCTGTCAGGGTCCCAGCTGCTGCTCTGACCTTGCAGTGTGCCCCAAAACCTGCAGCCTGGGTTGCAACCGAGCACAGAGCATCTCTGCCCCCTGGAGACCTTCAGGATGGACACGCCGGTCACTGCCCTGTTGTTCCTGTGCAGGATGTCCCCAGATGGTAGCTCCCTGCTCCTTGAGGGTCTCCAAGCTGCTGACTCGGGTGCATACACCTGCCTGGCCCGGAACGACGTGGGAGAAGATGCTCAGCTGCACACGCTGACCGTGCTGGGTGAGCAGGACTGGGGTTCATGGGGCAGCAGCAAGGCCACCTTCCCCTGGCAGCCCCATCAACCCTTCTGTCCCCTCACCCAGTCCCTCCGGCCATTGAGAGAGGTGCCGATGACTCCGAGGTGGTCCAGGGCATCCTGTCTGCAGCGGTGATGCTGGAGTGCCGGGCACGAGGGTCCCCTCCTCTGCATGTGAGCTGGCTGAAGGATGGGCTGCCCCTGCGTCTGTCCCCCCGCATCACCCTGCTCTCAGCTGGACACGTCCTCCGGTAAGAAGTGACCCTAGAGCGATGTTCAGCACCAGGCTTTGGGGCTTTTGGGATGGCCCTCAGGTCAACGTGGAGACCTTGGGGGACAGGCAGGACCTGGAGCTGACATCTCCCCCTCATCTTGATGGGCATCCCACTCATGCTGAGGGAAATCATTTAGTATTTGCTAGGAATGGTTGGACTCCATAATCCGGTGGGTCTCTTCCAACCTGGTGATTCTATGATTCTATGATCCCCATGCCCTGCTCCATGGGGTAGGATCTCCCAGGCACAGATCTCTGACATTGGGCTCTACACCTGCATCGCCTCCAGCCGGGCAGGAGTGGCTGATCGCAGCTTTCTCCTCCAGATACAAGGTATGGGGCACCTGGGAATTTGGGGAGAGCAGAGCAAAGGGCACCTGAGCACCGATTTTGTTGGCAGAGCACGTCACGCTTTGCAGCTCTGTCTCTATTAGGATCCTAAGCCAGCCTCAGCTGCCGAGTTGGGCTCAGGGAGGATGGACTCAATGATCCGATGGGTCTTTTCCAACCTGGTGATTCTATGACTCTATGACTGCTCCCTCCTCAGTGCCCCCAGTCCTGGAGAGCCCAGAGAGCAGTGAGGAGCAGGTGGTGGCTGAGGGCTCCGATGTCACCTTCACCTGTGAAGCCAGTGGGTCCCCAGCGCCGGCGGTGACTTGGCTGAAGGATGGTGAGCCCCTGGCGTGGCAGAGCAACCACGTGCCAGGCAGCCCGCGGCTGAACCTGGTGGCCGTGGGGCCAGCTGATGCAGGGGTGTACTCCTGCCTGGCAGCCAACGAGGCAGGAGAGGCCAGCAAAGCCTTCCACCTCCTGGTGATGGGTACGTGTCTTTCCTCTGGGATCTGGGAGGGGCAGCGAGCCAATTTTTGGGGAGCAATGAGGGGGTGAGTCCACCTGCCTCACTGTGCACCTTGCAGAGCCTCCCCGTGTCGAGGCTGGATCCTATCCCACGGAGATGTCCATCGCTGTGGGCACCCCCTTAGAGCTGACGTGTGTGGTGACGGGTGTCCCCATGCCTACTGTCACCTGGGAGAAGGACGGGCGGCTGCTGGCAGGGCCCTGGCTCATGTCAGGGAATGAGAGCACCCTCCACATTGAGAGCACAAAGGTAGGGGTTCCTCTTTTCCCCACCCGTGTTTTCTTTTCATATCTTAATCTTTCCCTTTCCTGGCTTGTGTAGGTGGCTGATGCCGGCTTGTACACCTGCCTGGCCACTAGCCCTGCAGGGTCGGACAGCAGGAGCTTCCACATCAGCGTCCAAGGTACTGCGGCCCCAGCGGTGCAGCAGGGAGGGTGCTAGCAGGGGGTGCTGTGATCAGAGCTCTGGGGAACCAGAGCATCCCACGCACCCACTCTTGGGATTCCCAGGGAGAGCAGACAACTGTAAGCTTCCAAGAGGGGTGTTGGGAGCACAGCTTGATGGTCCTGGAGAAAGGGGAACTGCCTGGCATCCCCTGACCCGCCTGGCCTCTGTCGTGCAGCACCTCTTGGCAGTGAGAGCGTTGGCGAGACCTCCAGCATCACTGCTGTGGCAGGAGGGCAGCTCGTCCTGGAGTGCCCCGAGGATGCTGTGCCACCCTCCCACATCGAGTGGCACTGGAAGGGCTCCCCGCTGCGGGTATGTGTGATGGGACCCGGGACAGCGCTGGGATGCACCTTCACCAGCCCCATCGTGCTTGTGGTGGGGATGATGCTGGGAGAGCTGCTAACCAGGAATCCCTGTGGGGGTTAGGAGGATGCCCGCAGGCAGGTCCTGGCCGAGGGGCGTTTCCTGCAGATCCGTGATGTGGGGGCAGCGGATGGTGGGGAGTACAGCTGCAGGGCCACCAACGCGCTGGGGGACACCAGCCTGCGTGTCCAGGTGGAGGTTCACGGTGAGTGTCTTCCTTTAGTTCAGGGGAATGTGATATTATTAAGCTGCCTGGAGGAGAAGGACCTGGGGATGTTGGTTGACAGCGACTGAACATGAACCAGCAGTGGCCCAGATGGCCAAGAAGGCCAATGGCATCTTGGCTTGGATCAGAAACGGTGTTGCCAACAGGTCCAGGGAGGGTCTTTTCCAACCTGGTGATTCTATGATTCTGTGATTATGGGGTGTCCTGTGGTTGGGTTAATGAGAGGGTGGGATGGGATGGTGCCCAGCCATCTAGGCTGATGTTCTCTATCCCCTGAGCCTTGACTCTGGCTTTCACTGGCGCTGCTGCAGTGGCTCCAGAGATCCAGCCAGGCCCTGAGGAGGCAAGGGCACTGTTGAACAGCTCAATCATGCTGCCGTGCCAGGCAGAGGGGTGGCCCATACCCCAGGTGACCTGGCAGAAGGATGGCCAGCTCTTGCCTCTCCATGGGAGCAACAGGTACAAGACTCTGTGTGTTGTAGAATCAAGAGATGATGCTCAGTTGTAGCCTGGCCACAACAGCTCCTATGGGTCTACCTTGCTCTCCTTCCCCAGGCTGCAGCTCCTGCCCGACGGTTCTCTGCAAATCAGCCCTGTTCAGGTCCAGGATTCAGGTTATTACCTCTGCATGGCATCCAGCCTTGCTGGCTCCGACCGGCGCGGCCTTGATCTCCATGTCCTGGGTAAGCAGAAGAGCCAAATGGATCCCTCCTGGGCTGATCCCTCTGCAGCCCACCACTGCGGTTGCTCTCTTTGGTGTAATGATGTGCTGCTGTCCTCTGCTCACTGCTGCTGTGTCCTTCTGTAGTCCCTCCTGCCATCACCCCTGGACCCTCCAACCTCACCCTGCTGGCTCAGCAGCCGGTCACACTGGGCTGTGAAGCATGGGGAAACCCCAAGCCTCACATCAAGTGGGAGAAGGACGGTCGCCTACTGAACCCAAACCTCCTGCCCGGTGCCTACAGGTACCTGCACCACTGCAAGAAGTTCCCACCACAGAGAGGGGTTTGTCCCTTCTCAGCAGTCCCTGTAGGACAGAGATTGACTCTGATGTGTGCTCTGCCTGCACAGTTTGAAGTCCTCGGGGTCGCTGCTCATCGCCAGCCCTGGCCCCTGGGATGAGGGGCGGTTCGAGTGCATCGCCACCAATGCTGCTGGGGAGGCACGCAAGGTCTTCCTCGTGTCCATCCATGGTGAGCTCCTGTGGGTCTTGCCAAGAGTGGCTTTCCCGGGGTCTGTCACCACCTTGAGTGTGATGTGAGAGCACTTCAGCCTTCTCCAGGGTTAGGTCCCCTTTAGAGAACTAGGTGTGGGGTGAGTAAGAGGGGGAAACAAGGAATATCTATGTCACGTGCGTGGGGATGGGATCCCATTCCACGTTTCTATGCAGCCCTGCTCACCAACCTTCTTCATCTCTCCAGTACCTCCCACCATTGCCGATGATGTTACGGATGTGGCTGTCACTCGGCTGTCCCCTGCGGTCCTCACCTGCTACGCATCTGGCGTTCCCCCACCCACGGTGTCATGGAGCAAGGAGGGGGCTCAGCTGGGCAGCCGAGGAGGGGGCTACCACGTCCTGCCCACAGGTATGGGCACAGGGCAGGGCCGTCCGAGTGGGGATTTAGGTCCCTAGCAGCCCTCCCACTGCCTCCCCTCTGCCTGTTCTCTTCCCAGGGGCCCTGGAGATCAGGCAGGCGCTGCCTGTTCACGCTGGCCGCTACACCTGCACAGCCAGGAGTGCTGCTGGCATGGCCCGAAAACACCTCCGGCTCGCAGTGCACGGTACACACAGCTCCTGGTGGTCCCACTCCCTGTGCCTTGTCCCACTTTCATAGAATCATAGTCCAGCCATCCCTATCAAACACTAAATTGTGTCCCTCAGCACCTCGTCCACCCATCCCTTAAGCCCCTCCAGGGAAAGTGAATCAACCCCCTCCCTGGGAAGCCTCTGACAGTGCCCAATGACCCTTTCTGTGAAAAATTTTTTCCTAATGTCCAACCTAAACCTCCCCTGCTGGAGCTTGTTCTCCAGCCCCTTCACCAGCTTCCTTGCTCTTCTCTGGACTCACTTCAGAGCCTCAACGTCCTTCTTGTGGTGAGGGGACTAGAACTGACCTCAGGATTCGAGGTGCAGTCTCACCAGTGCTGAGTCCAGAGGGAGAAGAACCTCCCTGTCCCTGCTGGCCACACCATTTCTGATCCAAGCCAAGATGCCATTGGCCTTCTTGGCCACCTGGGCCACTGCTGGCTCATGTTCAGTTGCTGTCAACCAACACCCCCAGGTCTTTGTCCTCCAGGAAGCTTTGGTGGAACCCAGGTGGACAACACTTCTTTACTTTTTGCAGAGCCTCCTGCCTTGAAGCCCCTGCCCGGCATGATGATGGTGATGGTCAACACCAGCGCGGTGCTGTCCTGTGAGGCGACCGGGGTCCCCCGGCCAGACATCACCTGGCAGAAGGACGGTGTCAGCATCACTGGGGGTGAGCAGGAGAATCCTGCTAGAGGCTGCAGAGCCCATGCTGCCTGCCAAACCCTGGCCAGGGGCAAGATTTAGGCAACCAGGCTACATCCTAGCAAGGTCCTGGGTGATGCTGTGTAGGGGTTCTCCTAGCTGCCATCCCCAGTGGATGAGGCAGCTGCTGGAGCCGTTCCCAGAATGGGGGACATCTGCAGGGGCAGCAGTCTCTGCACAGCGTCTATCTGCGCCCTGGCACGGCTGCTGTGCCCCATCCTGCCTCTCATCCCTCCAGGACCTGGAATGAAGTTGCTGCCCAATGGGCAGCTCCACCTCCTTCGGGCCTCCCCAGCGGACGCAGGCACCTACCTGTGTGTGGCACACAACCCCTCGGGCACCGCAGCGGGCAGGACCAGGCTGATCGTGCAAGGTAAATCAAGACTGGGGCTTCAGCACTTGCCCTCTCCTCTGCTTGGCTCCTTCCCCAACACCTCACAGTGAAAAGTGGCTGTTGAGGTGCAAGCTGGTCTCTGTCCTCTTGCTCCATCCAGTGCCCCCTGTCATCGCAGCTGGTCCAGCAGAGCTGGGTGTCCTGGAGGGGCTGCAGGTGCTGTTGCCCTGTGCTGCCCGTGGTGTCCCAGAGCCTCGAGTGTCCTGGAGCCGAGAGGGAGCCCTGGTGCAAGGCGGTGGGGGAAAAGCCACTGTCCTGCCCTCTGGGGAGCTGCTGCTCCAGGATGTCCAGGTGGGCACTGTCCCCTCCTGCAGCTGAATGGCTGTGGTGGTGGAGAGCTGGAGAAACAGTCTCTCTTGCTGCTGAAAAGAAAACCCAGGTGGTTCTGTGCCTGGGCCGGGGCTAACAGGACAAGATGCCATAGCCAAGCTGTATCCTGGCTGCATTCAAAAATATTTGGCAGAAGGAGAGCCCTGTTCAGCCCTTTGCGATAGACTGATGGGTTGAGGCACTGTGAACTTGCTAACACAGGCTGGAAAAAGTGGTCATGGCCAAGCTATGGCTTTTTAATTGTTCAACAACCAGCAGAAACCCAGCCCGGTGAGCCAGGGCTGCAGCTGGGCCCTAAACGCAAGCTGATTCCTTCTCATCCTCCTCTTTCCCTATACAGGAAGGGGATGCCGGGAGCTATTCCTGCACAGCAGTGAACTCGGCTGGGAGGGCTATTCGCCGGCTCTCCCTCTCCGTGCACACCTTGCCCACCTTCACTCACCTGCCCGGAGATGTCACCTTGAGTCGAGGCGAGAGGCTGGAGCTGGTGTGTGCGGCTGTGGGCAGCCCCCAGCCTCGTGTCTCCTGGATGGCCAACGGGCGGCTCGTCACGGGTACGTGGGCAGGGGGTGTAGAGGATGCTGGGGTGGGACATTTCATAGAATCACGGAATGACCAGGTTGGAAAAGACCCAACGAATCATCGAGTCCAACCATTTACAAGGGCATGTAGTGATAGGAAGACTGGGAATGGCTCTGAATTGGAAGGTGTGATTGGGCATTAGGAAGAAATTCTTCACTATGAGGGTGTGGTGAGGCACTGGAACATGTTGCCTAGAGAAGTTGTGGATCCCATCCCTGGAGGTGTTCAAGGGTAGACTGGATGGGTCTTGGAGCAACTTAATCCAGTGGGAGGTGTCCCTGCCCATAGCAGGGGGTGGAACTGGATAATCTTTAAGGTCCTTCCAACCCAAACCATTCTATGATGCTGAGCCTGGGGAGAGGACATGATCCTGGTGCTATGGCAGTCTTTGTTCACTGTTTGGGGTACCTGGGGTGCTGGTATGTCTGGCTGTGCAGGATCATTCCCAGCTGGTCCCCAACCACACTGGTTTTGGGGTTTGCACCCCACAGATGTTGTATCAGGGCAGAGTGGACAGAGCATCCTGCGACGGGAGTCAGCCTCTGCTGCTGACAGCGGGACCTACATCTGCCATGCTGAGAACAGCGCTGGTGCCATCAGGGCCACCGCCTTTGTCTCCATCAGAGGTAGGTGCTGGTGGGAAAACCGGGGTGCCCCGCCAGCCCCTCCCCTCTGCCACTCATCTTCCTTCCCCAGAGACACCCATTATACAGGGAGACCCTAGCACCTACCAAGTGGAACCCGCCGGGGGCGATGCCCTCCTTGACTGTGATGCCCGGGGCCACCCTGCCCCTCTCATCCGCTGGAGCAAGGATGGGGTGCCGGTGGCAGCTGGAGGGCGACTGCAGCAGCTGCAGAACGGCTCCTTGACCATCCGTGCTGTGCGGGTGAGTGAGGTCTGGGGGGTGCTAGCATGAGCTTTAGAATATAGAATCACTAGGTTGAGGTCATCAAGCCCAACTGTACCTTTCCACTGCTAAACCGTATCCCTGAGAACTTCATCTATCTGTCTTTTAAATGCTGCCAGGGATGGGGACTCCACCACCTCCCTGGGCAGCCTCTACCAATGCCCAAGAGTCCTTTCAGTGAAGAATTTTTTCTTAATATCCAATCTGAACCTTCCCCGGTGCAGCTTGAGTCCATACATTTCATCCTGTCTCCTCTTGCCTGGGAGAAGAGACCAACACCCACCTCACTACGACCTCCTTTCAGATAGTTGTAGACAGCGATAAAGTCTCATCTCAGCTTTTCTCAGCAAAGTTAGGTTCTGTGCTAATGCTCTTGGTCCTGGTAGAGCACCGATGCTGGGCACTACCGCTGCGTGGCAGAGAACGACGCGGGCACGGCAGCGAAGATTGTCACCCTGGTCCTGCAGAGTGAGTTCTTCCCTCCTATACTCCCTCTGTCTGAGGGACAGAAAATCCTATCACCCCTCAGCCTCTGGGGAAATGCCCCAGCACTGCTGGGATGCTGCGGCATTGTCTGCACCCCTCTCCCTGCCCAGGTGCCCCCGTGGTGGCGGTGATGCCACGAGCAGCAGTGGTGCGTCCCGGGCAGCGGGTGCTGCTGCACTGCACCGTGTCCGGGGAGCCCACCCCATCCGTGGAGTGGCAGAGGGATGGGGAGCCACTGCCCGAGGGGCCCCGTGCCCGTGTCCTACCCAACGCTACGCTGCTCCTGCCCGCTGCTGCCCTCCACGACGTTGGCAGCTACTCTTGCCTCGCTCACAACACCCTGGGATCTGCCGTTGGCCATGCCTCCCTGGTTGTCCAAGGTGAGTGTCATCCCTGGTGTTGGGGGGCTGGAGCTGCCTGCAGTGACACTGCACCCTGGGGTAAGAGCTGCACGGTGATTTGGAGGGATATTGTCTTTTCATGCTTGCTCTAAAGCCCTTGATTCGTGCTCTGGTTGGCCCTCTCCTCTCTTCTGTTGCTCTTCTGAAAGGCTGAGTCCAGGCAAACCCTTACCCGAGCAGGCGCTGCGAGCCTGCCCACACCCCCTCATTTCTCAGCCTTCCCGCATTTGCTGCCCATGATTGAATCATAGAATTCTGGTGGGAAAAGACCCACCAGATCATCGAGTCCAACCATTCCCATCAATCACTAAACCATGTCTCTCAGCACCTTGTCCACCCATCCCTTAAACAACTCCAGGGAAGGTGACTCAAGCCCCTCCCTGGGCAGCCTCTGCCAGGGACCAATCACCCTTTCCATGAAATATTTTTCCCCTAATGCCCAGGCTGAACCTCCCCTGGCAGAGCTTGAGGCCATTCCCTCTCGTCCTGTCCCCTGTCACTTGGGAGAAGGGCCCAGCTCCCTCCTCT
>WAAB01014093.1:1537-34665 GCA_013389865.1 Piaya cayana | reverse complement strand
TTGCTCTTCTCTGGACTCACTCCAGAGCCTCAACATCCTTCTTGATTGAATTCCCATTTCCCAGGGGTCTGTTAAATGTACAGACACATCCTCCCATGGAGCTGGGGGCCAAACTGGCCTGCAGCATGAGGGAAGCGCCGGTGCCCTGCGTGCCCCCTGAGCGGCTGCTGGCATTCTGCTGCCAGGCCACCAGAGGAGAAGCAAATAAAAGCTTGGGGCTGCGGCCAAGACCATGGGGGCTGATATGGAGCAGGGCTTGGGGGTGTTGGAGCATGTTGGTGTGTGTGAAGCATGGGGCTGTGCTCACAGCATCCGCTGTTAGCTCAGCATTGTGCTGTGTGGAGCTGTAGGCTCTTGGGGGGCTGTGCTTGCAGCCAGGTAGGTCCTGTCACCTCCAGAGAATCAGATTTTCTTTGTGTATAAATTACTGAGAGGAAACTGGGAATGCTCCCTGCTTTCTCATGGGAGAGCAGCCCCAATGCTGCTGCTTCCATCCCATTTGCCCCAGGGGAGCCACGCCGGGTGCAGGGCAGCCTGGGGGGAGTCATCAACACCCACCAGCTCAGCAGTGCCAGCCTCGATGCCACCATGGTGCGTGATCCACACTCTGGCACTGCCACCATCCGGAGCAGCATCAGCAACATCTCACCTGCTGTTGGTAGGTGCTCATAGAATCACCAGGTTGGAAAAGACCCACCGGATCATCGAGTCCAACCATTCCCATCAATCACTAAACCATGCACCTCAGCACCTCATCCACCCATCTCTTAAACCCCTCCAGGGAAGGTGACTCAATCCCCTCCCTGGGCAGCCTCCGACAGTGGCCAATGGCCCTTTCCATCAGTTTTTTTTCCTAATGTTCAACCTGAACCTCCCCTGGTGGAGCTTGAGGCCATTTCCTCATATCCTGTCCCCTGTCACCCCTGCCCTCAGCCCAGTGAGGATTTTGACCAGTGTCAGGTGAAAATCTTGAGGGGAAATTTCCCCCCATCCTTAAGGGCAGCACCCCAGGTCTGTGCTGTGCCCAGGGGGTTGGGTTTACTGGCCAAGGTTGGGTTATAGGAAGGTTCTGGCTTTGTGGTGGCATCTTTTCTTCCTCACCCCAGGGCCATTGATGCGGGTTCTTGTTGCCATCATCGTCCCTGTTTACTGGTCATTGATGCACACCGCTGGGGAGACCCAGAGTGGGTTTCTGCTCACCCAGGGCTCCTTCCAGCATGAGTCCCAGCTGGAGTTTGCTACAGGTGAGTGATATCAGGAGCTCCAGGCATGCTAGGGGCTGTGATGCCTGATTCTCAGACTCTCTCTCCTGAGCACCATCCCTGGGCTGAGCTTTGCAGCTGCGGATGGAGCTGTATTTTGGGGGACTGAGTGATGCTGCTAACCACTTTTCCCCTGGCAGGAGAGCTCCTGCGTGTCACACACGTCACCCGGGGCACAGATTCCACTGGTGCTCTGCTGCTGGACAGTGTGATCAGCGGCTCTGTGCCAGAGAGCATCGGCGAGGCCACGGTGCTGCTGCAGGTGCTGGTGCTTCCCGTTCTCCATGTGGGGCTGGGACTCCCATGCTGGGAGCATGGGGGAGGCTGTGCCCTGATTCCTTCTCCCATTCTCTCCCTAGGATTTCAGTGAGCGCTACGTGCAGACGGGTGCAGGGCAGCTTTTTGGGAGCTCGATGCAGAGCTTCCTGCGGGACGGACGCTTCACCCGCGCCCGCTGCAATCACACCATCGTGTATGACCCCATCGCAGGCCAGCAGCACCCCTGGGTGCAGCACCTTCGCGCCAGCAATGTCAAATCCTCCTATGATCCAGCCTCAGAGGAGCTCCGCTTCCAGCTCCATGTCTCGCTTGATGCTGGTAACAAAGATTCCTAGGGATGGGGAGGGAGACGCTGGGCTCCTTCATTGGCTTTGGGTGGCTAAGTGCTTGGCTCTGGGTGACTGCGTGCGTGCAAAGGCCGTATCCCTGCAGTGACAGATCCCTTCTCATCATCTCTGCTCAATTCCCAGGGGCCAACAGTGACCAGTGCCCACCAGGATTCACCCTGGGCCCTCAGCAGCTCTACTGCATTGGTAGGGACCCTTCCTGAGGGGAGCAAGAGGATGGTGAGGGACACCCGTTATGTGGTGCCATCTCCCCAAATCTATCCCCTCTCTGCTTTCCAGATGTTGACGAATGCACTGAGGGGTCCCACGTCTGTCGTTACAACCAACTCTGCCAGAACAGCCCTGGGACGTACCGCTGCACCTGCCCTCCTGGCTACCGCTCGCTGGGGGCCGGCTGGCCCTGCTTGGGTACGAGATAAGATCTCAAAGGGACATGTCCTTGGGCACAGGGTGCCAGACCACGGTAGCTCCCTAGCCCTGCTCTAGCCTCAGTTTCCCCATCCAGCTGCAACCCCCTAGCTGTTTCCTCCACCAGATGTAAACGAGTGCCTGCAGTCTCCTCCACCGTGCGCCTTCAAGTGCCGCAACCTGCGGGGCTCCTACGAGTGCCTGTGCCCTCCGAGCAGCACCCTGCTGCCAGGGGGCAGATGCAGCGCAGCAGGAGGGGATGGAGGGGACACGACAGGCAGCACCCCTCGGGATCGCCTCCTGAGCTGGCTAGGGCCAGGCAGCCGCTTGCGGGGACGCTCCTTCTTCACCCAGCTCGCCCTCCGTCGTGTGGCAAAGGCTGTGGGGCTGGGTGCCAGGGCGCTCTCCTGCCCCAAGGGCTTCATCAAAAGGAATGGTACCTGCGCTGGTGAGTGTGAACAGGGGAAATATTCTTTGCAGGGAGTTTGGAGGCCACTTTGTGCCCAAAAGGCACCTCCTGTGCCTGTTCCTGCCCCATTTCCCATCTTGTTTGTACTCCCATTCATGGAGTTTGGGGTTGGCTGTGCCAGGAAGGGGAGGAGAGGGCCAGGCTGCCCCAAGGCAGTGAAGGGGATGGATGCTTTCTCACTTGCTTTCACCCTTCTTACTCCGCAGACCTTGACGAGTGCCAGATGCTGAACCAGTGCCAGCATGAGTGCAGGAACAGCCTGGGCACCTACCGCTGCGTCTGCCCCCCTGGCTACCGGCTGCTGCCAAACGGGAAGACCTGCCACGGTCAGTGTGGGGTGTCGGGGGGATGCCCTGCCCTGGAGGGTGCCGTGTCCCTCACTGTGTCCTGGACGTCATCCCTTTGGGGCTGCAAGGCTGTCTCCATCCCAGGGGGGGCTGTGTCCAGGCCACCAAGCCTGGGTGCTTTTACCCTGCTGCCTGAGCAGGGTGGGAAAGGTGGGAGAGCCGGGGTTTGAATCCCAGTCTCTGTCCCAGGGCACGTATGCACCCTCAGACCCATCCCCTCTCTGCCCACAGACATAGACGAGTGTGTGGAGGGCACGATCCAGTGTGGCTCGGGTCAGATGTGCTTCAACAGCCGTGGAAGTGCCTGGTGTGTGGATGTGCCGTGCCCAGCTGGGTATCGAAGAAGCTCCAGCCCTGGGTGAGTCCTGCTGTAGGGCTGGGGGTGCCTGTCCCCTACCCTTTCTCCTGTCACCCTGGCTGCTCCTGACCCCCGTGCCCCACTGTGTGTCCTCCCCTGCTCTCACACAGACTCTGCGTTGGCCACTGTGCCCCGGCCTGTGGCTCGGCTGGCCCCCCAACGCTGCAGTACGAGCTGCTCGCCGTGCCCCTCGGCATCGCTGCAGGCCGGGACGTGGTGCACCTCACCCCGAGTGCTGCCCTTCACCACCGCCCCGACTTCAAGCTGCTGGAGAGGGAGCCCGGCAGCCCCTTCACCCTCCGCTCTGAGCGGGGCCGTGGCATCATCTCCACCCTGCGCCCGCTGCGGGACCCTGGCACCCACCGCCTCAAGGTGCAGGCGCTGGCCCCGGGTGGCCGGCGGGCACCCAGCATCTTCCTCATCATCATCTCCGTCTCACCCTACCCCTACTGACACAGCCGAGGGACAGGAGGGGATGCAGGGTCACTTCTCCTGTCCCTCACCTCCCCGCTGCTGCAGGCACATGGCTCAGGGAGAGCTGAGCTTGCACCTTTCCTCTCTCCTCCTGGACACCCCCTTGCTTTCCTCTTCTCCTGCAACTTCTGACTCCACTGCCTTCACCTGGGCCAGTCCCTGACTCAGCAGAGTCCTCTGGGGGACAAGATGTCCCACCAGCCTCTTGCAATCAGGTTTTATTGCATCTCTGCAACAGCAGCACCAGAACAAACACCACTCTGGACGGCCTTGGCCACAATCAGCCTTGAGACAGAGGTAGAGGGGGGATGAGCTGGGTGACAGTGACCAGTAAGGATCCCCCCACGCTGGGGACAGCACAGAGCACCCGGCATTAACCACATATTAAATTGAAATAGCCTTGTGGTCAGGTTTTTTATTCTACTTATTTTCTGTGCACATTTATTTATTTGTGGTTTTGTTCCAAATAAAGGTGTTTTGTGGATAAGTATCAGCCATGCCTGAAGAAAACGGTGTCCTCAGCATGTGGGAGGGGGCTGCACAGGCCCTGGGTTCCTGAGACCTTGGGCACCTCCCTGTGTGGCCTTGGACCATAGAAAGAAGATTGTCTGGTTGTGGCAATGCTGGAGGTCCAACATCCAGCATCTGAAGGTCCAATCCTGCCCCAGCAGCAGGTCCCTTGGTCAGCAAGAGCAGGATTTGGTGCCTCTGCATGTGATGCAGGTGGAGGCTCTTCCCAAAAAAACATTTCCATCCTGCTCCACGGTGCCGGCTGGAGAGATGGGAGGTGCTGGCTCAGAGGACCTGAGCCCAGTCTCCAGGCTGGGGTTGATGATGGTGGCCATCTATCACTAAACCGTGTCCCTCAGCGCCTTGGCCACCCGTCCCTTAAACACCTCCAGGGAAGGTGACTCAACGCCCTCCCTGGGCAGCCTCTGCCAGTGCCCAACGCCCCTTTCCCTGATTTTTTTTTTCCTAATGTTCAACCTGAAATGCCCTGCCCTTTGGCTTAGGGCTTAGGTCTGAACTCCCCTGTGCACCTGGGACAGGGAGAGGTGGTTTGGCCCCATCCTCTCCTGTCCAACTCAGCCTCCCTGGGGTCTGTAGTTCCCGACTTCCAGCTTTGTCTCCTTATGGGGTTTCAAATAAATTCAGCCTTCCCTTGTCGCTGTGCTGGGGGATGAAAGCTGAGCGGTTGCCCCCTGTTTTCTCACCTCTTGGTGTGTGGTCTTGGGATGGGGGGGCCACCCCCTCCGTGCTCTGTGGAGGAGTGGGGGGGGATAAGAGTGACAGCGTGGAGAGCAGCAGTGCAGTGAGCTAGGACCAGGCACAATCTCTATTCCTGCTTGGGGTGCAAGCTGCACCCCCCTTTCCACCCATCCCGGGACGGTGCCCACGGAAGGGACAGCCCTGTGGCAGCTCCGCCTGCCCACGCCAGGGTATAAGGGAGGAGAAGGAGGAGGAGGAGGAGGATGCTCCAAGCACCGGACCAGAGCACTGAGGGCAGCTGAAGAGAGGTGAGTGTAGATACGATACATGGAGGGTTCTTTGCCCTGGGGAACCTGACCCCCTGTCCCTGGTTGTTTCCTCTCCCCTCACCCATGGGTCTCGCCCACCCCTGGATACTGGAGGAGGGTCACTGGTCCCTGCAGAAACTGAGTGAGTGTTCCAGTGCCTTCCCAGCACTGGGAGGTGTATGGCTGTGCAGTTCAGGCACTTCTAGCTCCGTTTTAGAAAGAGGGGGATCGCAAGCGAGTTCAGTTTTCCTGGTGAGGACTCTGGACTTGGCCACCCCAGGGCAGGGAGCTGGAACTTCAACTGGCACCAACTCCTGCCTTTCCTGCTCTGCTCTGGGGATTCTAGAGGGCAGGATGGGACCCCTACAAAGTGGAGGAGCGATGCTGGGGCAAAACCCAGCATGAGCCAGCTCATCCCTGCCTCCCAAATCTGTCCCAGGAACCCCAGGAGAGCTGCCAGACCTGCCTGCCCCGTCCCAACCCGCAGGCAGCACTCACCAGAGCAGTGGCTGATCTTCCTTGTATCAAAGTTTCGAGCTTTTTATTCCCCTCCTCTTTTCTTCTTCTCTTGGTTTTAAAAACAAAAGCACAGTCTTTGCACTAGGCAGAGCAGCCAGAATCTCCCTGGTAAAAAACCTCTGCCCCAGCTCAGACGGAAATTGCTACAGAATAATAATCAGGGCTGAGAAAGTCCCAATGTTCCGCTTTGCTGAGTTTTGTTTGCTTTGATTTATTACCACCTAACGCCAAAACTTCGAGGCTCTCCCTTCCTGAGCAGGCAGGCTTGGCACAAGCCCCGTTTCTGGAGCTGGGAACGTTGGTGGCCCCACGCTGTTCTTGGGTTACAGGATGAATCCTCAAAACAAGGTGCCCGGGGTACCCCCAGCGTCACCTGGGCAGCACGACGTGTCTGAACAGGCAAAAGCTGGAGAGGTTTCCTCTACCCCGTTGCCAGGACACTTGTGAAGCGAGCGTGACTTGTCTCAGAGGTGCTTGTTCAGGCTGGCAGCCACCACAGCAACGCTGACGGCTGCAGAAGGGATGGATTTGGGGGGGGGGTAAAGGATGGAATTTGCCTAGCAAGGAGCTGCAGGTGCAGTGTCATGCTTGGCCTGAGCACTTTCGGGAAATGCAGCTGCCTTCCTGTAAATGCCCTGGTGAGGAAGGGAACAGCTCAGCGTCCCTGGGCAGGGACCCAGCTCAGCACCCCCGCTAGGGAAATGCCAGTTGCACAAGCCTGGGTGCTGCCTGCACAGGCAACCTGACGGGCTCGGGAAAACCAAATTATGCTTCTGGAGCTCTCAGACCCCTTTGTTCTTCAACAAGAAAGCAGAAGCAGGTCAGATCCTGCACTGGAGCCGGCTCCAAGCTATGCCCTGAGAGACACTGGCAGAACGGGGGATGCTGGGATGCACCCCAGCTCATCCTACTCTGAAAGGGGCACGGTGCCTACCCTGCCTGCAGAAGAAACAGGATTGTGCTGACTCTGTAGCAGCAGCATGAAAGTTGCTCGGGACAGGATCTGCTGGCTCTGCTGTCTGCCTTCCCTGGGCAAAGGTTACCTGGTGTTGCCTCCTCTCAGGCCCCTGGGATTCACAACAGGGACCGCAGGGACAACCGCGAGCCCCTTCCTGCAGCGTGATCCTGAGCCCTGAGCTGACGTGTCCATCATCCCCCACTGCTGGCTGAAGTCCTTGATCTCCCTGTCCGAAGGGTGAGTGGCATCCAATTCCCATGCTGGCAGGGCAGCGTAATTAGGACAAAATGCCCATTAAGCATTAATTGGGCTGTGGGGATGCTGCTGAGCACCTCAGCCCTGCAGCAATCACACACCTGGCAGTGCCAGAGAGTGCTTGGGGCCAAGCAGGTGGGTGGCTGCATCCATCTGCTGCTGCAGCTCCTCCACAGCAGGTGCGGGGCTGCAGTATCCTGGATGATGCCCAAGAAGGGCATCGGTCTGGGCACCTGCGTCTGATTCCTGGCCCTCCGGCACCACAGGCTGTGCCAGGATTGCCAGAGCCTGACCCACATGGAGCAAAGGTAGGTGTGAAGCAGCCTTGGTTGGACTCGATGATCTGATGGGTCTTTTCCAACCTGGTAATTCTATGATTCCATGATTCCCTTGGTTCCTTCTATCCCCCAGTGGCTGGCACATAGGGTGTCCTCCCTGGCTGAGAGCCACGGTTTTTCCTCCTGTCCCAGCACTCCCCCCTCTGCTTTTTGCAGCCCAAGGAGGGCTCTTAGTCCACCTGATCCCTCCTGATGCTGCGGCTGACCACAGTCCAACCTGGTGTGCTGCCCATGGACCTGGTCATGCAGGAGCACCTTGTGCCTGACAGCAGCACCACTTGTTGCTCATGAACAAGAGCAGTACTGGGAGCCACTGTTATCAGAAAACTTGTCTTGGCACAAGCTCCTCCACCATGTGCTCTTCTACCTACCCGAGCTGCCGCTGGCCCTGAGTGTTTTGTTTGCTGTGGGCATTACTTCTCGCCTCCTGGTTATTCATCCACTGGATAATCTGTTTGTTTTTCCCAGAATACCCCATCCCTAGGAGAACCCCTTGCTGCCCTCAGCACCCAGCTCAGAGACACTGGGGAGGGTTTTGCAGTTAATGGCTCTGAGCAAGAGCAGGCTGGTGTTTGGGGAAGGGGTTGGGGCCATCGTGAACCCCTTTCTCTTTGCTTTGCCAGCACCATGGCTCAGCCTAAGGGCACGGTGGTCCTCGCCTACAGTGGGGGTCTCGACACCTCCTGCATCCTGGTGTGGCTGAAGGAGCAGGGCTACAATGTCATCGCTTACCTGGTGAGTCCCATGTGGAGTCCACGCCTGGGTGCTGGGGCTGGAGAGGGTGCTGAGCCATGGGGCTGGAGATCTGGGTGGGTGATGGGGTCCTAGGGTGTGCGTGGCTACGGCAGTGACCCTGCTTTCACTGGTTAACCATCACCCAGCCTGGGTGCTGCTCTGCTGAGCTGCCAGCCCTGTGCGGCACAGCCTGTCCCTGCCAGCAAATGACCCTCTGCTAACGAGGGCAGTGCATGGGGGCAGAGCCAAGGGGTTTGGCAGAAGATGCATCTCCAAGATATGTCATCTCAGTGGGGAGAACCCCATCCTGCCTGTCCTGGGTGGCAGTGCCTTGGGTGATGCCTCATGAGAGTTTGGGCTTGTGCTGAGTTTTGTGGTCTCCTTTCAAACTCAGTCTTGTTTTCCACCCTCCTTTCAGGCCAACATAGGGCAGAAGGAAGACTTTGAGGCAGCACGAAAGAAAGCTCTGGCGCTGGGGGCTAAGAAGGTAACTGCATTCCTCCATCCCTCCGAGTGCACAGGGGGTCTGAGCCCCTTCTGCTCGCTGCTGGGACTAAGCCTCGGGATCAACTCATGGCTGGGGTCACTGCAGGGGAGGCCAGTGCCAGCAAGGACTCCCTTTTCCAGAGATTTTGCATCAAAACCTTTTAGCATCATGGAGGCAAAAGGAGCTTTTGCAGTGTTGTCCCCAGTGCCCTAGAGGAGCAGGATCTGCTCCAGCCTCTCTCCCACCAAGGGTCGCTCCATCCTGGCAGGTTTACATCGAGGACATCAGCAAGGAGTTCGTGGAGGAGTTCATCTGGCCGGCCGTGCAGGCCAACGCTCTCTATGAGGACCGATACCTGCTGGGCACCGCGCTGGCCCGACCCTGCATCGCCCGCAAGCTGGTGGAGATCACCCAGAGGGAGGGAGCCCAGTACGTCGCCCACGGGGCTACGGGCAAGGTGAGAAAGGATGGAGGCAGTGGGGCAGGGGTGGCACGGGGTGTGCGGGGCAGACCCAGTCACTCCCTTGACCAGCCTGTGGGTGCTCTTCGGGGAAATGTTTCACCACTTCCTTCTCGCTTCTGGGATTTCTGCGCCCTGGTTTGGTTCCCTGCCAGGAAGGCTCGGGGCACAGTCCAACGCGCTAGTTTTGGCAGCAGCTTTTGAAAAGCTACAACAGACACAGGCTGCCAGGGTCAGCTCCCAGCTGCAGGTCCAAGGGAAGCGGGCTGGGGGTGAGCCAGCATTTCAGGGTGGGATGCAGGTGCCCCTATCCATGTGCCCATCCATGTCCCTTTCCTCATCCCTGTCCCCAAGCCCATCTCTGTCTCCATTCCCATCCCCTTCTCTGTTACCAGACCCATCATTTTCTCTATCCCCATCCCTGTATCTATCCCATTCCTAACCCCATCCCTGTCTCCATCCCCATCCTTATTCATGACTCCATCCTTATCCTCATCTCCATCCCCATCCTTATATCCCCAGGCCCATCCTTATGTCCCCATCCTCATATCCCTCCTTATGTCCCCAGCCCCATCCTTATACCCCCATCTCCATCCCCATCCCCTTTCCATCCCTGTCCCCATCCCTCGCCGCTGACCGCAGGGAGGTCCCTTTGCCGCTAGAGGCAGCCAGAGACCGCGATAAGGATTCTCGGGGCCAGCCCCTGCCCGGGGAGCGAGAATCCTCCACCAGGAGCGTGAGATCTGTGTGATGTGATCCTGGGCCACCTCCCGGGACCTCCAGCTCCTGCCCCCTCCCGGGGCAAGGTGACACTGTCACCAGGAGCCCATCTGGTTCCAGCTCTGGGGCGCCCTTGGGTGCCGTGCATGTGCCCAGGACCTGCTGGATGCCTCCTCCTCTTCGTCCCTGCTCGTAGACTGTGCTCAGCTTAGCCTAGAGGCAAAGGAGAGGTGCCCATCTGGATGGGTCTGGGTGCAAAGGGCTGGATCTGGGGGAGTTAAGGGGGGAGTTAGATCACAGAATCACCAGGTTGGAGAAGACCCACCGGATCATCGAGTCCAACCATTCCCATCAGTCATCAAACCATGTCCCTCAATGCCTCGTCCACCCGCCCCTTAAACCCCTCCAGGGAAGGTGACTCAACCCCCTCCCTGGGCAGCCTCTGACACTGCCCAATGATCCTTTCCATGAAAAATATTTTCCTGATGTCTAGCTTGAACCTCCCCTGGTGGAGTTTGAGGCCATTCCCTCTCGTCCTGTCCCCTGTCACTTGGGAGAAGAGCCCAGCTCCCTCTTCTCCACAACCTCCTCTCAGGTAGTTGCAGAGAGCAATGAGGTCTCCCCTCAGCCTCCTCTTCTCCAGGCTAAATGGCCCCAGCTGCAGACAGGGGCACAATCATAGAATCACTTGGTTGGAAAAGACCCTCAGGATCATCAAGTCCAACCATTCCTATCAACCACTAAACCGTGGCCTTCAGCATGGTAGCCAAGATGACGATGACAGCCAAGGTGATAGATGATGGCCAAGGAACATGCCAGTACTGAGGAGATAGGGCAAAGGGGCAGCTGTGGAGCTTGGGGGGACCTTCATGGCTGAAATAAGTCTTGCAATGGGTTCCGTGCACCCCATCCATCTCACCCATCCCCAGCAGCCACCTCTTGGAAAAATCCCACTCAAGGGGAGCTCCAGAGTACAACCAGCACCAGCCCTCCCCACTGGCAGGGGCACCTCAGTTTCTCCCCTGGCTCTGCCTGCTCCCCAAGCCATTAAGCCGCAGGCAGGGACCGACTGTGGGTAACTCGAGCCGGCTGCGCCCCATCCCCATCTGCGGCATCCCCGCTGCCGGAGCAGATGGACTTGTTTTGGGGCTGTAAGGGAAATGAGTGCTTTGGTGGATGTACTCGCCTGCGTGTAAGAGTCCTCGGGGATTAACCAGCCCGGTTGTAAATGTATCCTCCAGGCCAGGGTGAAGAGGAGAGGAGGGGGGGTCTTTACGCCCCTTGATGCTGGTGGAAAATAGGCTTTGGTGAGGGCGGTTCCCTTGGAAGTGCTAATAACTCCCAGGCTTGATCTTTGCCCCTTCCTGACTACCTGGCCTCATTAGCAGGACCTCATCAGCAAGGGCCAATTAAGATAAAGGATGGTTCAGAGCTATTTAATTATGAGCTACTGCATCCTCCTGGGTGCTGTAGTGCCCTTCTCTTCTCCATGTATTCTCCAATGCTTGTGGTGGAGGAAACACCCAAATCTGAGTTTCTGGTCATTCTGTTTTAAGGAGAGTCACCCCAGGAGAGAATGTGGCTCTTGGATGATTCCAGGGTGATCCGGGCTCCCTCAGAGCTGGGTAAATTTGTTGCATCAGGGATTAATTCACTTGATGCCCAGTTCTATTAGGAGCACCAGGAAAGCTGGGTTTGGATTCAAACCAGCCCTGGAGAGGAAGCAGGTCCTGCCCCCCATTACCATCCCCTCTCTCCACCCACTCTGTGCTGGGGGAACAGAGGAGATAAATGTGTCCTCAGCCTCACACCTTGGAAATTACCAGCCATCCCACCCCAGTGGTATTACTAGGAACAGATGTGACTTCCCTCTTGCGCAGACCCTCAGCCTATGAAGTCCTGGGTGAGGCCAGCAGATGTCCCTCCTGGCTGATGGCTCTCTCAGGGATTTGCAAACACCCTCCTCAGCCGAGGGTCTCTCAAGACGCAGGCTGGGATGCTTTTCCCGGTGGGCATAGGACAGCTGGAGCTGAGACCCCAAGCCATGTCCCCTCTAGCTCTCCGATGGGTTTTCATGGTCCCATCCCAGTGCAGAGCGAGCATCTTCAGAACCAACCCACCTGTTCTGAAGTGACTCCTCAGCATCTCCCCTTCACGTTTCAGGGCAACGACCAGGTTCGGTTCGAGCTCACCTGCTACGCCCTGTGTCCTAACATCAAGGTAAGGGACCTGAAATTGTCCCCTGGGGCCCCGATGCTGGGCTCTGCGCCCCCTCCCCAGCTGGTGGAGAGTTCAGCTTTAACACCGATGCAAGCGGCCGTGCCTCGCTTTAACAAGCTGCCAGCTGTACGGAGCGACGTTTTGGCATTTGAGGGGGCTGTAATGATCCTTAATTGACCTAATTTTACCCCAAACACCATGAGGCCACAGAGGAAATGGCATCAAGGCAGCTGCTGGATAATCGATGCTGCCTGTTTCCCCCTTGCATCTAGTGCCTTGTTAGGGTCAGGAGTTGAGGTTACTCCATCCTCATGCAGGGAGATTCAATTTCAGATGAGGGACTGATATCCCATAGGTCCTGTCTCCCCAGGGTTGTCGGGAGCCCTCTTCTGGGGGGAACCCAAAGGGATACTGAAGGGCAAAGGGAGCCCAAGGGGCTGCAAGGGGGCTGGGGGCTTATTTGTCTCACATTCCTGCCCTCCCATCAGGTCATCGCACCATGGAGGTTACCCGAGTTTTACCAGCGCTTCCCTGGGCGCCGCGAGCTGATGGACTATGCCAAGGTAGGAGCCAGCCTGGGGTGGCTGTGGGATGCTTGAGGTAGCCACAGGATTCTCGAGGTGGCCACAGAATGCTTGAGGTAACAGCAGGAGGCTCAGGGTGGCCGTGGAAAGCTTCTCACAGCATGGCAGTAGCCATGGGGAGCCCTGCATGGCACCCCTGCAGCACCACACAGGAGCCTTCTGGTCAGGGATTTATTTATTTCCCTTTATCTTTTTTTTCCCCTTCCTTTCTTAAAGCCCCATAATTACCTGGCTATTAATTGTAACCCATTTGCCAAGGAAACAGGTCCCAGCTCCCTGACTCGTGCAACAGATAAAGCAAATACGTTTGCCTTTGTTGTCCCTTCCTTTTTGAAGTACAAGTTGCAATAAAACATATTAGAAGTTTTGCATCAGGTTTTTACGTGCCCACCAGGGTACCTTTCTTTTTTAGCGACTTCATGGAAATGCTTGACAACTCGGCTCAATCAATCAAAAGGGAAAAGGCAGCTCTGTGCATAAACCAGAAAATTGCTTCAGTTTTTAAATAGCTGCCGTCGAGGCTGCCTGGGTAATCTCTGGGAAAGCGAAGCGCGGAGCCGGAGGGACACGGTGTGGGGTGAGGAGCCCTCCGAGCCCATTAGGGCCGCCGAGAGTGGCGTGTTGAGGATTGTGTTTGCCATCTGCTGTTGTATTATGAAGGGACGAGTTTACGAGAGCTTTCCATATGTTGCCAAACAAATTGTCAAATAAGGGAGTTATTAAGAGCGCCGCGGTTTTATTATATGGAAAATGGAACATGTGTTTTGGGTTTGGGGTTTTGTTTGGGGTATTATTTTTGTTGTTGTTGTTTGGAGGAGGTTGAAGGGAAATGAAATGGGTTGAAGCCTCATTCAAAGAGAAAAGATTGGGATTGAGGGTTTGTAGTGCCTCTCAGTCTCTCATTACATCCAGCATTAAAAAAAAAAAAGAAGGTTTTCCCTTCATTTTTCACACTCCGGAGAGGGAGATACATGGCCAGGTCCTTTCAGTGCTTGGATGTGGGGAGATAATGCGATGCTGCTTGGGGTTTGGTTGCTGCTGGGGAAGAGGGGGATCTGTGCCATCACAGCACAGCTCTTGCTGTAGATTTTCTGCCTCTGGCAACTGGATCATCCCTGCAACCAGCTGAGGCTGAGATACTTCCATAAGAAAGGTGCTGCTCCAGGATGAGCCGTTGCCATGGGTAGAATGAGGTGGGATGGAGCTCACGGGGGCTGTGCCCTGGAAACTAGATATCTCCTTGGTCATGGCACGTTTGCCCTGCCCGAGGCTGCCTGGGCTTGGAGGATGCCGGAACGTGGGTCTGGACTCAGAGGAGCCCCTTGGAAGTGATAACGTGGGGCAAGGATGTGCCTGGGGAGCATGAGCTTCCTCAGCTGCCAGGAGGAGGCAGAGGGAGAAGAATCATCGAATCACAGAACAACCAGGTTGGAAGAGACCCTCCGATCATCAAGTCCAACCATTCCTATCAAATACTAAACCATGTCCCTCAGCACCTCGTCCACCCATGCCTTAAACACCTCCAGCGATGGGGACTCAAGCACCTTCCTGAGCAGCCTGTTCCAGTGCCCAATGACCCTTTCCGTGAAAATTTTTTTCCTAATATTCCACCATGGCTCATGCCCTTGGCTGATGTCCCTGCTGTGGTGACACTGCGATGGCAGAGCAGCCGGATGATATGTGGGTTGCATGGACACACCGAGGCACGGTGGGAACCTGCAGCTGCTGCTACCTCTCCATCAGCTCCCCTTGGCCAAACCACAGCAGAGACACGGAGACTCAGCATGCTGGCAGGTTGGGCACCGTCCCCACTGGCTCTGGTTGTTAGCTCACCACTGTCGCCTCTCCTGCTAATTCCCCTGCGTGTTCACCTCGTCTTCACAGGCAATTTCCCCCATTGAAATGTCAGTGGATAATTGAGCGTGCCGGTGACCTTGTTAGGGAGCTGGGCTCGGTGCTGTGTGCTGTGCCAGGGAGCCAGCCGGTACGGGGCTGTGTGGCGCTGGGCACGGAGCGCTCGGGGTGCTGGGCTCAAGGGGATATCTGCCACCCATATGCCTGGATCACTGAGTGATGCACAAGGCTGTGGGGACATGTGTGTTGTTCCCTTGTGGCAGAGCATCTATCCAGTTTAGGCTGGAGAACATCATGTGGCCTGGGGACTTCAGTTTCTGTGTCACCTGCCCTTGGTGAGGAGCTCAGCGTGGAGAATGCACCAGCCTGGACCTGGAGCTAGCAAATGGAGAACAGGCCTTATGAGGAACAGCTGAGAGAGCTGGAGGTGTTTAGCCTGGAGAAGAGGAGGCTGAGGGGAGACCTCATTGCTCTCTGCAACTACCTGAGAGGAGGTTGTGGAGAGGAGGGAGCTGGGCTCTTCTCCCAAGGGACAGGGGACAGGACAAGAGGGAATGGCCTCAAGCTCCACCAGGGGAGGTTCAGGCTGAACATTAGGAAAAAATTTTTCATGGGAAGGGTGACTGGTCACTGGAACAGGCTGCCCAGGGAAGCAGTTGAGTCACCTTCCCTTGAGGGGTTTAAGGGCTGGGTGGATGAGGTGCTGAGGGACATGGTTTAGTGATTGATGGGAATGGTTGGACTCGATGGTCTAGTGGGTCTTTTCCAACCTGCTGATTCTATGATTCTATTGAAAGCAGATAATATCTGTGCCAGCATCTCCATCGCTTGGGTGCATGGGGTGCCCTGGGGCCCCATCTCTGCTCATGGTGGGGCTGGAGCATCTGTTCTCATCCCAGCAGCACTGTGTCCCTGATGTTCCCTTTGAGGTGGCCCTCGTAGTGGGAGGTGACATGTTCCGGGGATGTCTACCTTGCTCTGTTTTGGTGGCCGTGGGTTGTGCCTTTGCACTGTCAGGGTTGGTCTAGGCAAGGGGCAGTGCTGGCACCGACTGTCTCTCTCCATGGGTTCACTCAGCCCCACGCCTCTTCTCTCTGCAGAAAAATGGGATCCCGGTGCCGGTGACACCCCAGACACCCTGGAGCATGGATGAAAACCTCATGCACATCAGGTGAGAGGCCGGGAGGGCAGGGAGCTCTTGCAGTGTGAAGTTGTAGAGTCTGCTGCCCCAATCCCTCTATCCTGCTTGGTCAGGACAGTCCTTCTCATCTCCAGAGTCTCAAAAGCTCCAGCCTCCTTTTCTGCCCAGTCCCGCATGGCAGCATCAACATTTTGGGCTTTTCCAAGCCCATCGCTGCTTGTGGAGTTGCTGCTAAAAACCTCTGGAGATCCATAACACACAGTTACCTTCATCCTCATGGGGTGGTGGAAGCGGAATGGTCATCCCACTGGGTTTTGGGATTGCAGGTTGCAGATACTGTAATGACTTCTCTCTCCTTCCCTGCTCTCCACAGCTACGAAGCTGGGATCCTGGAGAACCCCAAGGTAATCGATCACAGCCACCCGGCCAGCGTGGCAGCCACGGGGCCGAGGGCGTCTCATGTATTTGCAGCCTAATCGGAAATTTCACGGCGGGCGGTGTGCGATGGGGAGGCTCTGCCGCCCACCCAGGGCCCTCCACTTCTCCCGGCACGTTAATTGCTGCCGGCATGAATAGGGGAAGGGACCGTTTCAGGGTGGCACTGGGAGAGACAATGTCACGGGGCAGCAATAAAGGAGCAATTAGACAGATGAGGCGCTGGTGGGGTAGTGGGGCTGGTGATGGAATCATAGAATCAGCAGGTTGGAAAAGACCCACCGGATCATCGAGTCCAACCATTCCCATCAATCACTAAACCATGTCCCTCAGCACCTCGTCCACCCGTTCCTTAAACATCTGCAGGGAAGGTGACTCAACCCCCTCCCTAGGCAGCCTGTTCTAGTGCCCAATGAACCTTTCCATGAAATTTTTTTCCGGAGCTGTGGATTCATCCCGAGAAGCCTCCCAGTATTGCTTGAGGTCCGGATTGTGCCTATGGTCCAGCTGCCTGCTGGCCCTGCCTGTGCCATTCACGCTCCAGCAGGCTGAGATGCTCGGTGGCTACTTAAACTATCCATCAGCGCTAATTAGACAATCTAGAGAGAGGAGGGGGAGGCAAGCAGAGAGGGAGAGGAGCGGGCTGGAGCTCAGCAGCCCGCAGCCACCTCGCTGTGGCAGGGCTGGCGTGTGCCTCCTTCATGAAGGTGAGGAAGGAGAAGGTGGAAAGAGGGTCCTGCTCCCCTTCAATGCCCTCCAAAGGGCATCTGCAGGTTGGGTTTTGCAAAGAGCCTTTGGAGAGGGTCTCCTCCTCCTCCAGGAGAGCAGTTGGCATAGGGGTGGATGGGGTTTGATGCCTTTAGTTAAAGCTAACGAGGGACTGACCAGCTCCCCCTTCCTGATCTATGTCTGCAACCCAGCATCTCTCCCCTTGGGGAAGAGGCTCTAGTCCCAAGGCTCTGCCAGTTTGGAAAACGGGGCCGGTTTAGCAGAGCATGGAGAGCAGTGACCCCAACCCCAAGCATCCTCCACTCCGGCATCTCTCCCTGTGCCTGGAGGTGGCTTTCCCGAGCGCATAGTCACCGCTGTCCCCTTCCCCAGCCCCAGAAGCGGTGGCAGGACCCGGGGTGCCAGGCACGGTGAGCTCCCCTCCCCAAGCCCCTGGGACCTGCCAAACGCAAGGATTTGAAAGCAGATGGTTGAGCTATTTTCTGCCTCTGTGAGGCCCGATTGAAGGGCAATGAGGCAGCTAATGCGGAGAAAGATAGAAATTTACTTGCTTTAACTTCATATGGCACTCTGAAAGAGTTCATTCAGTCCCGGGCACAACAATATCAGCCGGATGAATAAACCATTTGCGGCATCGATAGCTCTGCATCATGGTTTACTTCATGGACCATTTGCTTCCAATTTCTTCTCTTCTTGCCCCGTTTTTCTTGCTTCTTTCTTCCCCCCCTCCCTCTTTCCCTTTCCACACCCTCTTCCCTCTTTTTTTTTCCCCCCCCTCTTTTTTTTTTTATCCTCTCTCCCCTTTAAAGATGACATTGCAGGACCAGCCCCCCTGCGGGGAGGGATAAATAGGAGGCATTGATACACTGCAACAAACTATTTGTCATTTGAACTGTGCTTTTAGGAGAGAGAATAAAAAGAGGACAGACTCGCACGGTAATGATGGAATGCAAGCCAAATGTCACTTTTATTTCTATTTAGTTATTTTATTTAATAGGGGTTTTCATAGTTGGCTTGGAAAATTGGAAACTACCTGACTTTGACTTCCAATGTTTAGTAAAGAGTTTTTAATACTTTCCAGTATTTTTTTCCCCTCCCGCCTCTCCCCCCCCCGTCTTTCCTTTTGAACTCAAAGTTTTTCATCATCTCTCGCGGGTTTGTCTAGTTAATAAGTGTGATCAGGGCTAGGAAAGGCCAGACGATGTAAAATTGAAATCCGCAGCCCGTGTAATTTGTACGGGGGAGGCGCGCGTGTGAGCGCCTCTTGTTTAAAACAAGGGACGGGGGCAAAAGGAGAGAAAATGGGAACCCGAGGGTGGGTGTGCTGGAGCGTGTGCTGGGGTAGTTGTGCCTGTGCTCCCTGGACTTGGCTGCGGTTGCTGCTGGGGTGGGCACCGCGGGGTTGGGGATGAAGCGAGGGGGCTCCCCTCAGCTTGGAGGGCAGCAGGGGTGCTTGTAGCCAAGCAGGCTGACCTCAAATATGGCAGGGATCGAGCTTTGCTATTTCCTGAACCAAAAAAATAATAAGTTTTCACTAAAAAGCTTATTTCTCACCTCTTAAAGGTTTAGATTAAAATTTAGCCGGAGAAATTAATTTTCCCTTAAAAAAAAAAAAGCTTAAAATTGTAAAATTTCTATCTTGTCCCTTTTTTTTCTCCTGTCTGGAAAGGAGGAGAAAGGAGAAAAAGCAGAAGTGAACAGGAGAAAAGTTGTGCTTTAGAACGGATTGGAGAGACAGCTGGAGGAATAGACCAGGCTGCAGGGCCCTGGGATGCCAGGACCTCCAGTTCTCAGCAGCTAGTTTTTTTGGGGAAATACCAGTTACCCATCCCTTAAAACACCTGCAGGAGAGGCTCTGTTTGGAGGAACTCTACTCGAGCTGCTTGCACAGGGGAGTTCAGTTGCTGGAGGCTCCTTGGAGTGTGCCCTCCGATCTCTGCCAAGGGCAGCTTTGACCCCACATTGCTCTGTGGGGGCTTCCCCTACCTTTCTAGCACCCTGTGCCTCAGTTTCCCTGCTCTGTGCCTCCTGGAGCTGCACTTTGGTATTGGGAGGGATCTTTTTTAGAGACAGGAGTTTTGCAAATGCTGCTCTGAAAGTGTTTTGGGACCAGCGCACGCAGCCGTGTCATGCGTGAGTGCTGTGGGGGCACGCGAAATTGCAAAGCATTTGCTCTCTGGGACGGAAAGCTTTTTTTGTTTTTGTTTTTATTCTATTTTCACCCCCTGTCTCCTGGCATGCGCTTCAATTGCGGCAAATCATCCCCAGCACCCAAGCTCTGACAGAGATAAGATGCCTCCTTCCTATAAATCTAGGAAAAAAAAATATACATAAAGGTTGATGTGCTCTGAAATGGGTTTTTGCTTTGTTCCTCTATTTTCCCCTGTGTGTATTAACCCCGGGGACACCATGAAAGAGCCGGTGCGCCTGGAGCACCTGCTGGGGTCAGGCCTCCTCATTAGTTTTTTCGGTCAGTGCCGAATGAGCCCGGCCGCGATGCAGGGACCCGCGGGTGCCCTCCCTGCTGCTCGCTGCCGTCGTCCCGCTTTTCCCTGCCTGACTTGCTTCTCCGCAGCCATCCCGCCTCCAGCTGTGGAGGCGTCGGAGGAAAAGATGAGATCAAGTTGAGGGGAAAAATTGGTTGATTCCTCCAACCCCTTTGTTCCCAGCACCCCGGGAAGCGCTTGGTGCTGTGCTGTGCCGGCCCCACACTTTTTGGGATGGGGGGTGCAGACTGTGGGATGGGGGATGCACATGTTGGGATGGGGGTTGCACATCAGGTTTGGGGCTGTTGGAAGGGTTGGTGATGCCAATGCCGCTGACTTTGCCTTTTCTCTTTACCCCCCTTGGCAGAATCAGGCCCCACCTGGGCTCTACACGAAGACCTGTGATCCAGCCACCTCTCCCAACACCCCCGATGTGCTGGAGATCGAGTTTGAGCGGGGTAAGCGCTTCCTTGCAGACAACCCCTCATGTCTCTGCCCCTCAAAACCAAACCCTGCTCCCCAGCTAGGAGCAGGAGATGCAAGTAGCTGGGAGCATCTTGTAGTGGAGGCAGGTGGGGTGAGCTCCAACCACCAGGCATCAGGGCTTGGGATGGTGCTTGCAACACGCTGGGGCTTTGTGAGGTGTGCAGAGGGTCTGGGGAGCTTGCTGGGAGGGGGATCCAAGCCCCTGCCCCAGCTGTTGAGATGCAGTGGGCCCAGGGTCACTCTGCTGCAGGGTGGGACATGGGTGGCTCTGTGGGCATGCAGGGGGTTCCAGCTGGTGTCTCAGACGCAGAGAAGCTCCAGCAGGATCTGCAGGGCTGTTACTGTCGCATGAAGGAGACTGGGACACCCTATTCCATCCCCAGAGCTCAGCCCCAGAGTTATCCCCTTGCTTGCCCAGAGCAGTGGTGGCTGCCTCATCCCTGGAGGTGTTCAAGGCCAGGTTGGATGGAGCTTGGAGCTCCTGATCCAGTCGGAGGTGTCCCTGCCCATGGCAGAGGGGTTAGAACTGGATGGGCTTTAAGGTCCCTTCCAACCCAAACCATTTGATGATTCTATCACCCAGAGAGCAGGCACAGTGCAGCTTCTCCCACCTCTGCCACCCATGGGCATCCCCAGGCCACCATCCCAGCAGCAGCAGCGAGCCCAGACTGCTCTGGGGAGACCCTGCTTGGAGCAGGCACCACCTCCCCTCATCCCCCCCGCTGCTGCCAGCATCCCTGTTCTATTCGAATGATCCCCACCCCCCTCCAAGCATCAGCCCCCACCTCCAGCATCCTATTCAGCCCCTAGTTAATTTATTTGAAGTTTTAATCTAATTATTAACTATTTTCAAGGCTAAGCAGCTTTCACCAACAACAGCCCCGACAACTTCGGCTCTCTGCCGAGCGGACCCCGGCCAATACCCCATCAGAGGATGCGAATAGAAAAAGCTGGGGCGAGGGGAGGGCGCCGAGGGGGGGCCCGCGCCGAGAAGCAGCTTAAGGTTCATTATTGCCGCGAGTTACATTTAATAGCAATTTACAACTGAGTTTATAAACCCCTGGAAAATAGGGGGTTTAAGGGAGGGTTGAGGAAGGGGGGGGGGGAACCTGACAGCCCCCATCACTAAGACAGGGCACCTCAATAATAAAGACTAGAAAGGGAGGCTTTGAGTCTGATTGGCAACTGATAGTGCGTTAAATGGTAATGAGGAGGGCAGATGGAGGGGGGATTAGCCTCCAACTCCGCACCGCTTTTCTTTGTGGGCCCCGCAGCCCCCTTGTCAGCTTCCTAATACATTTATTGCTCATTTCACACCGCTAAAGAAAAATGCCTCTTTCTATTCAGCATCACCCCCCCTACCCCTTGCCCGCTCCGCTTCTACCCAACACCCTTAATTTTTTTTTTAAGGGGGAAAAAAGAGTTAAAAAAAAAAAACCCCGCCACATAAAAGGTGCAATAATTAATTCATGGCGGGGAGCACCCCGCCGCGGGGTGCGTGTGCGTGCGTGTGCGAGCAGCCGTGCCCCGGCGTGGGGGTCCCCTCCAAACACCCCCTTGTGCTGCCTGGGGACGTGGGGGGAGACATTTGTCACCACCCCCTCCCCTACAAGGGCTGGTGGGACAGAAGGTGCTGTGCCATAAGACAATTGCTGAGCGTGAAATTCAATTAGTTAAGGGCCTGGTTGCAATTTCACAGGCCCTAAAAAAGAGAGAGGGAGAGGAGAGCGGGGGCGACGTTTTTATGGCTCTTTTTATTTATTTATTTCGCTTCTCTCCCGAGGTGGGTCCCCCTCCCCTCGCCTCCCCCCAGCACCAGCTTGGATATGCCTTTTTAAGAAGTTATTTAGAGTTCATATCTGTCACATCTATTTAACGCCTGCGGGGTGACGTTCCGGGGGGATCCTGACACCGGCTGATCCTGCCCGTCCTCCCTCCCTGCCTCCGCAGGTGTCCCCGTGAAGGTCACCAACACCGCGGATGGAGCCACTCGTTGCTCAGCCTTGGAGCTCTTCGTGTACCTGAATGACGTTGCGTAAGTACCGTGCTGTCATAGAGTTTCAGCATAGAATATTTTGGGTTGGAAGGGCACTCAAAGCCCGTCCAGTTCCAATCCCCTGCCCATGGGGCATCTTCTTCTGGATCCGATAGCTCCGAGCCCCATCCAACCTGACCTTGAACACCTCCAGGGATGGGGCAACCACCACTTCTCTGGGCAATCTGGGCCTTCCCATCCTCACAAGAAAGCATTTAGTCCTAAAACCTCATCTCAATCTCCTCTCTTTAAGCTCCAAACTGCTCCCCCTCATCCTATCGCTATACTTGCTGATAAAGAGCCTCTTGTCTCTGGCTGGCAGCAGGGACAAGGGCAGCATCCGCGGGGTCCCCAGGGTGGGATGGAAGCAGGATGATGGCAGCAAGCACGTCCCAGTGTGCCCAGGGATGGTGCTCAGCAGCGTAAGGATGGGATGGGTCCCAGTTGTGCCACTCGTGCCAGGAAACAGAGCTGAGATCCATGGCCAGGAGCAAGGGGGTATTTAGGGTTCTTCTCCCTGTGCATGAAGAGGGATAAAAAGTCTTATTAAAGCCGTCTGCATTTACTGTGTGCCTGAGCTGTGCAGTTGGGTGAGGGCTACTCTGCCTGCAGGGGATACTTTGCCCCTGGTTGCTTCTCCAGGGGCCTCAGTGTCCCTTCTAGGTGGAGAGTCAACTTTTTTGATGCAACTTTTTTGACCTGCTGGTCTCGTCCATGACCTTGTCTCCCCTCTGCCTCCACAGCAATAGCTCCTGTGTGGTTTCCTCATTACTCTCATTGCTCTTTACAACTACCTGAAAGGAGGTTGTGGAGAGGAGGGAGCTGGCCTTTCCTCCCAAGTGACAAGGGACAGGGTGAGTGGGAATGGCCTCAAGCTCCAACAGGTGGAAAAAAATTTTCACAGAAAGGGTGATTGGTCACTGGCAGAGGCTGCCCAGGGAGGGGGTTGATTCACCTTCCCTCGAGGTGTTTAAGGGACAGGTGGATGAGGTGCAGAGGGACATGGTTTAGTGTTTGATAGGAATGGTTGGACTCGATGAGCCGGTGGGTCTTTTCCTACCTGGTGATTCTATGATTCTATGATTCCTGCCCTGTGCCATCCCATGCTCACTTTCTGCTGCCACCGAGCAAAACCATCCCCAAGATCTTGCCCAAAAACATGGCAGCACCCATGAGGGCACCCGCTCCTCCTGCCCTGTGCCAAGTGCCACCCAGTCCCTGGCCATCCTCCTTTGTGCCCCTGCCTTTGTCCTCCACCCTGGTGCTGAACGGGAATGAACTTTTCCATGTAGTTTGCTTTTTAAATGTTAATTAAGTGGTTTTAAAATGACTTCAGCCATCGGGAATACAGCTGCTGGCCTGTCCCCTTGCCTGGTTTATTTTCCAGTTGCCCAAGAGCAAACGCTGGCTGCAGCACTGACAGCCCCGGCAGCAAACAAGGGTGGGAAGGCCAGTGGTAGAGCAAAGAGAAGGGGAATGGGAGAGAAAATCTACCTCCTTGCCACCTGTCCTATCTAGAAGTCACTACTGATGGTCACCAATGGTGCCACTTAGGGTTTGTCCCCCAGTGTTGTCCCCGCTCAATGTGCTGCTGTGGGGCTGGGGCTACTGCAACCTCCCTTCTCCTTGCCAGGGGCAAGCACGGCGTTGGACGCATTGACATCGTGGAGAACCGCTTCGTGGGGATGAAGTCCAGAGGTGAGTCGTCACCTGCCAGTGATGCCATCCCTGGATCAGGGTCTCCAAGCCCCATCCAACCTGGTCTTGAGCACCTCCAGGGATGGGGCAGCCACCACTTCCCTGGATAACCTGTTCCAGTGTCTCACCACCCTTGTAGGAAAACATTTCTTCCTAACATCTCATCTCAATCTCTCCTCTTTCAACATAAAACTGTTCCCCCTTGTCCTATTCCTACTCTCCCTGATCCAGAGCATCTTCCCAGCTTTCCTGTATCCCCTTTGAGAACTGGAAGGCTGCTCTCAGGTCTAAGAAACTAAGTAATGAAGTGGCTTATTATCATTTCCTATCTCCTTACCCCCACTTTTTTGTTTTATATCTTGTTCATAACTAATTAGATCTTTAAACTTGCCCTCTGTGCACAGCAGCAACAAATGTTTTGATAAGAGCCAGCCCACAGTTTCCCTCCCCACCGCAGGGCACCAGCCCCTTTGCAAGAGCGTCAGCCACAAACAGCGAGAAACAAAACCCCAAATCATTTGAGCTGTGTTTGAATAATCAAATTAAAACTGAAAGGGAAGGGAAAAAGAAACCCCAACCCCAAACCGCACAGACCAGCCTGCGCATTTGCATGCAGGGTGCTGAGTAATTTGTCAAAATCTATTTTATTTTTTTAAGAGCCGCTGACACGCTCTAGTGACCCTTCCAGCATTTAATAATTTCTCTAAACCCCATTTAACTGTCATGCCTGTCTCCAGCGTGACATCGCCAAGCGATCGCTGCCGTGTTTGTGTGCTGGCAGATGCAGGAGGATGGGGGCTTTCTGAGGACAGCGGGGGGTGGACAAGACCTTGGGGGTTGGTTTTCCCCCTTGCTTTGAGTGGGATCCTGCCCCCAGTTTTTCTCCTTGGGATCAGCAGGAACCTCACCAAGAGGTGATCTGCAGGGGAGATGGAGAGATGGGGTGGCAGAGGGCTGGAGTCAGAGGGTTCTGGGGTGCAGGGCAGCTCAGGGTGTCCCCATCACCGCTGTGCAGGAGCAGTTTGGTGTTGGGGTCAACAGGGAAAGAGATAGAACCTGAGACCTCAGGTGATAGGAGATGGTCCCTTAAATCCCAGTGGCCCAGGGTTCTGCAGTTCCTCAAGATGAGGCAGGGACCCCTTTGGACCCTAAATGGTGTTAGGGTCAACAGGGAAAGAAATAGAACCTAAGCTCTTGGGTGATAGGAGATGATCCCTTAAATCCCCCGTCCCAGGGTTCTGTGGTTCCTCAAGATGACAGAGGAACCCCTTCACCCCACAGAACTGTGCTCTGAAAGGGAAACTGAGGCACGAGCAGTACAGCAAGTGCCCGCCACGACCACAGAGGTGGCAGCAAAAGCTCCAGGTGCCTCCTCTCCATCACCTCCTGAACCTGGGAAGTGGGAAGGGAAAAATTCATTTGCATTGATTTTTACTAAGCTCCTAATTGAACTTCGTTAAGGCCTAATGGGTGAAGGGTGAGCCGAGCGTGCCTGCGCCAGCCTTTTAAGCCCTATTAACTCAATTTTGCCATATTTGTTTTAGTGGGAGGAGGGTGGGTAATTATGGGGTGCCGGGGAGCAGTGCTGCAGCTAGCTGGGGGGGCCAGGGCTCAGCCGGGGGCTCTTGGCTGCGAGCGGGAGCACGGCCCTGCCTCTCCTGCCTTTTCACATCCTCATTATCAAATTATCTTTTTAACTCCGAAGGGGGGCTAATTAAGTGAAGTAAATGAAATCAGTGGGGAGGAAGGAGGGGATGGCTGCTTCCAAAAAAGCTCAGCGCTGCCTTCGGCTGAGGCTTTTCCTCCCCCTGCTCTCTCCTTCCTTTTCCTCCCCTCCATGCGCTGAGCAGATGGAGGAAGAAAGTGGAAAAACCCTTCACTGCAATGAATCCAGACCAGACCATGCTCAGCTTCAGCCCTGGGGCAGCAGGAGAAATTTAGGCAGCAGCTTCCCATGGGCAGCATCACCCTCCTCTTCCCCTTGGGAAGCCTCCCCATCCCATCCCATCCCATCCCATCCCATCCATGTTGTCAGGAGTGACAGCTCGCACTCAACGCAGCAAAATTTCTCGGGTGGAGGTGAACTGACAGCCGAGGTTACAAATTAGAAAATTTTAAGCAGCAGCAGCTGTCTCCTTGGCTGCCCCCCCACACTCCCCCCACTCCCAGCTCCAGTCCCCCCCTTCCCCAGCAGTAATTATGGGGTGACTGAAGCTTCACCAGGCTGCAGCGCTGACACCTCTGTCTTTTTCCTGTAAACACGGGGAGATGAAAATAGACACTTGGAGATGCTGCGAGTGTCAGTTTGAAGGTGCCTCTTGTCTCCTCGGCTGTCAGCTCCTCTCCACCCTGGCTGTCAGGCTCCGGTCCCCCGTCCTCTATCATCAGGTCGAATGGGATGGGCAGTAGATGAGGGTCAAGGCATGAACCCAAACCTTTGCTCAGCCCAAGTTGGCTTTACTGCCTCCTAAGGGGAAGGAAAGGGGGATATTGCATTAGCAGCAGGCTTGGTTTTGCTGTCAATGTCTGAAAGGGGCATCCAGCAGCCCTCTGTGCCACCACATGCCCATGAGTACGGCTGGGGTTTGGTGTTAACTTGGCTTGTCTCCTCCTGCAGCCTCATAGGATGGGTTTTTGGTGAGCACCTCATGACCTACCCCAGGCACCAGGCTGCAACATCACGGGGGTGGACTGAGAGGGACGGAATGGCTCTCCTTTAGGATGGAGACCCATCTTGATCCTGTAGGATAGTGGCCTGGTGCAAAAATCATAGAATCATAGAAGCACCAGGTTGGAAAATACCCACCAGATCATCGAGTCCAACCATTCCCATCAATCTCTAAACCATGTCCCTCAGCACCTCATCCACCTGTGCCTTACACACCTCCAGGGAAGGTAACTCAACTACCTCCCTGGGCAGCCTGTTCCAGTGCCCAATGACTCTTCTTGTTAAAAAAATTTTTCCTAATGTCCAGGCTAAACCTCCCCTGGTGGAGCTCGAGGCCATTCCCTCTCGTCCTGTCCTCTGTCACTTGGGAGAAGAGCCCAGCTCCCTCCTCTCCACAGCTTCCTCTCAGGTAGTTGCAGAGAACAATGAGGTCTCCCCTCAGCCTCCTCTTCTCCAGGCTAAACACCCCCAGCTCTCTCAGCCGTTCCTCATAAGGCCTGTTCTCCAGCCCCTTCACCATCTTCGTTGCTCTTCTCTGGACTTGCTCCAGAGCCTCAACATCCTTCTTGTGGTGAGGGGCCCAGAACTGAACACAGGATTCATGTTTAAACCCCAAATAAAAATGTTACTCGGCAAAAAGCCCCAAGCAGCTGAAACAAAGGGAGCAGCTCACCCATGGTGTTAGCCCCCATGGCTAAAATCATTAAGCTTCCCTCCATCCCTCGCTCTAGTGCAATGGTGGGGGCAGAAAGGGACAGGGGAAGGGGGCTGCCAGCCCCAAATGGGGTTGTCCTCCCAGCCCCCAGGTAGCCTCATCGCTTCGCAGTGGATGCGCAGGGCTCTTTCTCACCAGCCGTGAGGAGAGGAGGGTATTTCAGGCCCTCTGCTCCCTGTGCCTGTGCCCCGCGTCGTTCCTTTAATTACAGGTTTTCAGCCGCAGACCGTTGGGCATGGATCGGTGGGGGGATCGGTTCCCAAACCCTGTCATTTAGCCTCGTCAGAGTGCCTCTTCAAAGAGGGGAATCTAGAAATTTTCTCCGCAAGGTGCGGAGTGGACTGTCTCAGCCCCAGCATGAATATAATGACAGATGCATTTTACAGCAAGCTGGGACTGAATGCGCTCGACCACGGCTCCTTCTGTCAGCCAAGTCATTATTTTTTGTCATTTGCTGACAGTTTTGGTCTCATTCGTTTCTTTCTCTTTTTCTGCTTTTCCCCCTGCCTGGAAAAATGGGTAGGTATCTATGAGACCCCAGCGGGGACGATCCTATACCACGCGCATTTAGATATCGAGGCCTTCACCATGGACCGGGAAGTACGGAAAATCAAGCAGGGGCTCGCCTCGAAATTCTCCGAGCTGGTGTACAATGGTATGTATGGTCCTTCTGCCTGGCCCTGCTGCTGCAGCATCCTCCCAGCCCTCCTCATCCTCTGCTACAGACGGCTGCAGGTCCTGCTGGTACCTGTGCTCCAGGCTATAAAATTCAGGTGTGGGATTTCGAGGCTACTCATGGAGGGAAAGCTGGGTTTGCTCGCACCGAGCTCAATCCCGCGCTTTGTTTTGGTGCTGAAAGGGCTTCACACCTGCCTTCAGGAGGAATCGCCGCCTTCCACAAGGCTTGGCAGGAGATGCTCCTGGCATCTCTCCCAGCCCAGTGCTAACACTTTGCCCCGTCCAGCACACTTGGATGCCTCCCAGGCTGTAACTCACCATCCCTTTGTCCTCCTCACATCACCTTTCCCCAGCTTTGCCCCCTATCTGGAGCACACTGGGATCTGGGGGGGTGGAAGCACCCAAGCTCCTGGCACAGCCACCCCCGCCATGGGGTTTGAAGCCAGGAGACATCTCCCTACACCCTGGCTGCCAGGGTGTGGGGGGCTGCAGGAGGGGATGGAGGGTCCTGGCTGTGCTATGCGATGTGCAGCCCACACAGCGGCACTGCTCACCGGGGGCTGCAGGAGGGGCTTCCAGAGATCTGGATGAGGACAGGAATGCTGGGAGCTCTGTGGACAAGGGGATACTGGCTTGCACCCCCAGTTAGGGACAGAAACAAAGATCTTTGCCTTTCCTCCTGTGATGCACCCAGCGGTGTCAGCTTGGAGGTTGCTCAGCCTCCCGCATGGGTTGAGTTTGAGGGGTCTCAGCTCGGTCCTGTCATGTAGCTGGGGTGGGTGTTGTGCGGAACAGCCAGCTGGAAGGAAACAGCTGCCCCTGGAGGGGCTGGGAATGGCATCCCTGGGACACAGCCCGTGGATCAACCCTGACTCAGTCACTAAGGGCAAGGAAGCAGAATTAGCCCAAGATGTCATAGGTGACAGTGATGTGTCCCCACGGCCCAGCTCTTCCTCCTCTGCCCCGTTCAGAGCTGTCATCCCTGGAGACCCCACACCAGGGAGATTTCCTGCCCCTGGTTCAAACGACATTTTTTTTCTTTCACATTTCCTGATTTCTCAGCCTCTCATCACTTTTCGGGCATTGCTCACTCACTGTGAAGGCTGGGATAATTCCCAGTGCATCTGCCATGGGAATAACCTGACTCAGAGAGCTCAGGCTTTGGGCTTGAGGAGCAGATCCAGTGGTATTGGGTCAGGCTGTCTGCTCCTCTGAGGTTTCTGATGCATTTGCTCATCCTCAGCACCTTCTCTGAGGACGTTCCTCTCTCTGTCTTCCTCACATTTGATGCTCAAGCCCCTTCGAGGATGACACTGTATTTTAGGTGCTCAGCAGGTCTGCAGAAGTCTCAATTGCCTTCCCCTTGAATCACAGCCCTTGCCTTAATTCACCACCTCTGGCTGTTTTTATTAGACTTTGTCCTGGGCTGGCTTTATTTAGACCTGTTTTTTTTTTTTAGTTTAAGCATAAACCTGTGTGTTTATTTCTAACCACTTACTTGTTGAGAAACCACAAGCTTAAAGAGACACCTGGGGATTTGGCCTGCTTCTCCCTCCCCAGCTCTGCAGCGAAGTCTGATGTTCCTCTGGCTACAGATGCTGAATCCTTGGGTATTATCAACCCGGCTCTGGGTTTTCCTGGCAGCCCAGCCTGAACCCAAGGCAAAACCCCAACAGGGTGCAGACAGCACCCGTGGGTCTCCTGCCAGAGGCCAGGTTTTCAAGCTCCCCTTCCTTTAACACTTCATTATTGCAACCAGTCCCTGATTTTAGGAGAACTGGTGTTTATCTTCCCCTTGTCCCCATTGATCCCATTGTGGACAGGTGGCTTTGAAGCCAGCTCCCGTCCCAGCAGGTACGGCCAGGTGCGGAAATGCCATTGTCCCCCTGCCCTCTCCGTGATTAGGGCAGGATCACGGTTACAAGGCAGGAAGGTCATTAAGGGGGGGTCGCTTCCAGTTGGGAATGCGTCTGCAGTGGGGGGTGAGGAGGGAGGGGGATGCATCCTTGCACCTGGAGCTGTCAGAGGTGGGGTTTAAGCAGCTGGTTATTATTTTAATGTGTCTCGGGTTTATTTTTATGGGGATGTAACAGCCCTACCTCAATCCTGCTGCTTGAATTGTACTTGGAAGGTGCTTACCAAAAAGAGAAATGTGTTTGCCTGGAGCTGGGGTCCCTGCCTGCATGGGGGAAGGGGTCCTGAACCCCTTGGCTGTGCCCCAGTGGGTAAGGGAGATGGTTTTGGTGCTGGGAGGTTGCAGGGCTTTAATGCTGAGCCTCAGAGCAGGGCCATGCAGGTCCCAGGGACAAGGCTGCAGGATAAGGCCCCGCCAAGCAACAAAAGAAATTGTTTGTTTCTTTAATGGTTTCAGCCAGGGAGCCCAGCTGGGAAGGGAAAGGTGAGAGGGCACCGGTGTGCGGCCAAGCGGCAGGGCGATGGGAGAGATAAAACCTGGGGATGACCGGAGGGTGGTGAATGGGCTCTTTCTCTCTCTCTGCCTCTATCTCTTTCTCCATCTCCCAGGCTTTATCCCAGGTTTAGAAGGGCTCCCTGGCTAATTACCTGGCTTAGGGACAGGAGGGGGCATGGGTTTGGTGGCCCCAGTGGATGGCAACACCAACAGCTTCTCCTGCAGGATGCATTTTGGGGGCTTCGGTGTGACTACTCATCACCCCAGGTCCCAGCTGGGGCTTCATCCCATCTGCCAGGGACTTGGGGTGCCAGGAGGGGGGAGAAGCGCGTGCTGAGGTCATGGTGAGATGGAGCCTCTGGGCCACTTGGGCCACTGCTGGCTCATGGTCAGTCGCTGTCAACCAAGCTCCCCTGGCTCTGACTTTCAGGGCTTCGCCAGGGGATGCCACCCATCACAGGCACCCCTGTGGCACCCCAGCTGTCCCAAGTCCCCACTAACACTACCTCCTGCCCACAGGCTTCTGGCACAGCCCCGAGTGTGAGTTCCTCCGACACTGCATCAGGCGCTCGCAGGAGGCCGTGGTGGGCACCGTGCGCCTCTCGGTCTTCAAGGGCCAGGTCTACATCCTGGGCAGGGAGTCCCCGCAGTCGCTCTACAACGAGGAGCTGGTGAGGTGAGTGAGGCTTGGAGGGCCAGGGTGGGCAGGGGTGGTGGCACTGAGCATCCCATCCCACCCTATCCTGTCACACCCCATCCCACCACACTCCATCCCCAGAGGCACTGGTGATGCTGTCATAGAGTCATAGAGTCACCAGGTTGGAAAAGACTCACCGGATCATCGAGTCCAACCATTCCTATCAAGCACTAAACCATGTCCTCCCAGCCAAGCACCCGGCCAAAGCACAAGTCATGTTTTTAAGTCAATATTACTTTTTTTTCCTCTGTCTTTTCCCTTTTCTTCACATTGTTTTCCCTCTGGCTCGCTCGCTCACTCCCCCCAAGCCCTCCCTCAACCCCTTTCAATCTCTCTAAACACTTTATAAGCCATAAATACACCCGAATGAGTTTAGATCAGTCGGAGTAAATGTCAAATTATCTTCTCTCTTTCTCTTCTCTGGCTTTTTTTCCCCCCTTCCCTCCCTCTCAAAATCAACAGCTCCTAATAATCCGTCCCAACCCTTCATTATGCTTCGCACTCTCACTTGGAGAGATTAAATGAATAAAGTATTAAAAAAAAAATGAAGGAAGGAAAAAAAGGAGGATGGAGGGGGGTGGGACGGAGGAAAAAGAGAGAGGGAGAGAAAAGCAGGGGCACTTATTCTCCCTGCGTCTCCAACCATTTTCCTTTTCTTTTTGATTTCTACATCGCTGGTTTGAAAGCCTTTGAGTGACGGCGTCACAGGAACCCGAGAGAAAGCTGTGAGAGGCAGAGCTGTGTGGAAATGCCTCTGCACAGTAGGTAGAAAGTAACGTAATTATAGAGCAGGTCAGAACCACTCGAATGAGCAAAAATAAAAGCACAGAGGTTTTTCTGTAGCCCGTCAGGGGAGGTAAAATCATTGTAAACTCTTTCTTTTTTTTTTCTCCTTCTTTATTTCCCCTCTCTTCCTCCTTTAAGGTTTGTGGTTTCTGGGAAATGAGCCGTGTGTTTTGGGGATGTTGGAATCAGAGTTGGGATTTGGTGTGGGGCTGCTGGTTTGGGGAGGGGGATGCGCTCCGTCTTGCGTCAAGGCACTGGCTGCTGTGGCCGTAAGCCTCATCAGTGCCGGGACATCTGACCCCTGCCCAGGACCCTGTCCCATGCCCTGGAGCAATGTCCCCTCCCAAGACCTTGTCCAAGCCCCAGGGCAATGCCCCTGCCTGGCATCAACAGCTCTGGGGCAGAGGGAGCATCCCTGCTTCAATACAAGAGCTCAGGGAGGGAGAGTGGTGATGCACACGAAGAGCCACAGAGGCAAATTTGAAGTCGTGTTTCTAGCAGGGTCTGAGGAGCCCAGGAACAGCCATCGGGGTGGTTCCTGTGGCTCTGCTGCTCCTCCTGGGCTGGCTTCCCTGCTCCAAGCCCCTCACAGCTGAGGAGAGGCAGCAGCGGGCACCAGCCCTGGGGAGCAACCAGCTCCAGGGTCCACTGCATTGTCTCCATTCCCAAGAGGCAGTCCCAAGACCCCCCCTAGGATGCCCCAAGACCCCCCTAGGATGCCCCATCCCACTAACAGTGCCTTCTCTCCGTAGCATGAATGTGCAAGGGGACTACGAGCCCGCTGACGCTACTGGCTTCATCAACATCAACTCCCTGAGGTCTGTGAGGGTCACAGGGGGAGAAGCCCCCAGAATCCCCGGGTCCCTCCCTGGCTATGATGGGCATGCAGCCTCCTTCCTCCTGAGGCTCTGGGGTGCACCGAGGCCTCCCACTAACCTCTGCCAAGCGCCAGGGTGCAAGCAGCGTCCCCCCAGCACCATCCCTACCTAATTACACCCTTTCTCAGGACAGCCAGTCTCATTATTTTACTTATTTCTCAGACCTCGCCATGCTCCCCCCACCCCTCCCAACTCCGGGGCTGTAAAACACGCTGCATTTACATAATGGGCTCTTAATTTTTCCATCGCCTGTTAACTGCTTTGTTCTCCCCGATCTGCCATATCCCCCCACCCCTCTAAGATAAATTAATTACATTATCTCGTGGAAAAAAAAATATAATTAAACTGTACAGGCCTTAACAAACGCCTGCTCTTCACGCCCCCTCATTCTGCTTAAATTAATTGAAAGGAAATGTGTGTTATTACTGTTAATTTACAATTAATTTTTTTTTTAAATCCGGTTTCCAGGCTGAAGGAATATCATCGTCTCCAGAGCAAGGTCACCGTAAAGCAGAATGAATAGCAATCAATCGCGTGCACACACGAGCCTCCTGCTCCCCTTTCTAATTTCTCTAAGAACTAGCACTAATTGTGGTGGTAATTTGTAATTGTAACTCGTCTCCACGGAGTCACGAAGGAGGTGATGGCTTTGTTACGGGGCGGCAAGTGAAATGCAGTCATTAAAAAAAAAAAAA
>WAAB01014091.1:22629-37470 GCA_013389865.1 Piaya cayana | reverse complement strand
GCCTGAAGACATCAAGTTTTTGCCAGTTCCTATATCTGAGTGCTTGGATATTCCTTATTTATGCCAGGAACAGAAAGGGTAATTACTTGGGTTACAAAACCTTTAGAGGTCCGGATAATCATAGAATCATAGAACAACCACATTGGAAGAGACTCACCGGATCATCAAGTCCAGCCATTCCTATCAATCACTAAACCATGTCCCTCAGCACCTCGTCCACCTGTCCCTTAAACACCTCCAGGGAACGTGAATCAACCACCTCCCTGGGCAGCCTCTGCCAGTGCCCAATGACCCTTTCTGTGAAAAATGTTCAACCCTTCTTCTCTGCCCCTACAGTAGTTTACTGGGGGCAACTTTCTACAGGAGAAAAGCTTTTGAATTTTGGTGTTTTTTTCTATTTAAACAAAGACAATTTGAAAGTCAGCCTTTTCTCTTCAAAATGTGGTTCTAGAACATGAATTTTCTAGCAGTAACTTCCTCTGGAGCAAGCTTCCAGGCTGTGAGCATACCACAAAATAATCTGAGTGGTGTACAAATTAATTCAAGTCTCAAAATCAGAATTGCACATACTGAACCCAGTAAAACTAGCAAGCTCTGAAAGAGTGAATCTAGCCTTCTTTCAGTTTAGTTTTTTGGTATGAAAATGATTTTGCACTCAGATTACTGGGTTTTTTTAATGCTACTCCCTCCTTATTGTTTTACAGCTTTCTCTGACGCAGAGCGACATCAGCCATATTGGCTCCATGAAAGTCGAAGGCATCGTTCACCCTACAACTGCTGAAATAGACCTCAAGGAGGAAATAGGTGAGGCTCTGCTACACGCAGAAAACAACAGATCTAGAGTTGGGACAGTAGCTGGTCTTCTAGCTGCCTGATGAGATCACATCCTGTTTCATCTGAATCTTCCCCAGGCCATAAAATATCACTTACAACACTTCTGACNGGCTCTGCTACACGCAGAAAACAACAGATCTAGAGTTGGGACAGTAGCTGGTCTTCTAGCTGCCTGATGAGATCACATCCTGTTTCATCTGAATCTTCCCAGGCCATAAAATATCACAACACTTCTGAAAATCAGGCTGGATCTGACTAATTAGAACAGGCTAATTGCTAATTTATCTGTTTTTAAAAATGCCTTATGACATTCAAACCACAGATAGTTTATTGAAGCACATAAGCAGCAAAGGTGTAAGTAATCATTATTGCAGTCTTTATTGGATTCTTTCTCATTTGCCTCTGAAGATTCCATGGCAAAAAATTTATATTAGTAGCACTTCTAATTATGCTTTTCATTTTAGGATTTAACATACTTTAGAAATACTCATGTACAAAGCCTTATACTGCTCATGTGAAATAAGGAATTATTATTACTGCTGGTGTGTAAGTATGGAAATTGAGGCAAGAGGGATGTAAAAAAGATATTCGGTCAGTCATGTGGAGAGCCACAGGATCTTGTAGCAGGCTTTTGGGTCATTGTTCTGCACAATCAGTTGTCAAGACCTTCACTGGCATCCCAGCTGTATTTATTTCAGAAAGTAGTAGAGTTGACTGTTGGGTTGACTTTGAAGGCTGAAAACCTGAGTCCTGAAAATCCCACTCTTCACTTCCTTAGCCAGAAAACAGAGTAAGATAGCATTCTTGCAGATAATTATATCAAAGTGATTTCCAGAAATAACATACAGGGGTTTTCAAAACCAATTAAAAGTAAACTTTGTGGCTGGATAAAGTGGGAAATGCAAACATCAGCTGCTGCTGGNTAGCCAGAAAACAGAGTAAGATAGCATTCTTGCAGATAATTATATCAAAGTGATTTCCAGAAAAAAACATACTGGAAGTAAACTTTGTCTGTGGCTGGATAAAGTGGGAAACGCAACCATCAGCTGCTGCTGATAGTGGAAAACAATAATATGTGGCCATTGTTCTTATAAATAATGTGGAGTTGTTTTCTTATGCTGATGCTTAGAAGTCAAGGCCGTTTGCTCTGTGTCCTTGCAGGCAAGGCTTTGGAAAAAGCTGGAGGGAAAGAATTTTTAGAAACGGTGAAAGAGCTTCGCAAATCTCAAGGACCTTTGGAAGTTGCTGAAGGTAAAAAGGATACTGTGCTCTCTTTTGGAAACAGCTCAGTTCACATGTTCTTTTTCTCTGAACATTCTGATCTGTTCTTCATTACATATGTGAGTTTGCTTATGTGATGTAAATGTTACTGTTCCTTTTTCAAAGTTGTGCACATTTTGTCTTTGGGCTTCTAGGTGCCACCATAAATTACAGCAGAGTGATGAGTTTAACTTAGGTGATTTGTGTCTGTGGGAGTCCAGAAATTAAGCAAAAATTGTGCTGTCACCTACGTGCCGTGTTTCCTGCCCTGCTTGTACTGCAGAATCAGAAACACCTCTCAGTCTAACATCTGAGGTCTAAGAGCAGTGGTAGTTTATAAATTACTCTGCTTTATGCATATTTGATGAACTGTATAACCCAAACGATTACCTTAGTTTGAACACAAGTAAAGATGCGATGCAATCTTCAGGCCTGGCATACTTTTTGGAAGAGCTGTTGCTGCTCTTCTCCCAGGCTTTACAGCTCTGCTATAGAAATACGAATGATAGAAGAGCTCCCTTTGAATATTTAATACACCTGTAGCAGTGAATGGTTTGGGACTTGAGATTATGCCTTCCTTTGTGGACAAATTAAACCAATCATAGGGGATGGAGGGGGCTGGAGGAGGGGATGGAGAAGAGTTACAGTGTATTTTCTAGTGCCTTATTTGTCTTAGTTTCTCAATAATTAAGAAACTAAATGCTTTAGACAGTTAGGTGTTGGAAAATTCCTAAATGAATACCCTAGTTTTATAATCTCAAATGGTGGGGAAATTTTTCAACAAGATATTTTGCTTCACTTTTGCATCAAATCAGAAATACAGGCCATAACATCAAAGTAAACTACTTTTCTCTGTCAGCTAAACTAGAAAATAGGCTCGTTTTATGCTATGAAGACAGTCCCAGGAAAGAAGATAATCTTAGCATCATAGATGGGAAAGTGCGTGCTCTCAAGCATCGTGTTGTGTTGCTGTGTTTGAAATTGCCTCTTCTGTGGGTTTTGAGGCAAGTCGTAATAAATGGTTGCTGATCACTGGAGGTTTGTCAACTGCAAACACTTGTGCTCCAGCCTAACGGGCTTGAATTCAAGTGCTGCTCACAGGATACCTGTGGTGTTTACAGTCAGCTTGATACCTGTGGTATTTACAGTCAGCTTGCTTCCTGTGGTTTAAGGCCTGACATTTCTCTTCTGGCTGAAATTTAAGTATGACAGTGAAGCATTAGGTAGAATTCCTCTGTGATGGTGTACAGGTTTTTCCATCCTTGGGCATTAATTGCACAGCTAATTTCAGGCTGTTTAACCTGGGATTCCTGAGGCACAGATTTTCAGAAGTGCTAGTGCTGTGAACTCTGCAGGTCCTGGGGAAATGCTACACTTCCTGAAAAATTAATTTGAGATTCCTAATTGGACGTAACTGCTGGAGACTTTCAACCAACATCTTTGATTTTCATGTTGTTGTCTGAAACTACCCAGCTGTGGAGTGGGTCTAAATATTACCCCCTAACAGCCTCGAGCTGTAATGATTAATGATGATGCAGGATATTTGTGCAAAGCATTTAGATAAGACCGTGAGAGCATTGCAGAAATATCTGTTGGGGGATTAATGATACTGTGTTCAGTGCAGGGGTTTGATACTTCTTGTTAAACAAATACAGGGGCCATGCTGAAAGAGAAGGCCATAAAATATTATTGAATAACTGTTTTAATCAAAGGGTTCTTTGGCCTCCAAAGAAGCAATAATTTATCACCAAATTAATGATGAGACAGTCAGACTGTGATTGCAAGTGAGCCATTGTGGCATATTTTAATTCCTAATGTAATTAAGAAACTAACACTGGATTGAGAGGTCATTGCAGAGTGGTTTCTATTCAAAACTAAATGATATGTTTTCATTTGTGTTAGCTGCACTTACTCAGTCTAGCGGCCTTGCAGCAAAGTTTGTCATCCACTGTCACATCCCACAGTGGGGCTCAGACAAATGTGAAGAGCAGCTTGAAGAGACCGTAAAGAACTGCTTAACAGCCGCAGAAGACAAGAAGTTGAAATCCGTGGCTTTCCCCCCGTTTCCCAGTGGCAGGTATGGCTCTTTCTGCCTAAGAGGGGTCTGTACTGGGGAGCAATGGTGTAATGAGCTATCCGAGAGCTGCTGCTGTGATAGAGGGGGACTGGTTGGTCTGTGGCATGAAGGGGGCTGACCTTGACACCGTGCTTCTCTGATATAAATGAACTTGAATTGCAGTGTGTGCATGGAATGACCAGGAGGCTTTTACATAGAGAAGTTAGGTCACCAGACACAGAGGGTTTGCTGCATTTTCTGTTGCCAGGCAATAATTTTCATTCTTCTCCTATGGGCATGCACCACCTCAGATTTTATGTCTCTTCATTTTGCTGTGGTGAATCTTATTAAAACTACATTCATACTGATAAGATGGTACCAGTGTAATACTGAAGGTGAGTAACAGCGATGCAAGCCAAGCCAGTTAAACACGGTGTGTTTGCTTAAGTTGTCTTGACAATATGTGTGAAACAAGCTCGTCACACAAAATATTCTCTTTCAAAAGAAAAATAGTGTTTCTTAACTATAGTTCTGTTTTAAGAAGGGAACTATGAAACCAATGGTAAGACTGCACGTTTATTTCACAATAACTAGCACATAAAATGTGCTTGATTAAGGAATTTAAGTACTTTTTTTAGCTGACAGTTTGTTAATCTTGCTCAATCTGTGATCACCCTACACAATCCCTGCTAACTGCAGAAGTTGTTCTTTTGTTTTGGAGTTTGAATGCTTGTGCTTAATTGGAAATGTAACTTGATTTTGTTAGTAATGCTCAAGGAGTAGGGTACACAGTACAGCCCAGTTGTGTTGGCCCATTAGCAAATAAAATGAAAGTAAAACTGTGTTTTGCTCAGTGAAATCACCATGTCACTGAAGATGGAGAGGAGAGAATGCTGGTTTTATATAGATGCTTTTCAAGACAAAATAATATTTTTCATGGATCAGGATGAAAGAATCAATAGGGGGGCAGTGTAATTTTTAATTATTTTTCTTTCCTTTATTCTTTTTGTTTAGAGTGTTCAGTCAAAGCAAAGTGTGATAAAATCATTGTACCAACTTTCAAAAGTGAACTGTAGTCTTCAATACCAATAGAAATAGTCTCTGCAGACCTCATGTCCCCTGCAAGTATAATCTAAGAATAATCCAGTCTTGGAGCATTAGTTATAGTGCAGATCCTTCCGCTGCTTAGTTCCATTCCACTTTCTGTTGGTCTTACAATTACTCTTGCTGACAGAGACAAAACAGAGTAAGTCTTACCAGGTGCTGCTCTTTAGACTGCCCAGCATGGTGTGGCAAAGTTTAATTCTAAGGAAGAGTATTAAAACCTTTCTGTGGTTATAGAAGTTAGTAGCAAACAAAATCTAATACAGCAGCAGATGAATGTCGCTAACAAAACCTTGGGGTTTGTTTCTGGGATTGACACATTGTAAAACTGCAACAGGCACTACCTTACCGGCAGCCAGTAGCTGGTACTGCTGTGGTTTCTTCCTTTCAGCATAGTGTGTGCATAATGCTTGCGCAGGTGGCTGACACTCACTTCTTCTGTTTTCTTCCCCTACCGTGTAGAAACTGCTTCCCAAAACAGACGGCAGCCCAGGTGACTCTAAGAGCTATTTCCACCCATTTTGATGGCACCAGCTCTTCCTCCTTGAAGAACATTTACTTTCTGCTCTTCGACAGTGAAAGTATTGGCATCTACGTGCAAGAAATGGCCAAACTAGACGCTAAGTAGCAACGGCAGCCAAATGAAACTTTATTTTTCAACAAACTTGAGTAGCATTAAAAGCATTAGAGGTGGGTTTTATTTTTTCAGTGTGACGAGGAGGAGGAGTGGTAGTAGCGTGATGTGTTGTGACTTGATGAAGAGCTGTGACTAGAGATGAGAGGGGTTTAGTCCGATTTCTTCATGCCATCAGCATTGTCTAGCCATTTATATCACCTTAAGCAATTGAGTTACCGTCTCTTTTCAGGAGTTTGTTTAGTGTCCCTTGTTGCTTTAGTTTAGAAGTTTCTAGAAGAGTAACCTCATTTTAGATTTGTAGTGATAGATTTTTCACACACACACACACACTTTAAAGAAAGCTCTTTAAAACTTTCTGCTCCATTTTCCCCTCCCTTGAGGGTGGATTGTGAATTTCTGCCTTCAGCCCACAGAAGGGGGGGAAAGAGTTTTTACAAATGATGCATGAGGAGCTTCTGTTTTGGTTTTAACTCACAGTAATCTCTGTAATTACTGAGAATATATTTCATGTTGATTTTGTCTGTTTTATAAGAAAAAAAGAAGTGTCAAGTGTGGTTTTTGTTCCAAACACTACTTTTGCTCTGGGAATTTCTCACCTTAAAAACAAAAAGTTAAAAAAAAGCAGCAGCATTGGTAATTTAAGTGCTTGCTGTATCACACCTAGCACACAAGTAACCAGCACAACACTGCAAGTGACATAATTAAACCTGCTGTCGAGGTGTTGACACAAAGCTGCATTATATTCTGTGGAGTTCCAGGATTACCATAGCCTTCTCAAGGCTTTCGGCTGTCTTTCTCCAGGTAGTGCTGCAAGCCATTCTTCCTCCCTGCTGCAGAGCAGATCTGTAGGAGGTAGGTACTTTTTAGAAGAGCAAGAATAGAGAAAGCCAGGGAAACCCCACGTAACAAACCAACCACAGAGATTTTGAAAACCATGGTGTTTAATTGTTACAAATCGAGGTAAACCAAGTTTCGTGCTGCGAGCTATCTCAACAAGAAAGTAAATGAAATACTCTTTGGTGTTTTTTATCATGAGAACTTGTGCACGCTTCCTGTGGAAAGTGCCTCCTTCCCCTTCACAGCAAGGCAGAACCCCCCTGTTTAGTGCAGAATGCTGACAGGTGGCTTCAGGAGGTGCTGCAGGACACAGTATCAATCTGTCCAAGCAATAAGAGTCCACCCTCAGCCTCTTCCAGTTGATATGCTTGCTGGTTTGTTACTGGTCTCCTGTTAAGAGGGCATTGTCTGTTTCATCGTCTTCCAGCTCTTGGAGACAAACAGGTCCCAGCTTTTAGCGATGGTCACCAAAAGACGCCCCACATAGTAACCCTTCACCTGGCCTACACCATCATTCCTGCCCATTGAAAGCAGGAATGTCAGTGACCCTGGAAAGAAAATGCAGAGGATTAAGTCAAGCAGTTTCAAAGCTAAGTATCAAACCCTACTATATGTACATGTTTAAATTCCCCCAAATCCTCCCTTCCCAACCATCTCCTCACACCTACACATACTGTGAAGTACAGGACCCATGTGCTGCATGACGAGGGAATAAACTGGCACAGGGAGAGCTACTCACAAGTTTCTCTACCATCTGCTCTACCTCTTCTGTTATGGGGAACGCTGAAGGGCTGGGCCCTCTGTGTGGTTAAGAACGATTCTCTCTTCCCAAAAGGGAGTCCAAAAAGGCAGACAACAAAATTTACAACATTAAAAACCTAACTGGTGTCCAGATATCCTCCATCCACATGGAACAGCTTTCAACATAGTTATGGTAAGTACTTCCATCGACTGCTTATTAATGAGACCCATCACCTGGCTAGATTTTGAGAATGTGTTGTTCAGTTTGTGTTTGTTGTATGGTTTAAGGGGAGAAGAGCGTTGTCATCTCATCATTCCTAGGATATAACTGGGCAGTAAGCAATTTAGAGAAAGGAAGTGAGTTTGATGACACCCACCAGTACCTTAATAACAAAGGCCTTAATGAAGAAAGGGTACATTGTCTCTGTAGACTGACACAATTACTTATACAGTGTCTCTGGTCAGACAGAAGATATAGCCTGAGCTATAAGCCTGTATCGTCAACCTCAGCTGGGGGTTCTTTCACTTCTAATCAGTGTCCCATTCAAGTTCTGATACGTGCGTGTTGCACAGCTGTTCCTTGCAGAAAAGCAGCACAACAGTTAAGGCCGGGTGCTAGGAGATTACCTTACCTGGTTCGTAGGTTGTAAGAGCCTTTTGTGTCAGGCTGTTGATGATGTTTGTCACCACGACATTGGCGTGGAGCCCAGCGTGGTAGGCCATCTTTGGTTCCTTCAGATCTGCGCAGTCCCCAATGGCATAGATGTTCTCGTAGCCTTCCACCTGGAGGTGCTTGTTGACTTTCAGAGCACCGTTACTTGCCAACTTGTCCCCTGTTTTGCCAAACAGTAAGTTTTCAGAAGGAATTTTGTGACACTTGCTGTGGCCCAAGACCTCACAATGCGGATGATGTTGTTGTCAAACGTTATTGACACAAAGTGAGGAGCTGGTTTTCCACCCTTGTTTCTACAAGTCCAAGCAGAGATGCTTTTTTGCCTTGCTGTAGTTAATTATTGCAGTCTCATGCAAAAAATCATCCCTGATATTTCAGTAGAAACATCGAGGAACATTGAGAGCTGGCATACATAGGCTGAGAAGGAGACCATACAAGGGTAATACTGCTCCATAGGTGTTAATACCCCAACTGATACTGTGCTGTAAGAGGACTCAGACTGAGGATGGGTCACCAAACAAATAATTGACTGAATGCCCTGTGACACTGGGCAGGAACTCTGAATGTGCTGAGCTTATTTTCTCTCAGAACGCAACAAGCTTCTATCTAGGATGAAATCCTGGCCTTGACAGCAGGTGTTATCATCAGCTTCTAGGTGTCATCTACCTCGTGCTACACTAGGACACTAAAGTTTCTTGGAGCTGGAGAAGACTGTTGACCACTTGTTCTATGATCTATAAGTTTTCGAGGGTCACATATCAAGTGAAATATCTAACGTGATGTTAGAACATTTGCTGTATCATGGAATAACCACAGCAGATAGTCTAAGGTTGATTCCTAACCTCACCATAGTAAAGTTGAAGACATTGAAGAACTGGGTTGCCTCTCCCAGCACAGTGGTTTTTCACTTACCAAACGCAGCAGCATATGCAGAGGAGTTAATCTTTATCCCTGTGCACAGGACTACCATGTCAACCACCACTTCGGTGCCCTTTTCTGTCATTACTACTGTGTCCTTCTGGAACACGTTTGGCGTGAGGTTTTCCAAATTGCTGACCCTTTCACCTGCAGTGACAGAGAGCCCTGGGTGACAAACCTTTACTAGGCTGCTGTTTCAAGCTAGCCCAGATGTATCTAGAGAAATCGGAATTCAAGGGAGCATGCTTGGTCAAAAAAGCCAGAAAGAGGACATCAGAAAGAGATGCTTTGGCTAAAGGAAGAGCAGCTGATTGATAGAGCTTCAGAGTACAGATCTTCAAAGGTATCATTAAGTACATACTTAACAGGAGGTGCACTCCTTTTCTGAGGAGAATCTCTTTCACCACTTGACGGACGCTATCTAGCAGCTCCTCATCCGCTAGTGCAGGTTTTGAGTGAATGAGGGTGACCTGTTGGGGACAAAACAGCAAATGGGACGACTCACTGTGTGCCAGAGGAGCAGTTTTCTTCCATGCTGTTCAGCACCCAAGGCGAGTGAAGCAGTGAAAGGCATCTAGTGCTGGTGATTGCTGGTGACAGGCTAAAGGACACTCAGAAGAGGGTGAAGGCTGCCATTGCATGGAAACCCCTGATTTGCAGTGATCTCTGATACCTCCAGCAGGACTATCCTAGAACAGTCTCAAAAACAAGGAGAAAGTTAACCGTAACCAATATGCTACTACCTCTTTGGCTGGGTACTCTGTTTTGATCTCTGCAGCCATCTCGACTCCAGCAGCACCTCTTCCCACTACCAGGATGCGCTCAGACTTCCGAATCTTGAATTAAAGAAGAAAATTATGTTACAAGAGAACTGTTATGTGCAGGAAGACAGATACATTTCAGCGCTCCATGAGCAGACCTTTCTGAGATACAGCAATAAACTACCTAGTTCTTCAGGAGGAAGCAAAAAATGAGAACCCCATGCACTCTTCTTGTGTGCACTGTTACACTGCTGAGCATTTCAGGTTTCCCCTTGTGCAGACAGCTGGGGCATACAGAACGCTAGCCAAGCTAGGACATGCTCCTTGTCCTGGCCTTTCCCTGCAGGTTCTTAGACACGGAGACCCACAGAGGTGTCTTGGGACAGGGAAGCTGAACTAAGGCAGGCAACTGCTTTCTAGGAAATAAGTTGATTCCTCACCTCCTTAACCATGTCTTCATAGGTCTGGATGGCACTCTGCATGTCAATGACTTTGTTGAACTTCCCAGGGAAGGGCCCATCACTGCCTGTTGCAAGAATGAGATGGGAGTAGTGAAGCTCCTGGGAGGGCAGAAGGTGGAATGGGATGTTAAGACTCCTTCAAAACAGAGTCTGCAATACAACTGTTGCCTCCTAGGTACAATTCGCTCATGCCCTCTCCTCCAGCCCTGGCTGATAACTAGGAAAGCTTACAGAAAATAACCTGTTATTTACACCAGACACCAAAACTCCTATCACAGCTGTCTCCAGGGGCTAGCTCCTTCACTCTCTTCTGACCAGAGATGAGGTCCTCGGGCCGAAAAGAGTTTATCAGAGCTGCTGCCCTTGTTTCTTCCAGTAGTTAGATAAGGATCTGAGCTCCCAGGGTTAATTATTGAGCTCTAAATCCAGCTCTAAGAATAAAAGCTCATCTGATGGGGTGTGGCGTTTATTGCACACCCACATGCCAACACAGCTTTAGGCCATGTAAGTGTGGCTAGAAGGGGTGATGCCATTCAGCACACGTGGGGAAAGACAGTCTCTGCTACCAAGCTTTTCAGGATGATTAAATGCTGCAGTCTTTTCCCATGTTGCCTATTAGTTTTAGAGGAGATGGTAAGGACCTGCTTCTCTCTGGGCCACCCTCTGTAGAAGCAGGTCAGTGGTTTCCTTGCTGTGTACCTTCTAGAGTTATAGGGCCAGTATTAAACATGGGTGTTTGTATATCTGCCCGCAGGTGGGAGAAACCTAGAGGAAAGCAATTGGTGCCTTGCCAGAGGGCTTGGGTTGTGGCTGATTTGGGGTCAGGCATTTCAGCCAAGCTGAGGGTTACATCAGAACAGGAACCCTGGTGTGCGTGTGTGTGTGTGAACTCTGAGCCTGAGGGTATTGGATCAGTCAGGGTTTATGTGCTTTGCTGACCTGCACTGTAAGTCATATGGGGATGTTTACCACAACTGAACAGCATTCCTAGCTCTCCCCCAGCTCCAGGGCAAAGGTCCAATTTGTTCTTCCCTGAACAGAGTTCTGTCCTGCACACACACACCCCCTTTCCTCTGGCAGATGAGAGTCGCACTCCTCTTCCCGCTCAGAGGTACAATTTCTGTAGGTGCCCTGTGGTCCTGCTCATTTCGCTCTTTCCCTCCACCAAGGACTCCAAGCATGGATAATGGTCTGAAACCTAAACTGAAGTCGCTTCTCCAACTCAGCTTCACCAGCTGAAGCCAACATAGCCTAAATTTGGAGTACTGCATTGTCAGAGCCACAATATAGCTGAAGAAAACCCCTGAGAAGGAGAGATGCACAACACGTCCTGCTGAAGGCTGACTTTCTGCATTGGCAGGTGTCCCGTAAGACAGCCGAGTTATTCAATGCAAATCACCCACCTCTCCATCACTGAGCAAGACTTGTTGCCTCCCAGGGTCAATGTCAACAACCTTGCCTTGTCGGAAGCTGTCCCCAAAGGTGACAGAGTAGGAGATGAAAGTCTTCTTGGCAAATCCTGTGGTAAAAGGAGGAAACAGAGAAGCAATCTCCCTCTGTGGGGGCTAACAAGCCTCTCTTCCCTTCTCTCATATCATCCTTGTGCAGAGTAAAGAATTGTATGCACCTGGGACCACAAGCTGGGCCTCTCCTCTGCCTTATCTCTGCTCAGCAATGAGCTTGAGGACCTTTGCCTGAGATTTGGTTGCAAGAGGCCAGGTGACACCCTCAGCTCGGTTGCTTTATATCTGCTCCTGTACTGGTTTGCTGGTAAGTGCTGCTCTGGGGCCCAGGGCATTTCAGGCAGGATATCAGAGGCTTTTTTATCATGTTATCTGCCTGTCAGATGAAGCTTCTGACATCCTTTTGATGCTTGTTACCAGCCTGGAACATGAGATTTTTTTCCCTCTAAATCCCCAATGACTGGAGGAATGGGGTTAGCCTGGTCTCTGAAGTGAGCTCCCTCTAACAGGCTGTTATCCAGGGCCTCACTGCTGAGCTCCTTGACATTCCAAGTACCAGATACAGAAAGCTATTCATTAGCCCCTCCTAGCTGCTGCTGGTTTTAGCTTAGTCACCTTCTAAACTCTTGAAATTAAAAAATAAAACAACGCAAAAAAAGAGGTTTTGCTCAGTTTTCCCAGCAGATATCCAATTGGCTTAACACAGACCATCTGTGGGTCCTCCTGGAGCCAAGGAGTTGTTTTGCAGACAGAAAACATCACGTCTTTCCCCATCCTTGGGGCGGAGTAAGCGCTTTCAGTAGCCGGTTCGTTATTGCTCCCCGAGCTGCTGTGGTCACCAGTGGGGGTCAGAGAGCTGACGCGCTGGGGCCCACGCAGCAGGAACGCCCTGGGAACCCAACGAGCCCTTACCGCTCTCCACGGCGGCGCGCAGGCCGGCGACGTTGTGATGGAAAGCGTCTCTCATGTCCACCAGCACGAAGGGGATGGCCCAGGACTTGAGCTGGCTGGCGACAGCTATGCCTCCGAAGCCACCCCCGACCACCACCACCTGCACGGAGTCGTCCACGGACAAACGGGACCCCATGGCTCAGTCCGTGGCTCAGTGCTGTGTGTGGAGCGAGGGTGCAGCCTTCCGGCTCGGACAGCAGGACTGTGGGTTTTGCATCCGCCTCCCACTCGCCTGCTGTGATGTTTACTGGCTGCTCAGCTGCTGCAGCCCCAACGCACCAGGGAGGAGCTCGATTTCTCAAGGTTTCAGCCCAGCCAGTAGACTTTGGCTCCTCTGGGCAGCCGGACAACACCCAGGGGAGCACTGGAGTCTCAAGGACAGAATATTTTCCCTTCCACCTTCTCTACGTCCTGCACCCCCTGTGCATCCTACACCTAAGGATTTCAGGAGCTCTCTGCACGAGTAACGTCTCTCATTGCAATAAAGACACTGAGCGTGTCCAGAGAAGAGCAGTGAGGCTGCTGAAGGGGCTGCAGCACAGCTCTCAGGAGGAGCCGCTGAGAGAACCCGGGGGACTGAGGCAAAAGGAGGCTGAGGGGAGACCTTATCACTCTCTACAGCTCCCCAAAAGGAGGTTGTGGCCAGGCGAGTGTTGTGCTATTCTCCCGAGGGACAGGCAATAGGACGAGAGGGAATGGCCTCAAGCTGTGCCAGGGGAGGCTCAGACTGGACCTTAGGAAAAGTTTCTTCACCCGAAGTGTTCTTGAGTACTAGAACAGCTGCTCAGGGAGCCGGCTGAGTCCTCATCCCTGCAGGGAGTTAAAAGATGGGGAGATGAAGTGCTTAGGGACAGTATTTAGAAGTGGACCAGTACAGTTGAGCTTGATGATCTTGAACATCTTTTCCAACCTAGTAATTCTAGGATTCTAGGATTCTAAGAAACAAGAACTGTGTTTTAAGGGTGATGGGCAAACACCCAGAGGCCAGGGGAACTGCCCTGGCTGAGCCTCTGCAACAACTGCTGCAACCTGGCAGCAGGTAAGGATGCTGTGCCAGACAAGAGGCTCTGCTAGTAATGAGCAAGTGCCGTCAGTCCTGCCAAACCCCAGCACTGAAAAGTTATGAACTCATCTTTAAAACAACCCACAAAAAAAAAAAAAAAGAGACAGTCTGGGTTTGCTTTGATTTAGAAAATTAATGAACATTGGTCTCTCCACCTTGGCTTGTCCTTTGTCAGCATGGTTCAATGCCCCTTTCAGGAGGCAGCTGTGGGGCTGGCGGCAGAGCGCTGCCCTGCTCCTACCCTTGCTGGGAGAGTTTATGTTTTGCAGTCCTGCAGGTTGCAGGGGCTCATCAGGAAACCCAAACACTGGCTAAGACTGCAGGCTGGTTGGATAAATCTGCCAAAGGATGGCCCACTCACTTCACCAAGAGATACAGCCGCCTTGGAGAGGGAAAGGAAGACACACCTGCTCCCAGTTGGAAAAGTCTCCCAGAGAGGGCTGTGTGAGAGGGATGGAGGGAAGGCGAGCCCAGGTGGATAGGTGGTGGGGGTAGTGAGATCTCAAGAGGAGCAGGGAAATGCTGAGAAGATAGTGAAGGGCCCTGGAGAAGGGAAGGAGGGAGCAGAGGAGATTTACAGTAAAAAAGGGCACCCAGATCATGTTCTTCCGCAGCGCGGAAATTACCCTGAAGACTTTTGGCTCCTGTGGCATTCCAGATAAATATAGCTGCTGGCCATGGGGATAAATATAGCCATGGTGCACACTGCAGTGTTGTGAGCTGGGAGAGCTGCCCTACTGCTCCCTGTCTCATGATGGTTCAAAGGCTCCCTCTGCTCCTTATTCCTCCTTCAGCAAACGCCAGCCTGGTGCCAAAGCTTCTTCCTGAGGCTCCTGAGCAAAACACTCCCAAGCCTCATGGGTGGGAAATGGAGGAAAGAATTGGCTTTTTTTTTTTTTCCCAGGAAAAGCAGAGCCTGAACTGGAGTTTGCCACCAGAGGGTGCAGCTGGCTTGGCCGTGGGGACATGGGAAGTGGGGACATGGGATGCGGCACCGGACATAGAAACACAGAATCATCAGGTTGGAAGAGACCCACCGGATCATCGAGTCCAACCATTCCTATCAAACACTAAACCATGTC